>OX637583.1:3547092-3923678 GCA_951800085.1 Comarum palustre
ACAATATTAAAATTCGTGGCTAAAGTACCCTCAAAATTTCCGCCAACGCCAAAAATTTTAACTTTCATTGGCTAAAGTATCCTCAAAGTTTTCAAAATTTCCGCCAAAAATTTTAAATTTTTCTATATCTTTCCTTTTCTCCATCATCTTCTTCATCTCTCTACCTTCTCCACTTTCTCCTTCTCCTCCTCCTTCTCCACCTCCTACTTCTCCTCCCTTCTCCTTCTCCTTCTTCTTCTCCTCCTCCTCCTCCTCATCCTCCTTCTCCTTCTCCTCCATCGCGGACAAAATTTAAACTTTAGGTGGAAAAACGAAAAAGAAGAAGAAAAAAAGCAATCCAAATAAAAAAAGAAAATTTTCAAAATAAACATTTTTAAACTTTAACCGACGAAATCAAACTTTAGACGACGAAATTTAAACTTTAGGCGACGAAAGTATATTATTTCGTCGGCTAAAGACCAAATATTCGTCGGCTAAAGTCCAAATGTTCATTGGCTAAAGTCCAAACTTTAGGCGACGAAAAATTTCTTCGTCGGCTTAAGTGACGAAATTTTGTCGCCTAAAGTCCAAACATTAGGAGAAGAAAAATTTATTCGTCGGCTAAAGTGTATACTTTAGCCGACGATTATCAATATTTTCGTCGGCTAAAGTATAGGCGACGACCTTTTCCCGACGATACTTTAGCCGACAAAAAAGTTTAACAGGCCGACGAAGTTTTTTCGTCGACTAAAGTCTTTTTTCTGGTAGTGTGGAGACTGCTAGGCTTTGTACAAGAAGTTGGCAGCTTGACGCATCTTTTGGAGGTTGTTGTGGTGAATGCAGTTTTGAGCTATGTTGCACGAACACGGACACCGCGACACGACACAGAAAATCTATAAAACGGCAATCCCGACACGGCTTGTACACGGTAAATAAATAATATATTTATATATTTTTAATGTATAAAAACATTTCTCTCTTCCAAAAAAAAATAAAAACATATAAAATCCATAAAAAATTAAAAAGCTATATATATATATATATATATATATATATTTTTAGACTCTTTTGTCATATTATTTTCTGACTCTAGCATTTAAAAGCTCAACATAATAATTAGAAGGTCCATAATCTTTACCAAACCTGATTCTAAGGCTGTCCCATCCATATATATATATATATATTTAGACTCTTTTGTCATATTATTTTCTGACTCTAGCACTGAAAAGTAGGGCTGGGCATGGGACGGGACGGGTCGGGATTTGTCAGAATCCCGTCTCATCCTAAAAATAATTTATCGGGACGGGACGGGACGATGTTTTTAGAAATCTGTCCTGCACGTCCCGATCTCGTTCGAGACCGGGCCGGTACCGGGATCGGGATCCCGACAAATTAAACTTTAAAAAGAAAAAGAAAAAAAAATAAAAAAACTGAAATAAATAACCAAATCCAAATGCACATGTCATGCCACAGCTCCATCTACTCATCTAGAGACAAAAAGTACTGAATACTGAAAATATCCGACATCAACAAAGACTGAAAGTCTGAAACCAACAAGAACATAGCTGCATAGGTACTGAATTATTACATTCCACATTAAAAATAATAAATGAACATTAAAAACTCAAACCATAATATATCAAACATCAATAGGACCAGCAGCAGTGCATTTACCCTTTGCTTTTGCTCTTGAAGGTGGAGGTGGGCAAGTATTAGCTTTGCTAGTTGCTGTACTCTCATGCTCTGCAAATGTACACATTTAAAAGATTAGTTAAGTCCAAGTTATTAAAGAAAAATGAAAAAAACATTAAAACTTGCAAATGTATATACCTCGCTCAACATCTTCATAGAATTCATAGTCTTCAATGGTGCAATCATCTTCAACCTCTACAATTTCATCACCAAACAACCAATTCTGCATACAAATGAGTCCCTCAACTGTTTTAGGAGTTAATGAGCTCCTAAAACAGTCGATTACTCTGCCCCAGTTGAAAAACAAGACTCCGAGGCCACTGTGGATACTTGAATTGAAAACATATACACATACTGAGTAAATAGTGGTCTAACAAATTGGATATATACCATGTCAAACCTCCTAAACATGAAATACTGATATTATCTACTTTGCCTTTAGCATATGTACTCAAGGACCATATTCTCTACTGAACTTATCTAACCTCAGCTTTCATCATAAAAGCAATAGCAACATCCATCTACACATGAATCTAATCCTCCAACCTCCAAAACTTTCACTCTACTTAAAAGCTCACAGACTTTCAGTGTGTAACAAAAGTGAAAGGAAACACCGTCGCAAATCCGAAAGCGATCAAAAGCACATTTCACTTACTCTGTAAGTGTTGTATTCCTCTTTAACCTTGAGCTGGATATCTTTGCTAGACGAACGCACATTAATAGGACCAAGAAACATCCTCAAAAACCGACCTGCCACATAAATACCACCCTTTTTCAACACACAAAATCCAATTGAATCAAAATTCAAACCCAAACTTTAGGATAAAACAGTACCGTGAGCTTTCGGAGGAAGAAAAGAACCGGCGAGCTTGGGATCCAAGGCCTTGTTGTCATGGTGGAGAGAGGAAAATCGAGAGCTTACAGAGCCGGGAATCATGATCGCCCAGCAAACCCTCGAACAATCGAACAATTGCCCAGCAAACCCTCGAACAATCGAACAATCATGATCTGTTCATCAACACAGAGACGGAAAGAAGAGAGAGAACAAGAAAAGGGAAGGAGAGAGCGAGCCGGATCGAGAGAGAGAAGAGAGACTGAGAGAGGCGTCGAGGTTTTGAGAGACTGAGAGAGGCGTCGATGTTTTGAAGTGTAGGGTTTCATGGACGGCTACGATCATATCTTTTATATTTCGGGTTCGTCCCGGTCCCACGCGGGTTCGTCCCGGTCCCGTCCTGTTTCTAAACTTTCGGGACAGGACGGTACGGTACCGACATTTTCAAACTCTATCCCGTCCCATCCCGTTAATTTTCGGTACGGGACCGGGACGAGATCGGGATTCCGGTACGAAGTGCCCACCCCTACTTAAAAGCTCAACATAATAATTAGAAGGTCCATAATCTTTACCAAACCCGATCCTAGGGCTGTCTCATCCTCTCTCTGTAACTTTCTCTCTTTCGTCAATCCCTCAAAGCCCCCATCCCATACCAAGTGTAAGACTCCGTACAATTTTTACGTGGTTTTTCATGGAGTTACTGAGGGTTTTCATGGGGTTAACAGATATGGTTTTGTTCCTTCTTCCTTGTTCTTCAATTCATACCTTTAAATCTCTTGAATCGTGCCTTAATCCGAAAACCCCCTTCTCTGTCTTTTCTGGGTTTTCACGGTAAGACTCCGGCGATCTTTTCCGTCTTCTGGTGACGTGGCGTGTCGGAGGCATGTTAGGGATGATGTGGCGTGTCGTCAACGTGTCTAGAAAGTCAAAATTTTTGGACACACCACGTGGCGTGTCGGGCAATGTCGGCGTGTTCCGGTGTGTCGGACACTCCGACACTCAAAGTTTTGGCGTGTTCGTGCAACATAGGTTTGAGCAAAGCACCTTTGTGAATTTGGGCGAGCAAAGCTCGTGGAGAATTTGAGAGGACAAAGACTTTTTGGAATCGCTATGCCGACATGGTCTTCAGGACGTTGCCCAGCGTGTCATCGGCATGCTGACTGGGTCTTATCGGCACGCTGGCTAAGATTTCATTTGTTCGCTGGCCGGGACTTCGTTTGGTAATATAGAACGGAAACGTAATCACGATAGACAGCATGGTTTCGTCAAGCGTCGAAACCTTAATGGAAGATATGACTAGAATCCACTAGCAAAATACAGGCACAAGCCTAAACACAAGAGTTACTACTCTAATTTTTTTGGGTTTTCTTATTGATAACTTAAATCCCCAGAATACAATCTAGCAATGACCTTATATAGGCATAGAAATAAACCTATTCATAATAGAACTAGGAACTTAAACCCAATACAATCAGAAAACATAATCTAGAATAGACTATAATTTAGGAAACCTAATAAGATATGAAATACTAGATACTAAAAAATATTACTCCATATATGTATTCAGAATCTCAACCAAGATTTTGCTCGAGAATCCTGATATATCCAGAAGAGTAACTTACGATTAACACTGTCATTAAGAAGCCTATTTGAATACCAATTTTGAATATTCAAATCATTCTTCTTAATGTGTCGATACTTCTTCATGTTTGAAATTCATTGTTGAGATTTCCTAGATTCTCATCCTGTATCATTTGGAGACGCTGCTTCGGTGTGGACGGCATGTGAACATAACAGATAAAGAGAGTCTCACCCTTTGTGGTGGTTGTCGGCTTCCTTTGCGGTAGAGCTTTTGCTTCAGCTTCTCTTCCTTTGCTTCTCCTTCTCTGTCTTCTGATCTCTGTCTCTCCCTCCTTTTTTTGACTGCGGGAGCTTTCTTTTATACAGCAACACCACGAGTAGTAGAGTTTGAGTTGACCAAGCTGTAATTGATTTGGACTTATCCTTTTTTTAATGAGAACTAGTTTAACTTGCCTTCAACTTTGTTTTGGTATCGTAAGAAGGTGGATGCCAAGAAATCAGCCAACAGTAAGGACTCTAGAAGCAACGTCCCTCTTTTTATTTTTTTTTATTTTTCTTTTCTGTTTTTCACAACACCATTAATAATAATTATTATTTTTGCCTCAACAGTGTTGTTCTCTCAAAACCCGTTACTCTTTAGGTGCTGTCATACTTTGTCAATACTGACATTTTGTGCACAGGTAATAAAAAATTATATTCACGTTAGCATTAGCCAGCGCATATTCCAGAAAACTCATGACGACTTAACCATATCTGTCCCATTTTGGAAATGAAATACAACTCTTATTCATATCCTGAAAATATAAAAACAAATATATGTATAACTCTAATTAATTAAATTTCATATAAAAAATCTTAATTCATTTAATATTCTACTACAACTAATTAATAACAAATTAATTAACATATATATATATATACTTAATAATTACATAACAATATTATATATCAACAACAACACAAAATCATCATTAACTCGTATCATCAACACAATATTATAATTTAGGATTAATTTCAGTTTGCCTATCTGAGGTATAAGAGTAATAAGACTAATATCATTTCACTCCCCCCTCCCCCGAACTTTTAATTTTAAAAATTTATCCTCTTAGGTTTCTAATTTTCATCAATTATGTCCAATTGAACATTAAATGTTAATATGGAGTCTTATTAAAAATATTCTAAAAGACGATTTTTTCTGTTAGATGATTATATTTACCATTAAAGTAAGTTATAAAGTTATAATTAACATCTAAAGTACACAGAATTTCAACAATTAACATCCAAACTTTAAGGGGTAAAAGTACGGAAGGCAGGGGGTTAAATAATGTTAGCCCTAAACTTCAGATAGGTAAACTGAAATTAATCCTATAAATTAATTAACATATATATATATATATACTTATTAAGAACAACTTCATATTATCAAATCATCATCTAAATTGATCAACACACATATATATATATATACATCCAAAGTACTTGAAATCAACACAATCACACTCAAAATCAACTCAAATAAAACTCAAAATCAACATATATACACATATACGTACCTATATATAGCTCCACAAACTAATTATGGACAGATTTCAACAACACCCAACAATTTCGACAACACCTACACTTTTTCTCATTTTTTTTTCCGAATAAGCTGCTATCCAGATATGCAAATATAAAGCACTTTAGCCAACAAAATTATATATTTCGTCGGCTAAAATTCACAAACTAAAGCCGACGAAAATGAATTTAGCCGACAAAGTAAAATTTCGTCGACTAAAGTTAACTTTAGCCAATGAAAAAAGGCTTCGTCAGCCTTTTTTTGTCGGCTAAAGCCTTTCTTCTGGTAGTGAAAGCTTGACACACAAAGAACATTAATTAGTCGAAGGGAATCATTGAATCGAACTGAACCAGTCATGATAATTTCAACCTTATCTCCACTAGACATTGTTCAATGGTAAGATGAGGAGCAGTTGCTTGAAGTTTGTGGATGACTGAATAAATTAGAGCCATGATTAACAGAGAAGGTAAACTTCTCAAAGTAATATCAACACTACTAGTTGGATCAAATTTGATAATTTAGGTCCAAGAACGTGTGGCTCTTGATACCATATAGAAAAGTATATTGCAGAATAATATTGAGACTAAATTATCACTCTCATTGATACATGGAGGATTATATCACTAGTGGAAGATTACCCTTAGATGACAGAATAATTCCGTCTACTACTCTTATATATATTTCATACATACATAATTTCTTTATAATCAAAAACCACATATCACAGTTCTTATAGCATGTTTAATGCTGATAACATGAATTTCATAATTCAACAACCTTACTATAATCAAAAATTTGAATTTATGCATTTCAACAAAAGTGGCAGAATGCCAAGCTTTTAAGCTCAAGATATTTGTCTAGAAAACTAATAACCTATGGGCAGTGTAACAATGCTCTCACTGTTCTCTAGCTATCAGAAAATCCATAATGGACTACAGTGAGAACCACAAACAGTGTAAATAATCAAGTGATTCATGAATATGCTCATTTTCAAAAGACAAATACTCTTAGAATGGATGACATGCATTTGAATTCTCCCCCTATATATATATAATATTCTCACCCCATATATATATATATATATATATATAGAAAATATTTGACTAAAGATTACCATTATATAACAAATCCAGAATCACAAACAAAACTATAATCCATATCTATTCATAATAGTTCATATACATTCAATCATACAAAACAATGCAGAATGAATACCAATTCATATGATATTTTTCTTATGCATACTTTCCTTTTCAATAACCTTGGCTACCTATGTGGCAAAACACTTGGTCATTCCTTATTTTCTTTTAATGTCCTATCACGTGTGAAAGTACGTTTTATAATCGGACAAGTGAATACATGTACGGCAAAAAGAAAATGTCCAACTATACATCCTTATGCACTTCACACATGATATACAAAACCATAAAACTTGCTTAGATTTAACTTTGTTTAAAGCTATTTGTGGATGATACAAAAGTATCCTAAACAATTTTATGCAAGTTTCAGGTTTTAGTATCTTTATGACCAAAAAAGCATTTTAAATAACTATGCTGTTGCATTATGAAATTTAAAATACTTATTTTAATCCTAAAACTATGACTGATTACCTTCGTTTTCATATCCATGAAATTTTCATCTCATAAGAAAACACAGTCTTTTACTTATGTTATCTTTAGACATAAATTTTTCAACCAGGGAGAATTTATTTCTGTCATTTAATGTCCAACAACCACATAAGTAATTACATGTTATCAAACACCATATAGTAAGTAAAGGCATATGAGTTCAGTAGCATGCATAGACTACAAAAACATTTCACTCAATTCAGAATCATCAACCTCATAGCGCTGCATAACAAGTATCAATGCAACATATATATCGAATAGATAGAAGCAAACTTGTAAAACAAAATGGACAAGAGTGCTAAGAGCAGTTAACATATGTATGGTAACAAGAAAAGATCTAAGCATATCAAATTCATTTTATAAATTTTGTGATATGCAATATAGCATGTATGCACAAATTAAATCCATGTAAAGTTTAAACCTCCTGTGGGAGATATAGTCATGAAATTACTTTGCACAACACAAGTTTCTTGATCTTATAACCTTTATAATCAATGAGAAATCCTCGTTACGGTGTGCTATGTGCAACAGGTACCATTAAGACACCCCAAAGTTTCAAGACCAAAGTCAGTTCATGTATTTAATCGAGCACAAGGCTTGAAGAAACACACTAACTGTGCTTAAAGTAAAATTTAATGAAAATCCAACAAGCCTTATTTAAGAACATGTCTTCTAGCTTGTTAAAAAAGTTTTACATAAGCAAATTACAATAATAAGCAACCAATGGTTATCAACATATGAGAGACATTCCAAATCATACAAAAGTATTTGAGGTAACATATCACTTTAGCTATCGGCATGTGATCATCACAGAATATGCTTATATAAAATTCCAAGCAGCATGCTTTAATGAAAGTTATGTAAATCCCAAATACATTTTTAAGCATCACTTGATAATCAATTCTAAACATTTTCAAGAGTTCTTGAAAACATACCTTATTATGTTGTATCATGTCGTAGATGCATAGATACAGTCCCATATAATATCGAAGCATTTTCTTGAGTCTGATTTTAAATAAAGCTCTATTCATGTCAGTTTACTGTCTTCTGTATAATATTTCACACAAGCAGCATTAACTCTTCACTTCATTATCCTTGCAATCACATATTCATAAAGCTGGATTAGATAAACATATTGCCATCTAAATATAGTAATGTCATTAGATGCTTGAAGTCCAAAACAATAACTTTTCTACATATTTAGATGAGCTTGATACTTGTTGCAATATCCAAAATGAAAATCAGAATATTGATCAAGTCGGAACAATAATAGGCTATATTAAAATAAACAAATAGTTAGCTACTAGCTAGAAATTTAACTTTATTGTCCAATCTTCATGAACCTGCATATTACTATATGCTTAGAATCAAGCAAGTATATTTCAGCTTATGTACATCAAGTTGGTTTACAATATCAATATTATTCTGTATATCAATCCGACAATCTTATACAGACTCATACACATGAAGAAAATGGTTCGTATACAATTAGGTAGCTGAAATGAATCAATATTTAAACAACCATATAAACTTTGAGAAGTGAACTGAAAAGGATCTCAGTACAAGTTTCCAGCATTTCAATACAGTGCAGGTAAATATAGCTATTCCTTTGCCAGGTAAATATAGGTAGTTTTCAAAACAAAGTTGAACCAAAAAAGGTTAAATTTTAACTCGTTATGCTCATCTGTATAGGAAAATCCAACACACAGTTTGAATAAAAAGGATATATAATTCAATGCTCATTTTCTAGAAAGGCCAGTTCTTGATTAGTAGCACCAAAATAGAACATTCGTAGAACAAACCAATTCAAACCTGATATTACATTAAATATCAAAAGAGAAATAAAACAAAGTTTTAAACTAGCCAACAATCACGTACAGCATATTGGCTATACATCAGCTTGATCAAAGCCAAAACTATTTACCTTCTCCTTGAACAATAATAACATTCTCATGCATGATATATGCATATCTCTATACATTGTCAATTATCAAGAATATAAGAAGGACAATCTTGAAGGAATATAAACGATTGTCAAGCATTTAGCAGATACAAATATAAGTATACAACCATCTATATGGGGAAAAAATAAAATCTCAAATAAGAAAATTATTCCATAAAATCTTGTTTCCATTAAACTGATCAACTAGTGTCATTTGAGACCAAAATCTGCAC
This sequence comes from Comarum palustre, assembly GCA_951800085.1. Lineage (NCBI taxonomy): Eukaryota > Viridiplantae > Streptophyta > Magnoliopsida > Rosales > Rosaceae > Comarum > Comarum palustre. The sequence goes on from OX637583.1 coordinate 3,556,538, forward strand.
CATCATATTCAGTAAAATTGGCTCTTGCCTACTTTTCAAATTAATTTAGTCAACGATTCAATAGTCACAATATATTTATGGACTGAAAACCAGTAAAAAAAAGTTCACAAGTCATGAGAAAATCTTTGTAATCTACAACTCCAGCATTTTTCTGGATGACAATGACATATAAACTTTGGCAGGTAAGAAAATAGTTTGATAATAAGGAGAGCTATGTTTGACATGCAAATCTTATTATCTAAATCTCTTATATAAGTATAACTCAAAACATGTATTTGCTCATATGTATGTACGTATAAGATATACACTTATAGCAGCATATCACTACAAACTATAAGAAGGATAATTGTGAATCAAGAGTAAAAAGACAAGAAGCTTTTATGGAAAGTGTACTAACAGTACTTGACGAATAATGTCAATCAATTATCATATACTACTCGTTTGAGCAATCACATAATCAATTGCAGGAATATTAAGGTCACCAAAGACCAAACAAAAACATAGGGCAGTAAAATTCGAGAAAACTATGAAGCTTTAGTCAAAGAACAAGTGCATGTACCTCAAGCATTCGGTATCAATGTACTGCAGGAATTTGATGGCCTAGTAGAGCAACTATTCTCAAACTCTACTGCGCAACTCTAATCACCCTCTTTAGAGGAACATATAGTGACTTTCAACAACTCACTATGCACAACACTGGTCAATCACTAATAAAGTACAAGCAATCAAGTAATAATCTGCCTCTATTCATAATTTTTTTTTGTTGAAACATTTATCTTCTCTCCAACATGTGAAATTATCACTAGTCAAAGGATAACCCTGAAGATAAAATTAAACTAACACACATTATATATGAAAAATGTATGTGGAAGTCGTTAAAGTGAAAACCAGAAAACGTAATAGTACACTGAAAACTAGTAAAAAAATGTGCTCAGTCAGCCTTCTCTAAGTATCACGATTTACTAAGAAGAAGCACACAACATGGTTGTCAAGACACTATAATGGAAGATAAGAAGGATCCAAATTTCCTTATACACCGTTGAATGACAAACAAACTTGATCATGTATATCTCTAACAGAAGAACAATTCAAAATATATATTTACTCATATAAACACATTAATGTATGAAGATGATCCTTAGTTGAGACATCAAGAATGCAAACTTCCAGTGGGTGCTAACATGAGTCAATGATCTTTTAATTACAATTGACAGTTTAACCATGGATATTAATAAGCACAATAAGAAATCGATGCAGTCTCAAAAAACAGCCACACTTTCATGTATACAAGATAAATATGGTCTATTATGTAATGACTAACCTTCCATGCTTTCTTGTTTAGGCATTAATGCATCATTTATCAAGATGTCAATGAGTTCAAGATTAAACCAAAACACCAATAGAAATCATGACAACAGACATGAAACAAGTCATTTATCAGATCTCATACATGCTATTAAGATAGCATAAATATTTGACACGTCCTTCATGAAAATTGATACATACATATATACAAGTATGAGCAGCCCCAATACTTTCAGTTTTATATATATATAAAAAAGGATGTAAACCAAGACATTTCGACTGTTTTGTCGCAATGGTTGTGCTCGTCACTTTTCTGTTTATGGAAGAGAGAACAAAGTCATAGGTACTTCCAATCATAGTAGAACCCAATTTGGGTTTTCCATCCTCGCATCAAAAGAAGAATCACGCATTAGAAACAGTAAATACGAATTCGATCTGAAGTCATTTTCCTTCAAAAGCATTATCGAGAATGATCTATGTTTTAAAGATCAGATTAAACAAAGTACCTTGAAAACATAAGTGTTCCAGAACAGGTACGGTACGGCATATGCTTTCCGGTCAAACATCTTAAGAATCCTAATCCGAAGATTTTACATCTGTTTCTTCAACGAATTGCGGAAAATATGAAGAAAATTTCTGTAAAAAATTTTGATCAGGTAAAAATGATTTATAAGTTTTTTGGTGGCTCTAATACCACATGTTATACGACAAGTCTACAACCACAACAACAGAACACTTAAATGTAGACCGAGAGCTCCAAGGATAAAGGATCTTCTATGCAGCACTCAATTAACAAAGCTCTAATGGAAATCAAGAAACTTGTATTTGACGTAGCTTAGAGTGTGCATAAAGACCTCCTTATATACTACACTTTGGATAGCTCAAACTCTGTCCATCAACGAGTTTGAGTTCCATTAGAAAACAACAATATTAATCCATCTCTATTATCTTGTTTAACAAGATAATTCGATTGTATTTCATTATTTATCTAACCATTTCATTTAGATAAATATATCATGATAATGTGTTTTTAATCCCACAATGTTTGTTCTGCATATATTATGAAACTTGTCATGCCTTAGGACTCAAAATTCTAAGTCCATTCCAACACAAAAAGTGCAATTGGTTGTACAAAATTACATAACCATAAAAGTCTTCTTCTCCCTACACACATCAGATCTGTCTCGCCAAAAAAATTCTGATAGGCATGTCTCTCTCTGCTGATCTACAAAAACTGTGACAAGGTCTAGCTCTCATAGATTTTAAATGGTCTGTCTTTGGGTGTAGAATGACGACGCTGCTTTGATGCTTCCGCGAGACCGCCACCGCCTCGACGTCAACGTTGCTTTGACAAGACCGCCAACTACTCAGCCCGTCAGATTGATCTCAGGTCATTCCTCATCTCTGGCGGTCTCAGTAGCAGACTAGTAGTGATTGGTTATGACGGTGAGAGAGACGAGGTCTTCGACACACATATGAGGTAGTCAAAGTTGATTTGAATTTGCTCCTAGATTCGATCAAGTTATGCTGCTACTACTTTCTTTGTATTTCCGATTTGAAATTGAATATAATTTAGTCTTGATTCGTTGGGTGTACTCAATGGTGAGGGAGGCATGCTACTGCACGGTGGTAAGGCGTGCTGCTACTGTGCGGTGGGAATGCGAGCTGCTATTGTGTCGTAATGCGTCGTTCTGCTACTGAGTGGTGCGACTGCTACTGTGTCGTACTGCGTCGTTCTGTTACTGAATGGTGAGGCTGCGGGCTGCTACTGTGCGGTCGTGCATAGGGATGCTACTGCATCTAAGTTAGTAGTAGCGACGACCACCCAAGTCAGTAGCAGCAACGACCATCCAAGCCGACAGTAGCAGTGAATTGGAGTGAAGGTAGTTTAGTTAAATACTTAGTTATAGATGACATGTACACATCAATTTGTCATAATTTGTTAATTTGTGTTCTTAAAAGTGTAAGATATTGTCTAAATGGTGTATTTGTAAGCTGAAATTTAGCTGATAACTAATCTTTAGTTTACTATTTTAAAAATCAAGTTGGAGATTATTTAAAATAGAGTTTTTTAAATTAAATTTTTTAAATCATAATACCAAATTAAGCAGAATTCAGTTTCTCCAAAAAGACCCCAAAATTTTGGTATCAGACCGATTTAAGTTTGAGGAGTGATAGAGGGCCTCAATGAGGCATAAGATTTTGTGCCTTAATCATGTCATGTCATCAAGACACATCATCGATTTAAAATACTATTTCACGTCATTATTAAGTTAAAAGACGATCGTTTCATTTCTAATCCAATGACTCTATTTATTTTGTATTTCTTATATTAAAAAAATATTATGAATTTTTTTCACAACACTTTTTTTAATTTTATCTCTTTATTAAAAAATCAATTTTCTTTTCTAGGAAATCATAATTCTTTTTTGCAGTACATGGTAACTCAAATGAATATGTGTGTGTGTGTGTATATATATATATTGGTCCTATAAAAAATATGTATATATTTAATTCATCAAAAAACAATTTAGATTTTTTGAATTATTTTTTTTAGTTTTTCATGATCTATTTTGTGTTTGTGAAAGGATGGTGTGTGTATATATACACATTTTAAATTGTAGTTCACCATGGTTGATAAAAGTCACAATATATTTGATTACAAAAAAAATCTGATTAATCGAAATTTGGATAAAAAAAATTAAAATGAAAATCAAGCAATAAAAATGGAAGCAAAAACTTTAATTTCATAACTCTGGCCTATCATTATGGTAAATTGATATAATATATATTAAGTTGTCCTAATAAATGATCAGGTAATTGATTCTCTTTAATTAGAATGTCAAAAATCCACAAATTGAAAAAGAATATGCATTCAATCTGTAACTATACCTTATAAATTTCAATAGAATTTAAACCCTAAACCCTTTAGTATTTAGTCCTTAAACATTAAATTCTCATCTCTAAACCTAAAACTGAAACCCTAAATATAAAATTCTCTATCAATCGACTTAGTAAACAAATAAGTGTCATGGTAACTTTGACTATTGTTGTATGCCATTGAAATAAAAGTTGTCACGTCCCGGCCCAAATTTAGCTTACTAACCCCTGGGTTAGGACGTGCGGGACCCATCTCAAAAGAGATTTACTCGTAATCCTCGTTGAGAAGGGATAACCCTTTTTTCCAAACCATTTTCAAACAGTCCAAACGATACCGGAATAGACCTCACAGCCAGAGGTTATCCCGATTTCCGCATTTGGATCTCAAACCATTCATTTAGAGGACCTAGGATTCTAATAATATTTGTGACTGCATCCTAATCCCGGTTAGGCTGCCTACGTACCCTGTCTTCAGGGATCAAGCCACACGTAGCTCTTATTTTAATTTACGCCCTAACCGGGCGAATCCTGTTTTTCTATTTATCGGTTGATTTATTATTATGAATAGCAACTGCCTATTGCATATCCGGAGTTTAGCCTCTCCGTCGAGATATTCACCGACCCATTATCTATCGGGATTATCACGAACATTCCACCACAATTAAATTCAACATTCACACATATAGTTATAACATAATGACATCTACGTAAATAAGAAATCCTCTGGCAAAACAGTAATATCAACTAGAGGGTACCCTTGTAATTATCTTAAACTATCAAGGGCAATATAGTCAATTGAACTTCAATGGCAGTTTGGTAAATATGTTAAGCTGTCAAGGGTAGTATTGTCTTTTAGCTATAATGGCAGTTTAATAAATAATCTGAACTATCAGGGGCATTTTAGGAATTTCAACCTTAGTGGCAGCCCTTGTAAATAGACAAAACAACTAGGGGCAGTATGGTCTTTTTAACCTCAATGGCAAATACACAAAACCGCCAGGGGTATTTCTTGGATTTCAGCCTTAATGGTATCCCTGTAAATATACAAAATATTCAGGGGTATTTCTTTCATTTTATCCCCACAGTAAAACGGTAAAAGGGTAAATCAGAGACGGTAAAAACTAGGGTTTTCACCCTTTCTTCTCCGATCGACAGTTCCGATCGAAAATCAAGTTTTCTCGGTCCGATTTCACTCCACCTGCAAGCCTAGCTCCTACACAATCACAACAACCTAGAAATGCTAAAACAGAAGGAAAAATTGGTTGAGGGATTACCTAGTTGAGCTTCAATGGCAGTGGCGGTGGTTCTCCTCCGGTGGAGCTCCGCTGGCTTCCTCCTGTGCAGCTCCTGGTGCTGCCTGGAGCTTCCTTAGCCCTCATCTGAACTGGTTCGACTTGAGATCGAAAAGGCAGCTCGAGCTTTCTCTCATCTCTAGCTGTCGGCGGTCACGGTGGCTCTGGCGTGGCTGGAGGCTAGGACTTGGTCGCCTAGGCGAGGCAGGCCTGATGGTGGTGACGGTGATGCTCTACCGTAGGTGGAAGCAGAGGCAGGAAGAGAGGGAGAAAAATCGAGGGGCAAGAGAGAGAACTGTCTGGTCAACCCCATATATATAAACGAAATCAACGGTCCAGATTTGATCTCAACGAAATCAACGGCCCAGATCCGCCAATAAATAGTTACCGTAAACAATAAATAGATATTTTACTATTTACTTTTACCACACGGTAACAACACATTATCCCTTATTACTTGCGCATACGAACTCCAATTAATTCATAGGACATACCCACGAGTTCGTATTAACGTCCTCTACAACTTTCCTGAAGGACGTTTCCTCAAATTCTCGACTTATCGCGACGTCATCTTTTTACGGTAAGTAAATAACGTTTATTACTTCCGTAAACTAAATAAATCCATGATAAACATCCCATATCTCCGGAAAATATTCCAGACACACCAGTGGACTCGTATTAACATAATCTACCACCTCGGGACTTTAATTCTATCTTTCCTCAGAATCGAGAGTATTTCGATATTAAACTCGAATAGTAGTTTCAGGGAAGACTAATAGTGTGGTTACAACCCTCTGTAACCCGCCTGATCCCGGTAAAAAGATAAATTTTAGGACGGGGTGTTACAATCTACCCCCTTATAAAATTTCGTCCTCGAAATTTTCATTGTGGGACGTAAAACTATCTGTCATACCCAATGACACAAAACAGTTAAAGACGATCCACATTCCAAGACTTATTGGTCCAGCCGTCCAGGAATGTCGTCAAGTTCCACTGGACAGAACTTTAAGCAAACAAGAGTCACCAGCTCTATGTACCAATTTCTTTAGAAACCACAGTCTTCTCGTAGTTGCAATACGAGATACACAACTACGCCCGCTTCAAATCACTTTGTCAAGCACGATACCCTCGTTTCATCACTTTCGTCGTAAACCGACTCCACAAGGCTTGCCTTGTAACTCTTCTCGAGTTAATTCCTGAAATAGCCATTAAGACAAGCTGGTAGCTTTCCGAGACATAAACGTAAACTAACTCGTAGTCAATACATATGCTCCACTTTTACAACCGCCACACTTGACACTTAATGCCAATGTCTTCCTCGTGAGAGGATGGAACTGCTACAGTCCATCACTGTAGGAGAAACTCACACGTCTCTCGCACCTTTTGAGACAACAGAAACGTGCACTTTCTAAAGTATGCCTTGAAACCATAGAAGTATTGTCTCCTGCGTCCTTCACTCAAAAATTCTAAATTTCTCGTACCTCGTACCTTAACTATCGATCACGGGGCTCAAACGAAAGCGCATACCACATTGCGATCTTGAAGCTGCTCACTCGAGCTAATGAATCCGCTAAGCGACTTCGCGCCAACATGGATGTCATCTTCACATACTCAGTCACAGTGAATTTCCTCATCCTACTTCACTCTCTCAAAAGAGAGTTTTCAGTAAAGCATTACACAACAATAAGAGCTAACAAGTTCGCACACTAACTCATGTGTGCTCAAGGCTTGCCTAAGGACAACAATTTAGCTTAAAATCCTGCATGCATCTCATGGTGCTTCCATTATCAAGTCAACATCACAATCCAATATTGCACCAATGAGTTCAACATATCACAAGTTTTACGTCTATAAATATAAATATAAATATAAATATAAATATAAATATAAATATATTTATTAACTGTCAACACAAAATCTCCCCTACTCATGAGTGGGTTTTCTTCTAAGAGATACCCCGATCTCTTTTATCAAAATTCAACCACCACTCATGCAAGCTATCAAAAGCAGACAAACCATCTCCAACGATACCATTAGAAACCTGGAGTACCTCACTCCTAAATCTTATATATCATCCATAACCAACGCGGACATGTTAGCCTCCCAAACTAGGGCTGGAACTTCTCAGACGTGGAAAGCTTTTGAGTGAGTGGATAAAAAATCAATGCCAATAATAATGGGTCAAAATAATAAATTTCAAATTTCATTACCATTTTCCTGAAGACAATCCAGGCCTTGTGCCAAAAACAAACAATTTCCCGGCCCACAGCCAAACATAAATCCAATTCCAGCATGCAGCCAATATAAAATAAATCATGGCCCGTAGCCAAATATAAATCAATTCGTGGCCTGCGGCCAAACATATATCAAATCATGGCCTACAGCCGTATAAAATCAAATAATGGCCTACAACAGTATAAAATCAAATCATGGCATGCAGCCGTATAAAATCAAATCATGGTCTGCAGCCGTATAAAATCAAATCGGGAAAATCATTTCACAAACGATCGGTCAAACATAACAAGGTCAGAGCTAAGAGCTCTAGCGTACCTCTCAGTGAGGTCCCCATCCCACGCTAACTCTACCATCTCTCCCAATGGAAGAGAAGAGCCACGAGTGGCGCGCTTCCACTCAGCTGAACGAGGAATGCTGCCTGCCAGCTAACAACCAACAATACATATGACGACCCATCATGACAATGAGCCCTACAGGCTAGGGTCGGAGCTAAGAGCTCTGACGTCTCATCCACTGTCTAGTGAGAACGCAAATCCAGTGTACCATCCATTCCCTACAAGAACACATGTCCCGCGCTTCCACTCCGCTGAACGAGGAGCGCCGGGTAGGCACGCTTCTACTCCGCCGAACGAGGAGCACTCCCGCTAGCTAAAATCATCTAACGACCCTTTATGGTGAAATTAAAACAAATTTTTGATATTTTCATAAATTCAGGCCCGAAGCCTATTTATAAAATCCAGTCAAATGCTAAAAAATACTTCAAATCCCGATAATATGCCAAACAATCAAATCCCAGTAAAACATCGGGTCAGATTCTCATCTGTACGACGGGACTCTCCCGTCAAAAACCATTCAAACCCCAAGTGAAAATAAGCGAGCTGAAATCCATAAATCAAATGAAAATAAACGAATAAAAAACCTCCACTGGGTGCTCGCAAAACCAAAGGAATCGAAGATGTACAGAAACCCGAAAATCGTTCTGGGAACATTTTAAAACCATTTAATTATTAAACTATGGCTTGTATTTCTTTAAAACAAATCAAAGGTCCACTCATCATACTGGCCACACATCTCCTGCTTCAGGTACAGTACAGTAACCGTTCTCATATTCAGTGACGTTTCTCTTGCCCGAAAGCGGTTCCTTAACCGTCGTAAAATATTCCTCCTCGAGCTTTATGGACCCACCATGCATCCGTTGCGCCACTTAATACTTTAAGTAATTGTAGCGCCCCGGGAGGGGAAACTACAGTGACCACGAATTTAAGCAAATAAGAAGTCAACACGTCTGAAGGACGTGCCAACAACTTATTAACCTCAAGTCGTAGGTTTTTTAGTAAGTAAAATTAAACTAAAACTAGAGTGGCACCAATTAATTTCTTAAAACATTCATCAGAGGTTTTCCAATTTCGCGGAAGGTGGTCAAATTAAAGGGTCAATTAAAAACTTTAGCGACAACAATAAAAATACATAACAGAGTTAACAACTTAAGGAGATGCCTTTACTGTTTATATAAAAAGCTCTGGTAAACGACCCGAAGGATAAAACAGGAAGAGTGAGTACAACTTGGACCAAAATATCGAGGAAGGAATGAGGCTCCACACGCACAGCTCTCTCTCTCTCTCTATCCTGTCACAGTACACAATACCTGCAAACAATCTGTTGTAGGGGTGAGCGTCGTCCTCGCGTGCTCACATATAGGCCCACCAATGATAGGTTTGAAAATCATAAAACTATATATATATACATATAAATTTGAGCTCTTGATAAAATCATTTAGAAAATCCTTGGCACACAAAATCATCATTTTATTTCATTCGGGAAAAACAGTGCAGTATGCTAAAACAGGGGCCAGAGCGCTCAATGAACAATACAGCCTGCAGGGCTTCACGAATCTCTGTGACCGAATCCCGGGTTTGTCTATACAACAAACCGGGGCCAACTACCTATACATCTAAAGACGAATAGTAGCGAGAGTGTCCATTTAGTGTTAATCAATGGTCTAAAAGGCGCTAGGCGCTAGGTGAGCGGCAACCCATAGCCTAGCGCCTAGATAACCTAGGCGAGGAATAGGCGGGGATTAGGCAATTTACTTTTTTCATATTTATTAATTAAAAAAATATATATTATGTACTCCAATATTCAAAAACAGTCAAATATGAATAAATTATTCAACATAAATCTTGTTAGATATATTTATAAAATAGATTATAGCCAAAATTTAGCATAACTTCATGTAAAAGTGAGCAACAACAACAATAAACACATACACTTCAAACTTTAAAAACATTATTTACTCTTATACGCTCCCCACAATGTAACAACCCCGTCACTAAATATTAATAAAATTTGCCGGAGAACTTAGAACCCTAGGCGGTTAGGCTACGTCTAGGCGGGATAAGTGGGCTAGGCAGCCTTCTAATTGCCCACAGCCTGGCACAAAGGCCTTGAAAAAAAATGAGGCGGATTGTTGTAGCCTAGAGCCTAGACAGGGACTAGACGTGGCCTTTTAGAACCATGCTGCTAATGCCCAACAAATCTCTCGTAACAGCACACCGCACTTACGTCTCGCTTAACATTGTACGAGACGAGCGTAAGTGGGATAATTAAAATAAACAGGGCATTGCCCTCCTGAGGTTCACGGTCATCGACACCGTGGGAGTGCTATATACTAGGTCCCGTCACTCTCAGGTCACGCATTGGAAATCAGGACAATGGTGCTCAACATATCACATCATCATATAAAAATCATTTACGTCTAGCCACGGGTTTTCTTGGCCCAATCATAAATCATTTATCACATATATAAAGAAAACTTCCCGAGACATCGACCATGAGCATACGAAATCATGCAGTTTAATATATATACAAAACCACTAACAAAGGGGGTTTAACTTCCCTACTTGGAATAGTCGTTCCTTACATAAGCTCCAAGCTTCCAGGAATCGCCTCGGATAAACCGAGGTCACCGCGTAAGCTATCTCGTCTAATGATCACTGCAGAATAGAGTAGCTTAGCAACCAAGATATAATAACAGTCAACATACCTCAGCATTCCTAGTTTGACCAGGAATGTACACATTTACTAAGTTGACCAACCAATTTCCTTTTTAACTCTTTAGCCTTTTCTTGCTTCACCGGTTATCGACTCTTTACTTTTTTACCTGAAGTCCGACTTAAGTTTCGAACTTTCCTTAACCATTTCAATTGGACGTTAGGGTGTCACATAATAATTCGTTGAATTACTATGGACACCCAACGTGTCACATTAACCAATTTATTTACCAAGAGTCGATTTACCGACTTACGTGAATCACTAATTTTACTTAAAACAGTCAACTTGACGTTTTTCAGAAATTCCAGTTATCAGTTTCTGATAACAATTTAACTCTTTACTAATTTAACAAAACTGTGTCAAACTTCGTTGAACTTCAAATTCTTTACTAAACCGTTTTTCTGAAAATGGAACTTTCTCAAAATTGAAGCTGTCCTTTAATGGAAACTTTCCCAAAATGGAAAGTTTTACAAATTAGTAGGTTTCCAAAAATGGAACGATTCCAATTACGGTTAATTTCCATTTTTGTACGTTTCCTTATACGTAAATTCTGATTACGACTCTTAACTCGACTAAATGGAAACAATACACTTTAAAAATGAGTCGAAGACTACCTCTCGGTATTTCTGCCGGTTTCACTGCCTCTTCGGAACGTTTGCCGGAATTTCGGCAGAGTTTTTCTTGTTTCTTCATCTCCAAGTTACGACAAACATGTAGGGACAGAAAACACGATTTAATCTTAATTTCAACTCCAACAACAACAACAGAACAACAACAATTATGCAGTTCAAACTTCAACACAAGGGAATAAATATCGAGCCTTACCCACTGCTCGTCCAACTCGGACCTGAATTCAGTGGCTCCTCTGCGTCCCCCTTTGCCCAACACTTGAATCGGGAAGCTCCGCCTTACCTAAACCCCTAGAGCAGAACATCCTCTGCCGGCACTGACCCGAATCCAGTAACTCTGCCTGTGCTCCAAATCAAGATTCCAGCAGCTCCAATCCACTGTTTCTAGCCTCACTAGAGTTCGAGGAACTCGCTTGAACCTTAAAAACACGGTCACCGGTGCGAGAAACCTGAAACCCAGGAAATCCGAAAAACACAGAAAAGAGGGAATTAGGCATTTTCGATTTAGGGCTCTAATCGAAGGATTAAGGGCATGGAAAGGAAGAGGAAGAGAAAAGGAACAAGAATATACCTGTCATGCGTCTTTCCACCGCCCGGATCGTCAGATTTCGGCCAACACAGGTTTTCCTCCTCCTCGTCAGATCTCCCTCCACGGCGGACGTCTGGGTGATCCAAGGATTGGGCTAGATAGAGGAGAAAGAGGGGAAGAGATAGGAGGTAGTCCGCCGGCGAGTGATGGCTGGAGTCACCGGCGCCGGGCGGATGACAGCGGAGCAGGAAAGAGAGAGAGATGAGGGGGGAGAAGCTCGGGTCAACGCCCGAAGGGGGGTTTGACTCGGGTCAAACCTCTCTCCTCTTTTTATAAAGAAACCGACGGCCAGGATTCAATCTAAAAAAGATCCAACGACCCAGATTTAAAGAAGGTGAAAAGTAAAAAGGTTAAATGGTAAAAACTATTTACCAGAATGATAATAAAAAAATTACCAGAAACTTCAGAAATTCGTAGAAAATAAATGGAACCTCCGGAAAATATTCTGAAAATACCGGGAGACTCGTGTCGACACGCACTACAACACCGAGTGCATAAATGAGGGATTTGAAGAATTTAGAAAAACTCGAAAATGAACGTGGTCGTTTACTCGCAAAATTACCGAGTACGACTTAAACCTCAGTAACTCGTCAATAACTACGGTAAAAACATTCGGGGTCTCACAGTAATCCTTTTCTCTTGGTCTCAACCAGTATCTAAATCACCTGATCATCCCTGATCCTCTTCGAGTATAATTACGCAACACTAATGTGTTGCCAAAAGTGGTCACACACTCTTTAACCCATCAATCAAATGTGGGACGCGAGACGACTATCAAATAGCATAACAACCCAATTTTCCTAGTTTGACCAGGACAAGTCACTGATTGACTTCAGGGTTGATCAAGTCTTTCCTGTGTTGGCCAGGAAATTGACAAAAACTTTCTGACTAATCGACAAGGATCAAACCCTAAAAAGCTCGAGAATTGTTGATTTATAAATTCAAATAATATTGGGAGCACTTTTAAACCTATTTACGCCAAATACTGAAATTCGAATTTACTTTTCCAAATCTGGCTCGTTACTATACTTACGAACCTCTCGACTTTTCGATCCAACAAAAAGTCTATATCGACATCTAAATACAATTGATGTCGCAAACTTTATTGTTACAATTAACTTTACTAATTTTGACCACAGGTGGCAACCCTTGTCACCACACATATTAACAAGTATAAACATTTCTAAGAATTCTAATTACCAAAACCTTTGGTCCGAGATTTGAACCAAGCTCTAATACTAGTTGTCACGTCCCAGCTTAAGTTTACCTTTCTAAACCCGGGTTTGGATGTGCGGGACCCATCCCAAGAGAGATTTACTCCTAATCCCCCTTTGACAAGGGATAACCATTTTTTCCAAACCATTTTCAAACAGTCCAAACGATACCGGAATAGACCTCACAGCCGAAGGTTATCCCAATTTCCGCATTTGGATCCCAAACCATTCATTTAGAAGACCTAGGGTTCTAATAATATTTGTGACTGCATCCGAATCCCGGTCAGGCTGCCTACGTACCCTGTCCTGAAGGATCAAGCCACACGTAGCTCTTATTTTAATTTATGCCCTAACCGGGCGAATCCCGCTTTTCTATTTATCGGTTGATTTATTATTATGAATAGCAACCGCCTATTGCATATCCGGAGTTTAGCCTCTCCGCTGAGATATTCACCGACCTACTATCTATCGGAATTATCCCGAACATTACACCACAATTAAATTCAACATTCACACATATATTTATAACATAATGGCATCTACATAAATAAGAAATCCTCCAGGGTAAAACAGTAATATCAACTAGAGGATACCCTTGTAATTATCTTAAACTATCAAGGGCAATATAGTCAATTCAACCTCAATGGCAGTTTGGTAAATATGTTAAGCTGTCAGGGGCAATATTGTCTTTTTGGCCTCAATGGTAGTTTGGTAAATAATCTGAACTACCAGGGGTATTTTAGGAATTTTAGCCTTAGTGGCAGCCCCTGTAAATAGACAAAACAACTAGGAGCAGTATGGTCTTTTTAACCTCAGTGGCAGGCCCGTAAATACACAAAACCGCCAGGGGTATTTCTTGGATTTCAGCCTTAATGGTATCCCTGTAAATATACAAAATATTCAGGGGTATTTCTTTTATTTTATCCCTATAGTAAAACGGTAAGAGGGTAAATCAAAGACGGTAAAAACTAGGGTTTTCACCCTTTCTTCTCCGTTCGACTGTTCCGACCGAAAATCAAGCTTTCTCGGTCAGATTTCACTTCTCCACCTGCAAGCCTAGCTCCTACACAATCCCAACAACCTAGAAATGCCAAAACAGAAGGAAAAATTGGTTGAGGGATTACCCAGTCGAGCTTCAATGGCAGTGTCGGTGGTTCTCCTCCAGCGAAGCTTCGATCGCTAGCTTCCTCATTCCTCCTTCCCCATGTGCAGCTCCTGGTGCTGCCTGGAGCTTCCTCAACCCTCATCTAGACTGGTTCGACTTGAGATCGAGAGGGCAGCTCCTCGAGCTTTCTCTCATTTCTAGCTGGCGGCTGTCACGATGGCTCTGGAGTGGCTGGAGGCCAGGACTTGGTCGCCGAGATTAGGCGGGCCTGATGGTGGTGGCAATGAGGCACCACTCGTGGCGGTGATGCTACGCCGAAGGTGGAAGCAGAGGGAGGAAGAGAGAGAGGGTGAAAAATCGAGGGGGAAGAGAGAGAGAGAGAAATGTCCGGTCAACCCCTATATATAAACGATTTCAACAGCCCAGATTTGATCTCAACAAAATCAACGGCCCAGATCTGCCAATAAATAGTTACCGTGAACAGTAAATAGATATTTTGTTATTTACATTTACCGCACGGTAACAACATACGAACTCCGATTAATTCATAGGATATACCCACGAGTTCGTATTAACGTCCTCTACAACTTTCCTGAAGGACATTTCCTCAAATTCTTGACTTATCGCGACGTCGTCTTTTTACGGTAAGTAAATAACGTTTATTACTTCCGTAAACTAAATAAATCCATAATAAGCAGCCCGTAACTCTGGAAAATATTCCAGACACACCGGTGGACTCGTATTAACATAATCTACCACCTCGGGACTTTAATTCAATCTTCCCTCAGAATCAAGAGTATTTTAATATTAAACTTGAATAGTAGTTTCGAGAAAGACTAACAGCGTGGTTACAACCCTCTGTAACCCGCCTGATCCCGGTAAAAAGTAAATTTCGGGACGGGATGTTACAAAAGTCATTAACTATCCACATTGAAACTGAAAGTCATAAATGTTGTATAGTTACATATGAGTCCTAAGTAGCCGATAATGAGCTAGTAATGTTCATATATTGGGAAATATTTCCCAAATGATGTGTTTTCACTAAAATAGAATTCACTATCTACAGTGAAATTTACAATACGCTTCAATTTACAAGTTTGAAAAAGTTTGAAATAACTTATTATGGGCTACATGTAAGTTCACTAATGATATCCCTAATGTCGTACTTATACTAGAACAATAGAAAATTTTATATTTAGGGTTTAGATAAATAATTATGATTAAATGCAAATTAGCATCTTCTCAAACCCTAAACCATATATAAACCCAACCATTATAAGAATTATTAATTGTTTGTATAAATAGTCATGGTGTGTAATTAGTGAGTATTGGCCCATCTAAGTTAAGGTGGTTGGTAAATTTGCTCCATATATACTTAAATGATGTAAATTCACTAACTTGCAATGTGGATGACAACTTTACTAGCTCGATCACTAGCTCATTATTGATTAATCAATACATATATATTATTGTAAGACATCCCAATGTTGATAATGAGAGGCTTGTTTACATGTTGAAAAAAAAATCAAATCGCAATGTTGATAATTAGAGGTCGTTGTTTACTTAATTATTAGAGATCGTTGTTTAACTGAAAAAAAAACATCACAATGTTGATGATGAGTTGATGACTAGGTTCTGTTTTAGTGCTCATTATTGGATACTATCGAATATTATTTAGCTTGTATTATATGGATATGAATTTTTTCTAGACATCTCTTAATTGCACTATGTGTTTACTTATTGGTAATTTGGTATGTGTTGTTTTTTTGGATCGGTGCAGTTCATGATTTATTTTCATGTGAAAACAAAAATTAACAATCATATCAATGAAGTCCCACTTGACATAAAGAATATTATTTCAACTTGGCTACGTTATAGTAGATAAAGAATATTATTTATTAGTGCTAGTTTCTTACCTATTTAATCACTAAATTTTGGATCGGTGCAGTTCATGATTTATAAGGTATAGTTACATTGAACGCCAAATGACCCTAAATATTTTTTTTATTTGTGGTTTTTTTGATATTCTAATTAAAGAGAATCAAGTACCTTATCATTTATTATGACAGTTTAATATATATTATATCAATTTACTATATTTATAGGGCAGAGTTACGAAATTAACATTTTTGTTTCCATTTTTATGTCTTGATTTTCATTTTATTTTTTAACCAATTTCGATTAATCAGATTTTTTGTAATCAAATATATTGTAACTTTTATCAACCATGCTAACTACGATTTAAATAAATATATATATATATATATATATATACATCATCCTTTCACAACCACAAAATAGATCATGACAAACTAAAAAAAATCTAAACTGTTTTTTGACGAATTATATATATACATATTTTTTATTGGACCAATATATGTTGCAATATATATATATATATATATACATACATACAAAAGAGAGTTAAATTAAAAAAAAAAGAGTTTTGAAAAGAATTCATTATTGTTTTTTTTAATATAAGAAATACAAAATAAATAGAGTTGTTAGATTAGAAATGATACAATCCTTTTTTTACTTAATAATAACGTGGTATAGTATTTTATATTAATGATGTATCTTGATGACATAACTTGACACCTAGGACTGAGACACAAATCTTGTGTCTGATTGAGGCCCCAAATCATGTTCCTTGAAGTTTAAGCTTTTGGAGAACTCTTCCTACAAAATCGCATTTGTATTATCAATTCAACTTCAACACTGTCGAATGAGAGTTGGCTGGAATGACAATGAACTTGCTTAAGTGGAATCTCCCAAGTTTGAAACCCAACACTCACGAGTTCCTCATCGGTCGGAATTTTTAGTCACAAGGACATGTAAGACTTGTGTAACGTTAGTAAAATGTGCCAGCATCTGGATCATCACGAGGCCTGACGGTCGGATGCTTGCTGGCTTATAAATATCATATTATACAAAAATAATAATAATAATAATAATAATAATAATGATAAATCCACCACCACTGCTACTCATTTAGCCAAAACCGAAATCTCAAACGACTGCCTCACACAAATGAAGACCTTACCGCTTCTCCTCCTCCTCTGCTCCCTTTCCCTCACACTCCCCACTCTCTCCCACGCCACCTCCGCCTGTTCTTTCTCAAACGACCCTTTAATCCCTCCTCGCCGTGAAGTGTACGCAAATGGCCGAATATTCGATATCACACACCGTATCACCACGGCCACGCCGTCGTATGACTCCCCGGACGGCGTGCTGGGCCAGTTCTTGTGGCTCCCAGACAGCATGAAGAACGGCTCCATGGCTAACATGTCTGTTTTCAAGCTGCCTACTCACACCGGCACGCATGTTGATTCTCCCGGACACTTCTATGATCACTACCTCGATGCCGGCTTCGATATCGATACGCTTGACTTGGAGCTCCTTAATGGTACTTTGTTTATCCACTCCTTTCATTTGCTACTTATTCTTAAGTAAGTTGCATGCATGGTCCTCCTCCAGCACCAGCTACTAATTAGTTTAAAGATAAATCCAACCAAAGATTATATCAATGTTATAGATCTCTGATACAAAGACAGTTATACAGCTAAACTGCATCATTGGCCTTAGAAGGAGTATCACACTAATAATGGACAAAACCGGCTTAATGTGTCACCAGTTCTTGTTTTTGCCGCATTGGAATCCACTAGAGGAGTAGAAGTCAAAAAACTTATACGGCCATGGACAATCACTACACTGGAAGTAGAGTTTGGAGATTAGTATATAGTTACCCAGCTAAAATCCCAAGGCTCAGATGCTGCACACCATGAAACCAGTAGTACTCGTCTTCCTACTCTCCTCCATTTTGCTTACTAGCACCACCCTTTCCCAAACCTATCCTTCAACCTCCGATGTTGAGTGCTCCCTCTCCGGCGGACACACCGACAGTCTGATTCCACATCGTCTTGAAGTGTATGGAAATGGTCGAATCATTGACATTACACACCGGTACACCCCTGACATGCCCTCATATCATTCTGTGGATGGGGTGGGGCAGTTTCTTTGGCTCCTTGATGGCATGAAAAATGGTTCGCTTGTTAATATGTCTGTGATGAAACTGCTAGCTCACTCTGGCACCCATGTTGATACACCTAGCCACGTCTTTGATCACTACTATGATGCGGGGTTTGATATTGATACACTTGACTTGGATGTGCTGAATGGTAATCACATACTGGTCAACAAATTTTATTATACTTGCAACTCTTGCTTTTCTGTCTTGCTTCAGTTAGTTTGTAGATTTGTCTTTTCCTATGTTAGTTGATTCCAAGTGCAATCCTGTAGTTATTTGTAGATATCCTGTAGTTTTCATCTTCATTTGTTTGGTTGTATTGATCTTGAGTAGCTAAATCTCTGCTGCAGTTATGCAACTCTTGCTTACATGGGCGTAGGGAGAGGGGGCTAGAGTAGGCAATTGACCCCTCTCATTTATTTTTTTAATTTCTTACTTTTAAAGAAAAGGAAAACAAAAAAAACATAAAAGTGATCAATATATATGATTTGATAATTTTTTTATAAATTACATAAAATAGAATATAATAGATAATGACCATCTTAATTAAGTTCTACAAATGATAGTAATGTTTTTTGGTCAATTAAACACATAATATTGTCTTTTTACATTTATTTGTAAATGTTTTTCTAACATTTATTTTTCAAATTTCTATTAATTCAAAAGAATGACAAAATTATAGTTGATGTTCTCTATTTTGATCAATATAATAAGATAGTTTATCACAGTCGGGTAATTTAATATATTAAAAGATTGTTTGATTGGTTTGGACCTCTCTCTAGAAGCGTCATACTTTAGTTCTTTGGTTTTGTTTTCTGTTTGGTTGTTATAAAATGCATGTTTATGTTGAGTCTCTACATCTCTCTGTAGCATACTTTAGTTCTATGGTTTCTTTCTGTCAGACCCTTCAGTAGATAAACTATTGTATAACTTTATCTCATTTTTATTTTAATAGACTGACGCTAATTTATATATATATATATATATATATATATATATATTTACAAGGCTGATTGTGTTATCAATTGTTTTCCTCAACTCAGTAGCTATTAAGTTTTGACCCTGCTAAATGAAATTTCTGACTACATTACTGCTTGCTTACTTTTAGATTTTAAAATAACAGATACGCCATGTTAGAGATTAGCTTATGCTTATGTGAGGAGAGACTAGAGAAGCAAACCTGAAATGGTTCCAAATGAGATAGAGTATGTGGGAGGGTACAACAGCTAGGTAAAATCATGGCTGGAAGATTCATTGTCTTTTCATTGATCATTTAAGTGCCTCTGAATATGACCTGAAATGGTTCCAAATGAGATAGAGTATGTGGGAGGGTACAACAGCTAGGTAAAATCATGGCTGGAAGATTCATTGTCTTTTCATTGATCATTTAAGTGCCTCTGAATATGAATATAAACTATTGTCAACTGAAGCTTTAGAAGTATGAAAGATGAGGATGCATATGGAGCTTTAGAAGTATGAAAGATGAGGATGCATATGGAGCTCTAGAAGTAGAAAACCATGACAAACAATAACAAAGAAGGCAGTTGAAGTTTCAACTTTCAACCTTAACCCATACGCATAACCTGATGGGGAAGTTTTCCCTCCTTATTTGGAGGATGTCTACATGAGAATAACTTGTTCGCTATAACCTTGGATTCATGACCCATTCAATAAAAGAAGGCTAGTTGATAGAGGAATAGCAATGTTGTTGCCACAATGTTTGAAAGGGAAGAACAACCCTACAAGCCTAGGAGGTAGATGGCTGTATTCTTTGACAAAGCAATGGAAATGCATTGATAGCATACAAACATTGAAGCATGATTTAAGGAAGAAGTTTGAATTCTCTTCCTTGTGCATGAATGTGAAGGCTTGCATGGGAAAATGGATGAAGAAGTTTGTCTATATAAAGGCATGAGGAATGGTGCAAAAATTAGAGCCGGTGAGTGATTTCATCTTGTATTATACAAGTGAGATAGAGAGAAAAACTTAAGTAAAGAGTTTTGTGTGTGTAGCAAAATAAAGTGTGTGAGAGTGTATTCCTTTCAAGTGTGAGTCTTAAAGTAGTGTTTCTCTCGATGTAACCTTTATTCGTGTAATAAATGTTTTTTATTGTTGTTATTCCGTAAACATAATCATTTTACTGAACCACGTTAAATCCTGATTCTCTGTCATTTTATTTGTCCACTATATTTCGGTTAGTGATGGTGAGTTTTCAACATAATCTTCTTCCTTACGACATCTAATGTTTCTGACACGGGGAAATAACTGTGGTGCGAAGTGACTGATACTAGTTTATTGGCTTTTCTGTTAAAACTAATATGTTTCGTTGTTCCCTAAACCTTGACCTTATGCTCCATAACTGGGGATTTGTGGAAGCTGCATGTGCACTCTTTAACACTGATTAAATTAGAGCAGAGAAGTTTTTTTATGTAGCTTTTCCCTTTGTATCTTTCCATGCATGTTGACAAGGTGATGTAAACATAGAAATTAGAAAACAACCATGCTAGTGATCACTAATATTTTCATGATATGTATGTGTTTTGTGTTTATAGGTCCAGCATTGTTAGTTGATGTTCCGAGGGACGAGAACATAACTGGTATGTATCTCTGCTCTAGTGTCAAATTCCTACACTGCTCTGCTGGTTCAAATGAATAGAACCTGATGACTAATTCTTCCTGCGATGCAATTGTTGGTTGCTAAACAAAATATAGTGACAGGAGCAAAGTCTTAAATATCTAAAATATGTTTGATATTTCTTTAAAATTTTCATTTTTTACAGGTATCGATATTAATTTTCATATATTTCTGATATTTTACATTTAGCTTATTTTTAGCTAAATATATAATTTTTATATAAATTTTAGAAAAATTATCATCCATATTCGATAATTTCTCAACATATCAATCAAAATCTCCATTTTTCGAACCACCAAAATTTCCATGATTGTCGATATTTTATTCCTTAATTTCTTAGATAGGAGTATATCGTGTGTATTCTAATTACTTCAATGTACATTCTTATCACAGCTGAAGTGATGAAGTCCTTAAACATTCCAAAGGGAGTACGTCGTGTGCTTTTCAGAACATTAAATACCGACAGGTGCTGTACTCTTTTAACTACTTGAACTGAATCATTCCTATTATTGTCCCACATCATGAGTTTTTCCAGTAACGTACTTGATGTAACAATAATTTTAAGAGTTGCTCCATAGGAGAGGTGAATGTTAGAAGGATACCTGATGCAATATGTGTCTTATGATGGAAACCAAATTTATTGTTGTAGTTTAGGAAACTGGGGATGCTGTTTGCACTCTGTAGTTGATCAATTACTCTTCAGTTTCTCGTAATCATGACTATTTTCATAAGTAATGTTTGGTACTTCTTTCCAAATATTATCCATTCCCGTTTTTTATAATAGGATTAAAATATCAGTAAACTGGACTGCTGATCTTTGTACTATGTACTGATTCAGTTTTATTCACTAGTCTGAATATGTATCTGAGAACATTAATGGTATTCCAATTAGAAGAAGCTTTATATTAACTAATGCTTATGGCAATTTTATAGACGGCTTATGTTCAAAAGTCAGTTTGACACAAGCTATGTGGGATTTATGAAGGATGGAGCCAAGTGGTTGGTGGAGAACACTGACATCAAACTTGTTGGTGAGATATTAGTTGTACTGTTTGTTTAGTAAAAATATTTTTAGGTGTCCATATTTTTACACCTTAAACCAATATGCTCAAACCCTTGTCAGAATGTCTTGAAGCCTACTGTCTCAGTGGTGTGAATATCCTCACTGTTTTCTGTGGAACATGTGCTTCTCCTTTTCCTTTGTACAAGCATCGTAAATCTTTGTTGAAATGCCAGCATTGCCTATGAAGTCTAAACTCTAAACTACAACATTATTGTTTTCGCCTTTGTAATTGACTATTACTTCATACAAGGATCAGTCACGGATCTCAATTGGCTTCTGCAGTTGAGGACAACTGAAATTTTATACATAATGTAACTTAAATGCCGTGCCCAATTTTTAACTCTTAATATTCGTTTGAAACTGTGACTATTGTTCAGAGTGCCATATATAGAGGATAAGTTATTTATGTTGAGCCTCAGTATATAGTACAGTACTGTGCTCAGTAATTATAATCTATGTTCTTTCGTTGAAACACTGATACCTTTTTTTTTTCTGAAATGTAGGAATTGATTACTTATCTGTTGCTGCATTTGATGATTTGATTACATCCCACCTTGTTTTTCTTGAAAGCAGGGTAAGGAAATTCATCTTTTATAATTTTATGAATAATAGTTTTCTCATCAATCGCACTGCTTCAATTGGGATTAGGTCCACTTGATAGATCATTTTGATTAGTTCATAGTTTAATAGTGTGGAGAAAGAGATTCAGTAAAGTGCATAACATATGCAAATTGATGATAATTTGAGAAAATACCTTTACCTTTCCTTCATAAATGAAAGGATCATGATCAGTTTTACTTGATGAAAACAAATCTATTGGGCGGAACTGATTTTTTCCAGCCCCAAATACTCAGGATTCCTTTTTAGAACTTGCTTAACAAATACAGTAGGAAA
This sequence comes from Comarum palustre, assembly GCA_951800085.1. Lineage (NCBI taxonomy): Eukaryota > Viridiplantae > Streptophyta > Magnoliopsida > Rosales > Rosaceae > Comarum > Comarum palustre. The sequence continues at coordinate 3,579,457 of OX637583.1, forward strand.
ATGATTTTTCTAACATGCCTTTTAGATTAAGCTCAAGTATAATGTCAAGACTCGATGAGCACTTAAGATTGCTTTCAATGAGGCAGGAAATCATCCTTGTGGAAGCTCTAAAACTTGATAACATCCAACCGGGAATATATTCTGTCCATTGCTTACCTTTGAGGTTGCAAGGTGCAGAAGGATCACCAATCAGATGCATTCTTATCAAATGATGCCATCAAATGATGCCGAATCGTCAGTTTATACTTTATATCATTGTAAGTTGTTTATCAATGATTTGAAATTCTATCTTTGTACTGATGCAAATAATACTAGTTTCCGGTCACACAACCTTGAACTGCTTATGCATGTTGTAGGAAATAGCAACAACCCGAGAAGAAGTTACTTTGTATGAAATGCACACTCAAATATAACGATATTGAGAGAATAATCTTTCAGACATATTATTCATCTCTTCATGGAGGTTTATATAGGAGTTTAGAATAAACACAAATAGTAACTATTAAGTATAGAGTAATGAAAATTAATCTGCGACATAACTACAATATATTTACCTTCCCATTCTGACTCACACTAACACTCCCTCTCAAGTTGGTGCATATACATCAACCATGCCCAACTTACCTAGTGGGTTATAGAGTGTTTTCTTGGAAACATTTTTAGTGAGTATATCTGCAAGCTACTCTTCAGTTGGAACAAAGAGAAAACTAGTAATTTTGGCATCTAGTTTTTCCCTTATGAAGTGTCGATCAACCTCCACGTGTTTAGTACGATCATGTTGAACTGGATTTTGTGATATATCAATTGCAGTTTTGTTGTTGCAATACAACTGCATAGCCTTTTTGGGATGAACACCCAAATCACGTAACAAATTCCTTAGCCATAACAATTCACACACTCCATGAGTCATACCTCTGTACTCAGCTTCAGCAGTCGATCATGCCATAACATTTTATTTCTTACTCTTCCATGTAACCAAATTACCCCCCACAAAGGTGAAGTAATCTGATGTCGACCTTCTGTCTGTAATGTTTCCAGCTTAATCTGCATTCGTGAAGCCGTAAACATCGAGAATGTTGTTGTGTTTGAAAAACATTACTCCTCTTCCTGGAGTTGACTTCAAGTACCTTAAAATTCTCACAACAGCGTCTATGTGACTCGCTCGGGTTATGCATGAACTGACTCACAACACTCACCACATATGTAATATCTGGTCTAGTATGAGTTAAGTAGATCAAGCACCTAACTAACCTCTGATAGCGAGCTCAGGGATCAAAGTACCCAGTAGCCAATTATATGTCAACATGAAGATTATCTAAGTCATATGAGTCATTTGTGAATCAAATATCCGCTGTATCAATACCTAACAAAGTGCAGGATGCGTTGGGGGATCCAAAATAGAGGAAGGCAATGAAGAAAGAGATAGGAGTTGCAGAAGAATGATACATGGCAACTTGTGCATCCACCACAAGGTAAGAAGGCTATAGGCTGTCGTTGTGTGTTATCTGTGAAACACAATGTGGATGGGTCAGTAAACCGATATAAAGCGCGTCTTGTTGCAAAGGGATTCACTGAGACGTATGGAATAGACTATGATGAGACATTTGCTCTATTGCCAAAATAAATACTATTCGGGTTCTACTTTCCTTTGTTGCTATCTTAAATTGGCCACTCTGACAGTTTGATGTCAAGAACGCTTTCATGCATAGAGAGTCTGCCGAAGAGGTGTACATGAGTCTTCCACCTGGCTATAGGTGTATCCTTTCTAATATCCCCCATAGCCAACAAACACACACTTAATTGCTCGAGCATCAAGTTTGGACCTTTGTTTGTTAGGGACATGAACAAAAACAACACAACCAAAGACAGGGGAGGAAGATTATGAAATGAGGGAATAGAGACATGAGATGCAAGAACTTCAAAATGAATTTTTCCTTGAAGGTTACTAGATGGAAGACGGTTGATTAGATGAAAGGAGACTAGTACAGCATCTTCCTAAAGATACTTAGGCATATGAGCACTAAAAAGGATGGCACGAGCCATATCAAGTAGGTGACGATTTTTTCAGAAACTCCATTTTTTGTTCTGGTGTATGTAGACATGTAGTTTGATGAACTATCCCATGTGCCTAAAAAAAAATCTTGGAAAACATGATTAACATACTCCCCCTATTATCAGAACGAAGGACTTTGATGATGCTATTGTATTGTGTTTGTACAAGAGTACGAAAAGCTTGAAAAGCAGGGAAGACTTCATCTTTGGTCCGTAAACGAACAATCCATGACAATCGAGTACAATCATCAATAAACAGCACAAAATATCGCATACCAGACACAGTGGGTTCTCTAGAAGGTCTCTAAATATCAGAGTGAATTAACTCAAAAGGCAAAATACTTTTATTAGAAACACTAGGAAAATAAGTAACACGATGGCTTTTGGCCAAGACATAAGTTTCACAACGTAAAGTAAACTCATCCACACTAATGAACAAAGTAGGCATGGTTTTTCACATAAGACTAAATGATGGATGCCCTAAGCGGCGGTGCCACAACCAAACTTCACTCAGTTTATCAGAATTTGAAGTCAAAGCGACGCGGGACTGTGCTCCTGGTTTCTCCCCCGCATATGTCTGATCTAGACGGAATAACCTGCCCCTTAGATACCCCCGACCGACTATATCCCTAGTGAGAAGATCCTGAAAAATAACATACATAGGATAAAAAGTTACTGAACATTTAAACTCAGTGTTCAACTGTGGGACAGATATTAAGTGATGTGACAAGTCAGGAACATGTAACACATTATCGAGCTCTAAGGTGGGAGTAACCCGAACAAATCATGTTCCTAATACTGGAAATGTTTCACCGTTAGCATTAGTAACATGGGAGACTAGTGAGGAAGACAACTTAGTAAAATAAGACTTATCGTAAGTCATATGTTCACTATCACCGGAATCAATAATCCAAGTATCAGAACCAACAAAGTTAGAGACCTTTAGAGCCATACCAATCTTACCACGACCAGCTATAGAGGTTGTGGGAGTAGCTCCACCAGTGAAATGATGATGTTGTCCAGTCACTTCCTAGAAATCTGGTTCTTGAATCAATTGAACTACAACTGCTTTAGCTTTAGGGTGAGAACCAAGAGATTTAGGTTTGAAGTGTGGGTTTAGCTTCCAACAATATTCTCGTATATGTTTACCACCACAATAAGAACAGTGATGAGGGCGATAACTGAAGCCAAGTGAAGGTCCTTGTTGATGAAGTGGAACTGGACTCTGTTGCTGAAGGGGAGGATTTGGTGGTTTTGTTTGAACAACCAGGCTATACACTTCAACTTGTGCTTGATTGAGGCAATCCTGCTGAGACTTACCTTCTGAATGTATGTAAAAGCTGCAGTCAAGCTGGGAGGATCTTACATTGTAGCAACTCTCTTTTAGCACTGTTATATTTCACATCAAGTCCTCTCAAGAACATGTGAACCCTTTTGAGTTCCTTCTCCTTTTGGTACCAAGTAATATTCTCAGGGTTTTTGATCTTGCACGGACGTTTTTGATCTATTTCAGCTCATACATTCTTCTGCTTGGTGAAATACATCTATACTGATTGTCCATTCTGTTGCATTCCAGCCACTTTGCACATCAACTCATGAACCTGAATAAAGTCAAATTCATTTGTATAAAGATCTGCTAAGGTCTTCCATATTGTCTCAGCAGTTTCACACTCCTCCACTAACTGTACTACATCATCATTCATGGCCTTGAACAAGGTTCTCATCATAGCTCCAACATCATCCTCTCATTTGGCAAATGCATCTTCACTCGGAGCTTTGGTAGTTCCGGTTACATGTCTTATCTTGTGCATGACACGAAGATGAAACGACATCAGCTTTTTCCAAGTCCGGTAATTGGTACCGTTAAGTTTGGTACCCCCAAACGAACCACCATCTGAGCTTCGAACCGAGACTTCAACTTTCTGAACTTCGTTGGTCTTGGTAACCAGCTCATTTTGATCATTACCCGTCATTGAAACGATTGAAAGTGCTACGAAAGAAACAATAAATCTGTTTTAGGTGTACCTACACTTAGGTGGACTTCCACTGAAGTGAAAAATGCACTTAAGTGAAGATACACTGAATTGGATATAGTGGACCGGGTCTGTGGTTGCTGGGACGGATCTAGTTTTGGACACGGGCCCAAACTAGATAAAATAAACAAAAGAAAAAAGAAAAAGAAAAAAACTGCATTCAGGCCAGGTCGAACTGATCCGGGTCGAGTCGGACTGGATCCGGGTCAGATCGAATCCGAGTCGGGTCAGACTGGATCCGGGTCGGACTGAGCTGAGTGGGTCGGAAAAATGCTCTGGACACCTTGGGGAAGAAAGCGGCAGCGGCGGGAGTGTTTGCGCTCGAGTTCGGGGCTCGCCGGTGGGTCTGGGCTCACCAATGAACTCAGTGTCGGAAACAACAAAAGGCTGGCAACGACACTGTTCTAGGACGATGCAAGGCAGAACGCCGTTCTGGGATGATGCAAGGTGGGCAGACGTCGACTGGTCGATGTCGGGCTTGAACGTCTGGACACGCCGCTCAGAATTTGAGCGTCTGATCTGGTCTGGGCACGAGAGGATGAGCCAGTCAGAGAAACTAGGTTTTAAACCGAGCAACGTCGTATTAGGGTGAACAATAAGTTTTTTGTGGTCCAACAGATGATACCGACTGGATTTGGAAAAAAACTGCTCTTGGACAACTAATATAAAAAGATTGTGGTAAATCCTAACACAAGATGTTCAAACAGATTAATAACAGAGATAACGTAGCAAACCTTAACAATAGGGTGCTATATATCAATTCTTCAAGATCGAAGAATGAAAAACAAATGAAAGAGACAAAGAAACAAAGTTCTCTCGGATATTTATTCGAAAACCAACTCAAATATAACGATATTGAGAGAATAAACTTTCAGACATATTATTCATATCTCCATGAAGGTTTATATAGGAGCTTACAAGAAACACAAATGGTAACTATTAACTATAGAGTAACGAAAATTAATCTGCGACATAACTACAATATATTTATATTCGTATTCTGACTCACGCTCAACACTAGGGATGGGAAAAAATCCCGCATCCCGATCCCGACTAGTCGGGATTTTGTCCCGATCCCTACTTAGTCGGGACGGGATCGGGATTTTTTTTGGAAGAAGTCAGGATCCCGACATCCCGACACTATATATATATATTTTTTATTTTTTTTATTTAACTCATCGAAATCTTACCTAGTTTGGTTTTGCTCTCTCACTTCTCCTCAGCCGCTCGACTCAGAGCCTGCATCTTTCCTCCATTGCCCACTGCCAAACTCAACACCGAACTCCACCGTCGAATTGCCCAGCCCACTGCCACTGCCAAACTGCACGCCGAATTCCACCGCCCAAACGCACATCAGCCTCTCGACTCAGCCTCCCTCTTTCCGCCATCACCCACTGCCGAAATCCATAGAAGAACTTCACCGCCGAAATCCCCAGCCCACTGCCAAACTCAACGCCACCGAACTCCACCGTCGAAACACCCAGCCCACTGCCACTGCCGAAACCGCACGCCGAATGCCCACTGCCCCTGCCGAATTCCATAGTCTTCAGCTGCCGGCGGAAACCCTCACGAATCACCCGCTCGAAAATCGCAGGCCTCCCCGCCAACACAACTGGTACAATCTCTCTCTCTCTCATTTGTTCATTTCCGATCCGATTCTGCATTTGAATTTCTTTTTGGGGTTGTGTTTAATTTGTGTGGGTTTGTGTCCTTTTTCAGCTCTTTGGATAGGGGTAGAGGTCAAGTTGCTCCTAGGTCAAGAGGTCGAGGTGTTTCTAGGCCAAGAGGTCGAGGTGCTTATATTCCAGGAGGTCGAGGTGCTTCTACATCTGGTGGTCGAGTTGCTCCCATGTCTAGAGGTCGAGGTAGAGGCTAGAGGTGCATTTTACTTGAGTGATATGTAATTCTGACTTAATCTTTGAAGTTCGGAGTTGTATGCTTTATTCTTAATTTTGGATTTGTAAGTTGTTCTATTCTTATCTTTGGATTTGTAAGTTTGAATTTATTCCTATGTTAGTATATAGTATGCTTCATTTTCATAATGTATGAGTTGTACTTGTTGATTCACATCACATTACCAATTTATGCACACACAAAAAAAGTTTAAAATTTCATATTATTTTTGAGATTTCATTGTCGGGATTTATCAGGTTTCCCGATCGGAATCCCGACTTAATCGGGATTTTATTGTCGGGATCCCGACTTAATCGGGACGAGATTCTGGATCATTTTTCACCTCTAATCGGGATCGGGACGGGATCGGGATTTTCGTAATCGGGATCGGGATGATCCCGATCCCACCCCTACTCAACACTAAGTTTTTGCAAGGAATGGAAAATGGAAAAGACGTGAGAAGAAGAAGCACGTGTATGAATCAAGGCTGGTAAGTTTTACAGGGTCGAAACGAAAGACATGGTTGCCACTAGTTTTATGCTCTACATGTACAACAATATATAGGAAAAAAAAGATGTTAACATTCCATGAGTGGTTGCTACATTTCAATAATTTGAAGACACGATTGTAAGAAGCAATGTAATTGTTTGTATAATTATTACAAAGCACAATTGAAGTAATATTACTTAATTAAAAACTCTGCAATTTTTCCTGATTTCACCGGGATTTCCATTCTGGAGGCTGCCCATCTTTAGCATAGCAGTCGCAAAACTCTTACTGAATCTGGCACCATTTGATGCAAACCCAGAAACAATACCAGCCGTTGATTTGTCCACACCTAGCTCCTGGTCAATCTGCATGACACCTCTCTTCAAATTAACCTGGTTATAGAATTGATTATCAAAGGCAAATGATGTATTCTGGTCCAAAAATGCAGTAGGATCATTAGGTCCTGCGCAGATCTTCTTCAACTTGGTAACCAGAGCCGGGTCCATTGAAGGATCAGGAGAGTTCGTCCCTTGAAAATTGGAGAGCCTATCTTCGAAAAAACTACAGTGCGCAACACCAACTGTGTGTGCACCCAAAAGAGTCACCATATCATTCAAGGTCATTCCTTTGTCTGTGAAAGACTGCAATGCCTGAGACACGGAGAAGGACGGACCGGGCAAGTTGACGTCATTGGGGTTGGATACTAGCCCGTCACGCCGTCCGGTAGGTGAGTTGTAGCTAGGGCCACCGGCTAGAACGACTGAATCTCTAGTGGCGAGGGTTATGATATCAGCGCAGGAGACTGTTGAAGGGCATGCAGCCTCAAGTGCTTTCTTCGCCTCGTCGATCAACTCAAACCCTCTTACAGTCAAGTTTGGCCCTGCAGTTTTCTCAGACGCCTTTTTCTTGGTGGAGTCGATAAGTATGGAAGCATCACAACCCTGCAATATAAACAAATCTTAATCAGCTGATGCCTGATGGAACTAGCTAGTTTACGTACTTACGTAGAATCGTAACGAAAGATTGATGGATATTGCATATAAATGCAGAAATGCATGTAGATATGGAGCTATAGCTAGCTTGCTTACTCTGACAAAGCAGTCATGGAAGTGCATGCGAAGCAAAGCAGCAGTTATAGAGGGATCGCTGGAGAATTTTTTCTGGACAACTTGTTGGATAATTTTTTCGGCAGTTGGGCATGTAGAACTGTAGAAGCCAACTCGTAAGTCAGCTACTACTAGAGGAAGAAGAACAAAGAAGGCCAGGAATGAGGTCCTCATCATCATCATCATCATCATCATCATCCTCTTGTTAACTAATGCTGAATTTCGAGAGGAGTCGAATGTATATGTGGAGAGGCCGAGAGGGTATACGTACGCAGTTGATGAGCTTATTTGGTTTGGCAATATCTATTGATGGATATGAGTTTGAGGGTCTGAGAGTATAAATATATATATACAGAAGAGGAGGAAGAGCTAGAGGTAGGAGTAAAGAAACAAACGATGATAGCTGGAGGCACGATAGTCTAAGATATGGGTTGACGGCCGATTTATGCACGTCGTTTTTGAAGACTAGTTTATGCATGCGTTCAAGGATCTTACTATTTTTTTCTGTGCAAGGACAAACAAACATGACGAGGCCTATTGTGATGATATGACAGTTATTTATATGTGTGTTGTTCTACTGGATGAAATTCTGAAGAATAATCGAGGCTATTGTCTCTGGCATTTGGCACACATACGCGATCCAAGTTGATATATGTTAAAATTTTAGATGCATTGTATCACCTGTTTCTGTAGTGTTCTATTCTGGCAACTAATACTTGAATAAATTAAGACATTTTCATAACTTAATTGGGAGTTGATGATGAATATAAACAATTATCCACATAATAGAGACACAAGGAAAAGTTTAATTGGGAGTTTTTCTCATCAGCTGCACTGCTTCAGCTGGGATTAGGTCCACTTTATAGACCATTTTGATTTGTTCATAGTTAATAGCTAGTGCAACGAAAAAAGATCGATTAAGAAGTGAGTGTATAACTTTTGCGAATTATTGAGTATTTGATCAAATGTCCGTCAGTAAGTATACCTCTAGCTTTCCCTAGACATCGAAAGGATCTTGATCAGTTTTACTTACACAATCATATCTCTTAGGTGAGGAAAATTCTAGGGTGAATTGATTTCTGCCAGCCCCGAATACTCATGATTTCTTTTTAGAACTTGCTTAAGGGTATATGCACCTATCAACCTCCTTCAATCCCTCAATCCATCAATTTAATTGTCTCACTCAATCACTATTTATTACAGATTGCATTTCTGGATTATTTTTTATACAGCGGTATAACCCGTCAGAGAGACAATCACTATTCATCAATTAAAATTTTTATTTTTTTAATTTTATATATGATACTTAACCAATAATCAAATGACTAGTGACATTTTTGGGTCTCTTATCATCGAAATAATTGTATGGATTTTCGATAGAATTTCAGACCAACCAAAATTTGGCACGTGTATGTTTGTCGACCAAATAATATCGTTGGATTTTGGATAGGATTTTCGATTAGATTTTTGACGAATGACGATTCGACACGTAGCATGATCTTCAAACTTTATGATCCGAAATTGTCCATTAATAAGTTGGATCACCTATTCTATACTCACTCAACCTTCACAACTCATTTACATCACTACCAAAACACACTCCCTCAATTACTTCTTCACATTCCCTCATCACTACGATGAGCTTCTTTCGTAAATTGTTGAAGCAAAGACAAGAACAAAGTCAAGACGACACTCAGATGATGGATACCATGATGAATAACGCGGCCATGTTTATGTTGCATCTTGATACTTCAGATGAACCATAAGGACGAGGTTCACATCCTGGTCGGTCTCCTAATCACCCCAGAAATTAATAGGGAATCTGGTGGAACAAGTCTCATGGCTGATTACTTTATCGAGCGCCCTATCTTTAAGGTGGAAGAATTTCATCGGAGGTACCGAATGCACACCCTTGTGTTCAACAGAATAATGACGAAGCTCTGCAACCCCGACACTTACTGGCATCAAAAGGCTAACACTACCAGGATAAGCATCTTAGCCGACGAAAATTTTTCGTCGGCCTGTTCACCATATTCGTCGGCTAAGGTTATAGCCGACGACACGTCGTCGGCTAAGAAGTCGTCGGCTATAATTCGTCGGTTAAACTTATAGCCGACTAAATAAAATCCGTCGTCGGCTATAATCCAACACTTAGCCGAAGAAATAATATAAAAAATTCGTCGGCTATACTCCAACACTTAGCCGACGAAATATCAATATTTCGTCGGTTTATACGTATGACTTTGGCCGACGAAATATTAATATTTCGTCGGCTAAAGTTTTTTTAAAAAAATTAAAAATGAAATAGAGAAAAGCCGACTAAATATAGTTCATTCGTCGGCTAAAGTATTTTAAAAATTAAAAATTAAATAGAGAAAAGCCGACGAAATTTACAATATTTCGTAGGCTATGATACTTATAGCCGACGAAATTTATCATATTTCGTCGGCTAAAGGTTGTTGGAAAAAAAAACTAGCATAGCCGACGAAATATGGTAAATTTCGTCGGCTATAGTACTTTTTATAGTAGAAACCTAAACAAAATTTATACATTACCATCCATGCAAGCTGCAAATTACATAAACAATTTCATAACCAACAACACACCATCAAAAGTAACATAAACATTTTGCATTAAATTTTCAATTCATAAATTGTTCATAAACCTAAAAAGTAAATAAATATTTGTTCATAAACCTAAAAAACTAAATAAATAATTGTTCATAAACTTAAAAAACTAAATGAAGTCGATATCGTCTAAATCAATATCTGCGCCAGGATGAGGTTGTTGGGGAGGTTGGGGAGGTTGCGGCGGCTGAGGTAAGAGAATAGGCGTGGGCATGGGCGGAAGCGGAAGTCCCTGAAGCTGTGCAGCTGAAAAATCTTGCATGTACTGGAACATCTGTTGCTGCTGTGCCTGCTGGGCGGCATAGACTGCTGCATTGTACTCCTGTAGAGCGGCAGTATATGCTGTCTGGGCGGCCTCTCTCGCAGCAGTATATGCTGCTTGGGCGGCCTCTCTGGCGGTAGTATATGCTGCTTGGGCGGCTTGCTGTTCCCGTAACATCTGAACTTCCGCCTCAAGCTGAGTCGTTCTGCTGCTGGTCGAGGCTCTTTTTTTCTGAAACCCATGAGTGGTCTTCAGTATCCCCTCGCCCTTCTTTCCCAGACCCCGACAGTAGAAGTTATTTCCTCGCGGTGGGAAGGCTGTGCCCATGATCCTGACCCCAACGCTGAGATCCGAACTGTCGATCCAGGACATGGCTTCGGACATGTCTTCCTCTTGCGTGTCAGGCCATGTCTCCATGACTATAGCAGCCATCACCTCGTCACTAGCCTGCCTCACCCTCGCCTAATTTGATAGGAAAAAAAAATTAATTAACATTTTAAAATATATATATATATACATATAATTTACTAAATTTTAAAACGTAAAACGACTTACAATATCCTCCTGGGCGTCAGGATATGCCTTCTCGTACGTATAGACGTACCGGTTGACCTCTGGATGTTCCCTGGCCGCCTCCTCCATCAACGATGCGAACGGTCTAGAACCGACATGATGGTTCCTCATGTTGCGTTGCCGGTTTCGAGCGTTCACCCGGGAAACGGCCTACAAAGGAATCAAATTAGTAAAATATTTTAAAACGTATTAAATATAATTCAATATAATAAATAATTATTTTTAATTACCTGTTTATGTGGGTTGTTGAATTCTGATATCAGAAGCCAACGCCACTCGTACTCCCTGAACTGGAACTCAAGGGGGGTGCCAGAACGTTCGTTCCCATGCGTAGTCCAGTGGGTCCGTAACTCGTTCTTCCACTCCTTGTACCTGTAATACGCAAAAAAAAATATAAATATTATTAATTATACATAATTTTCTTTTGTCCTTAACTTTGCAACGTACCTTCCCCCGTGCACAACGTCCGCCCAGGTGTTCCTTAGGTACTGGGGAACGTCAAACCACATCTGCATTTAAACATTTATTAGTTTAGACGTTCATAAATCTACAATGTAATAAATAATGTTAAATATGAATTTTGTTATACTTACCGACATAGCGTTGTGGACCATGTCCTTAACCTCCTGTGGGACCTCGCCCCAGTCTGACCACAACATAAGGACTCTATCCCTAATAAGCGCTCCCACGCGGCCAGAGTACATCCTCGTCTTGCCGCCCGATACTACGTTCCCATCCCCGTCAGTATCAATGACGATCCTTCCCGAGGTACTCACTGTCTTATCGAGAGCTTTCCCCGTGACCGGACCTCTCTTCTTCCTTGTCGGCTTGGCTCCGACGGTGCCTATCATAAATTGATGATTAGTAAATTAATTTTATTATAACATTATAACATAACAAATTACTTATATAATCATTACCTGAGGGCGTTGGGGCGGATGCGACGGACTCCGACTCTGTCGCCGACGATGATACCCTCGCAGAAATTAACTCTGTAGCAAACGACACGAACAGATACACCGCTGATGGGGTCACCTGCGGGGGTAGTGGATAAATCGGCGCCCCTGAGTCATCGACTGCAGGTATTGCCGGTATGAAGCGCGGAAGGAAGAGAAGAGGCGGCGGCATCTGTACCCCGGAAGACCCACCCTCCGATGCAGTAGGGCCCGGTGCCCTATATGTATCTCAGGCATACGTGGTGCAGACACCTCCGCCTGAGTCGGAGGCCACAGCTGCCTCGAGGAGTGAGGGACGCTGGGGTGCCTGGAGGAGCGAGGTACGCTAGGCTGCCTGGAGGAGCGAGGGGCGTCCGGCTGGCCGGAGGAGCGAGGGGCGCTAGGCTGCCTGGAGGCGGGAGGGGCATCTGGCTGCCTGGAGGAATGTGTCGACTCCAGAAGAGACGCCCGTCGGGCCGTCATTGGGCCCGGAAACGAACCCCGAGGGTTGCTAGACGTTCCCTCAGACGATTCACCCATTTGACCCTTCGAACTCTTCGATTTACTAAATAATCCTTTCATCCTAAATAATATAATTAATATTTTGTTAAATGTATAAAATTATAAAAAATGAACAACATTAACAAAAATTTATTTTTATATACCAATTAATATTGTAATATACCCAAATATATTAAATATACCATTCAATATTTTAATATACCCAACCATATTAAAAATTTCCAATTTACTTAATACACCCAATTTCCAAATATATTAAAAATCACCAAATACACCCAAATACACCCAAATACACCTAAATTCACCCAAATTCACCTAAATACACCCAAATTCACCAAATACACCCAAATACACCCAAATATACACCCAAATTCAGTAAATACACCCAATATAATTCAACATTATCACAACATAATACAATTCAACATTATCATAATACAATTCAACATTATCACAATATAATTCAACACAATTCAATATAATGCAATATATTGAAAAAACAAATGAAATTTGTTCTATAATACAATATAAACATGAAATTGCATACCTAATTTGTTTGGGAGATGAGGGAGGCGGAGTGGAGGCCGGAAACAGTCGAAAATGGTGAAAGAAAATCGAGAGGAGAGGGAGAAAGCGTCCGGCCGAGTGGAGAAAGTGGGGTTCTGTCTCGCTGGGTTCGAATTTATAGGAAGAACTATAGCCGACGAAATAAAAAATTCGTCGGCTATTGTCCCACTTTAGCCGACGACAAAACCTAATTTCGTCGGCCAAAGTCCAACTATAGCCGACGAAATAGTTGGACATGTGTCAAGGTCACCAAGGTCATTCCCTTCTGGATCTTTACCCCAGAAGAGAACACAATCATATCTACAATAATTTCTACAATAATTTCTTTTTCTTATTTTTTTGCTGGATGAAAACAGAATTTACAGCGAAAGTGTGAAAATCGGTAAATAAACACATGGGCCAACTTTGAAAACATGTGACAACACATAAAACATTCCACACACACAGAAAAACATATAGGGGATAAACCAAGTGACATGAGGCAACATTCAAGACCAGGGCAAAATGAACACTAATAGTCACTTCAAATAAACTCAAACAAAAACGAAGAGATCATGCCCCAAACTCTCATCTTGCTTATCCTGTTTCAGTACACAGTAGCTGCATTCACGACCTATTTTAGGGGTGAGCACTCGTCCTCGCTAACCCAGATGGGGTCGAAACCCAACCGCGTTAGGGTTTGAAAAACTCAAAAGCGGGATATATAAAAGGGTGATTCCAAAAGTGTAAAATCCAAATAAAATAATATGCAAGAGGCTCATACTCGAGAGAAAACCTCGACCATAAAACTCATCTCAAATCATGAGGAAAATAATCAAATATATGTATGAAAATACGTAAGTGCACACTGAGCTAAATAAGTTGCCTAAAGTCTAAATTTTAAGCGATGAAAAATTTATGCGTCTGCTAAATAAATGAGTTTAGCCGACGATGAACAATAATTTTGTAGGCTAAAGTCTTAGCCGACGAATTTTTTTACTTAGCCGACGAAAAAATTTCTTCGGCTAAAGTTGTTGTCCTGGTAGTGGGGATAAAAGTATAAACCACAACAAAAAAAGATTTACCAATGACACTATATATAAAACTGTTATAAGCAAACTCAACCTGCCGCAAAGCAAGGTCCCATTGTTTCGACTAGTCTCTATAGACACTCCTGATCCGATTACCCAAACTCCTATTTGTAACCTTAGTCTGTCCGTCTGTTTTTTGGGTGAGCTATTGTAATTCTCTTCAATGTTGTCCCAAACTGCTTCCATAACGTCAACCAGAATTGACTTACGAATCTTGTAATACGGTTAGAAGTAATGGATTTAGGCGCCCTGTTTAAACGAACCACCTCCCTGAAAAACAACTTGGAAATATTTGTAGCATTTGCAATCTTCTTACATAGAATGAAATGAGACATCTTCGAGATCTATATACCACCACAAACACAGAATCCACCCCTATTTGAGCTTAAGGTAAACCCAACACAAATTCGAGAGAAACATCATGTCAAATATCATCATGGATAGGTAAAGGCATGTAAAGACCCGTATTTTGGGATTGACCCTTAGATACCTGACAAACAAAGCACTTCTAGACAATATTCTTGATGTATCGCTTCAATTCAGGCAAATAATAACGCTTCTCCAAACTTTCAATTGTCTTATCTTTTCTGAAATGGACACTTAAACCTCCTCCATGTAAATCCCGAATCATCTTATCCCTAAAAGAAGATTTGGGGATACACAACTGATTGCCTCAATACATATACCCTTCAATAATAAGGAAACCACCAACTGGTTGCTTCTTAATAACACATTGCTTCCACAAATGCTTGAAATAATCATCTTTTTCATATAGTTCTTTCACAAACTCAAAACTGGTTATCTCTTGGGACAAAGTAATCAACAAATTAGCTCGTCTGCTCAAAGCATTTTTCACCTAGTTGAGTCTTAATTTATCACAAAAGAATTTTTTTGTAAAAACGTCGCCACCTGATATGCATCTTATTCACATGCTTCTGATTGTTCAAAAACTTCAAGGCTTGATGATTTGTAAATTAATAGAATAAAATCCATCTATATCATATATTTCTCCCATTGTTGTAGAGCCATAAGTAAAGAATAAACTTCAAGGCTTCACTACTGAATAGAACTCTTGGTCATAAGTACTCTATTTTTGACGAGCTTCACTCAACTTCTCACTGAAATAAGCCGCTACCCTTCTCTCCTGGGATAACAGAGCCCCAATTCCCACACCACTAGCATCACACTCAACCTTAAACAACTTATCAAATTCTAGAAGGGCTAGCACAAGTGTGGTACAAAACGTCTCCTTAATAAGTGCAAAACTATGCTCTTGCTCCTCACTCGAATTAAACTTGCCTTTCTTCATGCACTCAGTAATTGGTGTAGTAATGGTACTAAAATCCCTCACAAAATGCATGTAGAAAGTAGCTAAACCATGGAAACTCCTCACCTCTGAAACTGTTTTAGGGGTTGGCCATTCTCTAATTGCACACACATTCTCCTCATCCAACTGTATACCATCCTCCCTAACCACAAAGCCCAAAACAGCAGCTTATTGGTGCAAAATGTATGCTTTTTTTTTTTCAGATTGATGTACAACTTATTAACCCATAACACTTCAAGGACCTGCCGCACATACTGTAAGTGCTTGTTTCTCTCTCTACTATAAATAAGAATGTTATCGAAATAAATAATGACACAAACTCCAATGAGAGGACAAAGAACTTGATTCATAAGTCTCATGAAAGTGCTAGGAGCATTGGATGACCCGAAAGACATCACCAACCACTCATACAACCCATCCTTGGTCTTGAACGCTGTCTTCCATTCGTCCCCAGGCCTAACTCGAATTTGATGGTATCCACTCCTCAAGTCTATTTTTGAAAACCACTTGGAACCATTCAGCTCATCAAGCATATCTTCAAGGTGTGGAATAAGAAATCGACACTTGATAGTTATCTGGTTAATTGCTCGATTGTCCACACACATCCTTCACCCTTCTTTGGCACCAGCAACACACGAACTGCACACAGGTTCATACTTTCATGAATAAACCATTTATTCAGCAGGTCTTCAATAATCTCCCTTAAAATCTCACTCTTTGAGAGTCATCCAGTAATATGGCAGATTAGGTAAACTAACTCCTGGGATGAAGTCAATACAAGGTTCTAAAAGTCGCTAGTCGGTCGGCCGGGAACTAGCGAGTAGAGGAGCAGTCGGGGAGTACTCAGTTTTTAATTTTTAGATTTATTTTTATTTTTAAAACATATAATTAAATATAATTATTTAAAAGATATTATAATGTCCAAAATAATAAAAATAGTCAATAAAATGCCGAGTTTGTCGATTTTTTCTGAGTTAGGCCGATTTTTTTTTCCAGTTGGACCAATTTTTTCACCGAGTTGGGCCGATTTTTTTACCGAGTTAAGCCGATTTTTTCCGAGTTGAGCCAACTACTCAGCCGATTTTCTTCCGGCCGACTTTGTACTCCGATTTTCTTAAAATCGCCTCGGAAGGACGCCGACTAGCGAGTACAAAGCCGACTAGGCCGAGTTTTAGAACACTGGGTCAATATGATGTTTAATGTTCTCATGAGAGGGAGTTCATTAGGAATTTCATCAGAAAATAACTTCTTCAATTTCTACAGCAGCTGCCAAATCTCTTTTGGGATTTCTCCTCATTGCTTCTATGTTTCCATCAAACCCTTAACCATTATAGGAAAAATGGTTTCAAATTCTTTTATGGCCTCATTCAATTCATGATCACTGTTGCTGATGGCAAGGAAACTCAAATTCACTTTCTTGGGACCTTCAAAACTGTTTAACTGGGCCATTGCAATCTTGTGTCAATTTCCAAGTAAACAACATCACAATATCTGTTTCCTTATGAGTAACATCCATATCATACTACCAAGGCCTACGCAACAATATGTGATAAGCATCTATATCAATAATATCACAACTCAACTTACCATGATAATGCCTTCCAATTGAAATGGAAACCTGTATGTTGTTGCAATTTCAACTTGAGGACCCTTTGTCATCCAGCACAGTTTATAAGGCCTAGGATGAGGTTCCGTAAGCAGCTTCAAAAACTCCACCAGTTTCTGCAACACAAAGTTCTCATAGCTCCCATTATCTACAATTACCTAGCATACTTTGTTATTCACAAAGCAAGAAGAACGAAATATGTTGTGGCGTTATCCATCTTCCTTGGGTGCTAACATGACTCTCTGTAACACCAGGACCACCCGTTCCATTCTCTTCAATAGCAAACTCAACCCCTACATAGTCATCTTCCTCCCTATACTCCTCCTCTTCGTTTACCTAGCATATTTTGTTAGGTAAACTTTGTTACCTAGCAAACTTTGTTATTCACAGAGCAAAAGGAACAAAATATGTTGTGGCGTTGTCCTTCTTCCTTAGGTGCCAACATGACTCTCTGTAGCACCAGGGCCACCCGTTCCATTCTATCTTCAATAGCAGACTCAGGCCCTACATAGTCATCGTCCTCCCTATACTCCTCATCTTCATTGGTTTTGATTTCGTTCCCCACTTAATCCTCACTCTCCACTAGGTTCACCTTCTTCCGTTCTAGACAAACATTGGAACAATGTCCAGGCTTCTTACAACGATAACATGTATAGGATTCTATCGGTTTTGCATAGGGATTGGGTAGTAGGTTTGGTTTATGGTTTAGCTTAGGGTTTTCTGCCTTCTCAATAGCCATGTTGCTGCCTTCTCCTCCTCTAAATGGGGTAGTATCCCTATCAGTTATAAGATTCTATCTTCCTCGTTTAACATAGGAATAAGTCTTCTTTGTCTCTCCATTAGCTCTGCATTCAAAGCCAAGTTTTGCGCTTCAGCGATGATCCACACAGTTTGTAACCCGATCTTCTCTTAGATTGAAGGTCTCAACCTACTTAGATACCTTGCCACCTTCTATGCGTTTGTCTCCCTTATTTGGTTGTGTTCTGCTATCCTTAAGAACTAATCCATATACTCATCCACCGTCATATTGCCTTGTACACAAGCTAGTGTATGTGGTAGATGAGTTGTTTATAATCAGCTGGGAGAAACCTTTTCCTCAAAAGTTCATGCATTCTCCACCAAGTTTGGAACGATTCCGTTCCTTGCCTCATACGAGTTTGCTCCAACTGACCCCACCAAACAACAACACTACTTTTTAATCTGAAGGCAACCATCTTCAGCCTTATCGATTGCACATCCATCATATCAAAGAACCTATCAACTTCAACCAGCCAATCATGGAAATCCTCAATCTTCAGATGTCTTGAAAAGGTCAGAATTTCGACCTTCATCTTGTAATCAGTTTGAATGATCTGACCCATCATCATCCACAACGCGTTGTTGAGGTTGTCTCCCACGATTTTGACGATTGTTGTTGTTGTTGTTAAGACCAAGCAACAATTGTCGAATCTCTCCAATCTGTGTAGCCATCTCGTTCATGCGCGCATTCTGAGCCTCCAACTCGGCTTGCGTAACAGGAACTTGATCACCCATGACTATGGATTGATAACCACCAGGAAAATTCATGCTATGATACCAATAGTTGTAGCAGAACTGATAGTAATGTTGGAATCCACCAACGACGACTTGAATTCACAAGTCTAACTCCTGAATCCATGAAACGTTCTCGAATACACGAGAGAATAAGATAAACACAAGATTTTTATTAATAAATAGAATGACGACTACAACTGATTAAATGTGCTTATAAAGGTGCAAACAAACCTTAGGGCGACTAACAACTAAGCCTATGGATAAAGGAAAACCAAATCTAAAACAAACTATTAAGAATTAATAAATATCTGAAAATAAGTAAACCTGCCTTTTGAAGCTCTAAATAGACTCAGATGACCTAAAAACCCATAGGTCGTGACGAAATGACTAGTTTGGTTCGTTAGGCATTCCGCTTCCGAAAACGTATTGTAATAGTCAATCAGACACCGAACGTCAAATCTAGAGTATAACGAGTTTGGACTTGCTACAATCAATCTGTTTTTCAGTCTTCATGGCCATCTTTTCTACATCTAAAGTAGTTCTCTCCTTTTTTTCGTGAAAAGACAAAAGGAACTACTTTACTATCTTTTGATTTTCTTTACATAGTCATAAAACGTGGTGAATGAAAATTCCTGAAGCGGTTGCTTGGGGAAAATTGGTTCAGTGTTGGGGTAGGAAGACGGCACAGTTTCGTGTGACACGTTTTCGTGGCAATTTTTGCCGGGGGAGTATGGTGCGGCGGGTGCAGTTGGAATGGAAGGACATGATGAACCAAACATGCTGTTGCGCCTTGTGTGTGTTGTCTTTGGTGGACTCCTTGGCTTTGTAAGTTGCAGCTTGGCAAATTTGTAGGTGCTACATTGTCCAACAGGAAATGTTTGGTCGCAATCGATCCCACTTCCTCTCATGTTTACATAACCAGGATAATCCCATCTTGAAAACGATGCTTCGTCAACTAGAGATAACTTGGCCTCTTCTGCTAACTTCACAATCTCCCACTTACTGAATGGATATGTAGTCTTGTGAGTCACATGAACTTCCCCACATTCATTCAGCATTTCATATGCACTGGCAAAGAATCCCCTCAGCAAATCCTGATGCAACCTGGAAAAAAAGTCATGTTTCAAGTCTTAATCGATCACAACCGTTTTTCACTTTGAACAAATTAAACAATATAAAGAATTAAGATTCATGTTGCTAGAACATTTTAATTAAGTCGCTATTTTCAACTTAGACATTTTTTAAGGTGAAATATTGTTGAAGAGCCTGTTTTGAATATCAAAAACGCGTTCTGTAGCAATTTCAAGCAATGGTTCCGAGTGTTTGAAAATTTCAATAAGATGTTCTTTGTGCTTCTAATCATCTGCTTGCTGTATAAGCATTACCTTACCATGCTCTATATACCCTAGAACGTGTAGTCCAAATCAAATAAACAATTTGATTATGATTATCTTGATCAATTCTGTTTGATTATTAGACTTACTTGATCTGGCTCTCGTCATGTTCCCTGAAAATGAAACCAGCATGAGGAAAATTAAACACTACGCGATCAAACCGTTGATTAACTAGAAGAGGGTGCTGTCTCATGGTGTGCACATCCACCTCATGCAAGAGTACACATCCCAAGTCCTCCAATTCCTTCAAGTTGCTTGCTGCTGCATTTGAGTATTTGCCAATTACTGATTCTGCATGTAGGAAGCATTTCAGTCTGCATGTAGGAAGCATTTCAGTCTCAAAATTTCAAAACATATTATATACTTGCAGATATTATATGTGCAAGCAGAATTAAACCACGTGCATTCTTATTACCTTTGGAGTCGAGAGATGTTGCCACCATGTTCTCCGCAGATCCAAATCTTTCGGCTAAACAAGCAGCAAAAGAGAAGTTGCCCTCACCCACTAACAGTATCTCCTGATTGCTGCTGTAATGCTGAATCCTTTTCTCCCTTTTAGTATATGCAGATATAACCTCTAGCTCTTCCATATCTAAGCTAAAACTGTGGTACATTTTCTCTCACTCTTGAAAAGTACACAGCTGCCACATTGGTATATAATAGAGCTGAAGGATCTAAGCCGCTGTGCTTTTAAGCTATCTGTAAACACAGAGCAAGTTACTTCTCGAAGAAGCTACGACCTTTTCAAGGCAAAAAGGAGAAGTTGGTTATTATCCTCCTATTGAAAAAAGTAGAAGCCGGATAAGGGGAGAAAGGTAGTGTTTGATGCAGCTGGGCTTATAAGATATAAGCTGACTTTTACTTTTTTGCAGCTTATAAGCAGAAGGTGAGTGTTTGCAGCTTCTTCTTTTTCCCTCAAACACTTTACACTTTTTTAAGAAGTAGCTTATTTTTGGACTTACCAAACACCAAAACCTTTGGTGTTTAAAAGCAAAGGAGCTTATAAGCTCTCCCAAACCCAGCCAAAATATTCTGTCTCCAATTTGGTGTCTTGGGTGATATTCTTCAATTTAATTGAGATAAGTAAAATGTCTGAAAAACTGCAGGATGAGATTATGAAATAGCAAATCAAATTGACATTGTTTTGCACATTAGTCGCATCATTTTTACTTCCTTGCTATGAGAGAGTGCATCACCTATCTATATACGCACACTAGAGAATAAATCCAATGTGCTGGACTTCCATACCTTCTTTGCGCTGTCTCCAAAGCACGAATGAGCTTCGGTGAGCTTTTGAGAACAACCCAATCTGGACAAAATATTGCGACTGAATCCGGGCGCAATTTTACTCAAATTAAAACTCATCTCCATGCCAACTCTCTTTTCAATTTTCGATCCATCTTCACTATTTCTTATTGTAATTATTTTGCTTTTGAGACTCGTTGATGTTGAGTTGGAGAGGAAGTTAGGGAGATTGCATCTGGGCTTTTAATGGGTTTACTGGATTTGTTGGACTCCAATGTTTTGATTTGGTTGATTATATACTCTGTTTTTTTATTGATTCACCTTGGGGGCTGCAAAATAGGGTACGGGTGTTCAATCATCTATTGAAGAGACGTAGTCGATGATGCTGAGAGGTGGCAAGGAAAGAAGATGGTGAGGTCGTCAGTGGAGTTTTTTCTTTTTAGTCAAGCTTGGAAGAGACGGATATGGGCTTGAAATTATGACGGAAACAACAAAATCTAATGGAATAGATGAGGCATGCATCTAAATTAGGTCAGGTTTAAAAATTAATGTGCCTATATGATAGTTTAAAAGTTGAGTAAGCATAATTATTCGTGAACAAAAGTTCATGTACTGTTTCTAAAATTTTCTCAAATCAATAACCGGCCTGGTCATCTCCATAGGTTTCACTAATTCACATATATGGGTAACAACTCCTCATCATCTCCATTATTGGCCTGAAGGTTAGCAGCAACCTAATTATACTGAACAAACTACCTATTGAATATTAACTAATCTTAAGAAATCAATTTGCATATATATTTTTTAATGAGGTATTTGATGTTACACTCAATTTGGTAGACCAGTTTTATATTAAACACACCTTTAATATTGTTTTAAAATGCACCCAAGCTTATTAATTAGGTTTGTCTAAACAAAATAAACATATTATTTAGGATACATAATAAAACCTATTTTTTGTGAATTACAGAAGTTCCCACTATCTGTAATAATCACACCTTTAGTTACCAAACCTTGATTGAAGCAATCAAAATCAATACCTGCATCTGAGGTTATATAATCTTCACATTCAAAAGCCTAACGTATTCTCACACTCAATACGTGTACCTATATCATTCCACAAATGATGGAGTTATATGTATAAATTCTGAATTTTCCTAAATGATAAGTATAAGCTGTGAACATGTCTAAATATATAATAGGTATAGATTATAATCTATCTAGATGATAAGTAGAAATTATGAATCTATCTGAGTGATATGTACATATTGTGAACATGTATGAATAATAGATACAAATTGTTAATTTATCTTGATAATAGGTAAAAACTGCAGACCTCTCTAGATGATAAGTACTAATGTGTACCCTAAACCTTAACCTAAAACCCTATGCCTAAAACCCAATTTCTCCCTAAACCCTATTTTCTAACCCCTAACTCTTAACCCCTAAACGCTAACCCCTAACCTAAAACCATATGCCTAAAACTTAATTCCTCTATTTGTAATTTAATTTAAAAGGTAGAAACGGAATGCATCGTTGATACCTACACCATAATCACAAATTAAAATGTAGAAAAAAAAATTAGCATGCCTGTGCTAGAGAATGATTATCCACTTTGATAAACCAACACAATTTAACACAATCATATACTAACTATATAGAAAAACAGGAGAGTGAAAAATAGAAAGACAAACGACAATGAAAACAAATAATCTCGAAGGAAAAATCAAAGTTTTGAGTGATTATATTAATTTCAAAATTTATGTTTTCAATTAGAGTAAATGTCCATTTAATACTAATTATAGAGATTTATTACTCATTTCAATGAAAACCTTTTTCGTAAGCCCATTTCAATTAATCTTAACAAAATTACGTACTTTTTAACCCATACCTAACCATTTTCTCCTCTTGGCCTCTCATTCTCTCTCTCTCTCTCTCTCTCTCTCTCTCCGACGAAGCATTGACGATGACGACGTTGCAGCCACGATTATGACCACGATTTCTCTCTCTGATCACATATATCTCTCTCTAACATTATCGGCAATGACAGACTATCACCAAAGCCATCGATAATGACGGTCGAGCCTCGACGACGACAAACGACCAAAGCCTCGATGACAACGGTCAACGTCTAGAAGAGACCAACGCTTCGATGCCGACGAATAGCCATCATCTCTGGATTCGATTGGCGACCCTTCGATCTGGTTTTGGTACGTCTTCTCCATCCTCAAATCTCTGACATAGGTCTGATCCAAATTCTTGACCCGATTTATTCTCCTCTGCAACGACTTCTCATTTTTTTTGTTGTCCTTGTTTTTTTGGACGAGCCTCCGCCATCGCTGCAGTGGGAGACAGGCTTGGATATCGTTGGTTTACATTTTTGGCTCAAGAAAAAGCCTAACTCGAGGCCCAATTGGATTGCTGGGATTGTGAGTCAATTGGATTGCTAGGATTATGAGTTCCTGGTTTCTGCCAAGAGAATTGGTATAGCACCTTCTCAGGACCCATCACAAATTTTACCCTATTTATCGAGTTAAGTCATGCAGGGCCCACCTTCAAAGGAAATTTTATCAAAATTTTGATATAATCTCTCTTGAAAATGGACAATCCTACCTGCAAGCTTCCACATACACTTCTAACCACAACCAATAAATTCACATCTACCGGAGCCCCCCACTCCCACAAAAACACAACCTCCATAACACATCTTCTTATTAATATGAAATCACATACTAACATCCCACAATAAAGTCTCATCATAACATTTAATTTCTTCCGAACAAGAATATAATAACTCCACAACACCTTACCGAATATAATACATTAACCCATGGTAATCAGAGCAACTATACTAGCGGAAGCAGGAAAATACACGCGTAAGTTAAATGAGTAACCTACTAGTGAAAATTGGTGATGAAGGGGGTAACGGTGCCTCGTCTCCTACTAGTGCCAGCTCGTACTCTGCAGACTGTGAATTTAAAAATTTAAGGGCCCAGGGAAAAACATTTTAAAACGTTAGAGTAAGTGGACAAAAATAAAGTTCAAAAGTACAAGTAAAATAAAGAGTAAATTTCAGCACCGGTACCTAAACTCTTGTGGCACGGTCAAAATGATACCCAAACTTACAAAACTACCAATGTGGTACCCAAACTTCATTTTTGATACCAACGAAAGACCTGAGGCCATTTTTCGCTACGGCGCCATTTGTTTGATGACATGTCTCGTATGAGACGCACCAAAAATATTTCTTATCAGTAGATAACCACATCAGTAGTACCTGAACTATTTTACAATGATCAATGTGATACCCAAAATGAAAACCCAAGTTTTTTATGTTCAAAATAGGAAGGAAGGTGGATCCGCAAAATTTAATTTTGGAGATTTTGGAAGGAAATGAGATCTAGAAAAAATATAAGGTTATTTTCGTCGAGTGTTTAGAGTTTAGAGATTTTTTGTCGAAGGTTTAGTGTTTAGGGTTTAGATGACTTTTAGACTTTTTTTAGATCACATTTCCTTCAAGAGTTTAGGATTTAGATATTTTTTGTTGAGGGTTTAGATGACATTTAAACTTAGGTTTGAATATGGAAAACCTGAGTTTCATTCAAGGTATCACATTGATCATTTCAAAAGAGTTCGAGGACTACTGATTTAGTTATCTACTGACAAGAGATATTTTTTATAGGTCCCATTCGAGACACATCATCAAATAAACGACGCCGTGACGAAAAATGATCTCAGGTCTTTCGTTGGTATCAAAAATGAAGTTTGGATACCACATTGGTAGTTTTGTAAATTTAGGTATCACTTTGACCGTGTCACAATAGTTTAGATACCGGCGATGCTAAAAACTCTAAAATAAATAAGTTGGATGCTTTACCAAATTTCAATTTTAGAAATAAAACTTATAAGACATGGTAAATTATTTGAATTGGATGTAAATTAAAATAAAAGATGTGAATGAATTTATCTTAAAAGAAACTATTTTTGTAACAAAAAACTCCATTTATTTTGTTTTTTTTCTCTAATTTTCTCTTTTTTAATCTACAACGCAAAAATCTAGCTAACCCAGCAATCCTAAAATTAGGATAATCATACCTAAAATCATATCAAATAGTTATGTAAAAGAGTTGATCCATAAGAGGTTTTACCTCTTGGGTTGGTGATATTCTTCATTTTAGAAAACTGTAATTTTTAGACTTCATAAGTTCATTATGGCGTCTTGGTGATATTCTTCATTTTAGAAAACTCTGGTACTTTTTAGACTTCATAAGTTCATATGGCGTCTTGGAGATATTCTTCAATTTATTTGAGGTAAGTAAAATGTCTGAAAACTGCAGGATGAGAATATGCAATCACAGATCAAACTGACATTGTTTTGCTTTTGCACATTAGTCGCATCATTTTTACTTCCTTGGTGTTGAAATTCATGATAAGAACAAAATGCATAAAAGATGAATATGAGTTTGAATGTATATCTGCAGCATAAGTAACTGAACTCTTTACAACAGATTAAATAGAGCAAAATACAACTCTCTAATAACTAACTCTAGCTATTAACTAAAGGATAACAAACAACAACTTTACATTGAGATCTCAAACCCTAAAATTGTGGATCTAGATCAGAAGGAAGGTAAGGAACTGCTGACTTGCAGAACACGCAAGAGCAAACTTGAAACCAACTGAGGTTTATACCAGAATCCAGCATTTAATGTATACCACCTGAAATGAATGCTGCTCTTTACTCCCCCCAAGCTGATCAAGAGAGTTTCTTAATCCAAGCTTGGACAATAGACGCTCAAATTGTAGAGAATGAAGCATTTTTGTGAATACATCTGCTAATTAATCACTGGAGCGTACAAAAGCAGTTTGAATAATCTTGGATTGAACCTCATGTCGGATGAAGTGGTAGTCCACCTCGATATGTTTAGTGCGCTCATGGAATACTAGATTGGCTGCAATGTGCATTGCAGCTTGATTGTGACAATGCAATGTGATCGAAGTATCACAGTGAATACCAAGATCAGAGAGAAGAAGTTTGAGCCAAAGTAACTCACATGCAACTGAGGCCATTGTCCTATATTCTGCTTCCGCACTTGAGCGTGCCACCACAGATTGTTTCTTGCTTCTCCACGTAACCAAATTCCCTCCAACAAACATACAATATCCAGTAGTAGACTTTCGATCTAGGACGTTACCTGCCCAATCTAAATCGTAGTAGCCCTCTAGAACAAAGTGATCATGTTTCTTCATCACAGTGCCTCTTGAGATAGTGCCTTTCAAACAACGCAGAATACGTTTAACCAACTGAAAGTGAAAAGAGGAAGGAGCATGCATGAATTGGCTGACCAAACTCACAGCATAAGTGATATCTGGTCGTGTAATTGTAAGATAGATCAGTTTGCTTACAAGCCTCTGATAGACAGAGATGTCTTGAAGAGCTTGACCCTCAGTTTCAATGTTGAGGTTGCTTGGGAGAGGAGATTTTGCAGTCTTACTATGCTTCATGTCACATTCTTCTAGCAAATCTAAAACATACTTCCTTTGATTGAGAAAAAGGCTGGAACAAGAACGATCCATCTCAATGCCAAGGAAATATCTCAACTTTCCCAAATCCTTGATAGCAAATGTGGAGTCAAGAGAGGACTTGAGTGCTTCAATTTCAACCTCATTGTCACCAGTAATTATCAGATCATCAACATATACTAATACAATCAGTCTTCCAAGCTTTCCAGTTCTGACAAACATCGATAAATCTCCATGACTTTGTTTAAAACCATATGCAAACGACATGGAGCTAAGTTTAGAATACCATGCTCTCGGTGATTGTTTGAGACCA
The DNA here is from genome assembly GCA_951800085.1 of Comarum palustre. NCBI lineage: Eukaryota > Viridiplantae > Streptophyta > Magnoliopsida > Rosales > Rosaceae > Comarum > Comarum palustre. The sequence goes on from OX637583.1 coordinate 3,606,527, forward strand.
TAAATGGCCTTATGAAGCTTGCACACAATTTCTGGTTCATGTTCTCTTTCGTGACCAGGAGGTAAGCGCATATAGACATCCTCTTCAAGATCTCCATAAAGAAACGCGTTCTTCACATCCATTTGGTAAAGAGACCATCCATAGTTTATGACCATTGAGAGAAGTACTCTGACAGAGTTCATCTTTGCAACAGGAGTGAAGGTTTCTTTGTAATCAACCCCGAATGTTTGGGTGAATCCTCTTGCAACCAAACGTGCCTTGTGTCTTTCAATCTCTCCATTTGAATGAAACTTGATCTTGTATATCCACCGAGCTCTAACGACTTTGTGACCATTTGGAAGATTAACAATGCTCCAAGTGTTATTCTCACTCAACGCCTTAAGCTCAATAGCCATAGCTTCTCTCCAAACCTGTGACTTGTTGGCTTCTTCAAAAGTTTTAGGCTCGGTAGTGTCACTCAATTTATTGAGAAACATAAAATGAGCAGGAGAGGAGTTATCAATGGAGACAACATTATCAATTTGATGTTTCAAAGTGTAAGCTTCATAGTCTTGAAGCCTAACTGACGTTTTCCTAATCCGACTAGGATAACGTTTTTGTTGTAGATTTTGTTCACACTGATTCTGTGGTTCTGGTTCGGAGTGTTCTTCATGCACATTGTCATCTTCTTGTGCTGGTTGATCATGCTGAGTGACTTCAGCTAGCTGAAAGTTGCCTTTTATCTCCATTATGATTGCCAAATGAGGGAGAAGAAGCTTCATTGACTAATGGTATGGGTGAAGGTGAAAAAAGCTCATCATGTAGCTCCCCCTGCAGATCATTTTCGTGCTTTTGAAAGTATGAGTTTGCTTCATCAAAACGTACATCCCTTGAGACATACAACTTCTGACTTAATGGATCATAGCATTTGTACTCCTTCTGTGATGATGAGTATCCCAAAAAAACACACCTTGTAGCTCTTGCATCAAACGTATCACACTGGTTAGCTTGAATATGCACATAAGCAGTACATCCAAACACACGAAGGTGATCAATGTTAATGTCACTGCCTTTAGAACTTGAAATGGAGACTTGAAGTTCAAAACACTGCTAGGCAACTGATTGATAAGATATGCAGCAGTGTGAATAGCATAGGACCAAAACCTTTTAGGAACATTAGCTTGAAGCATAATAGCCCTAGTTTTCTCAAGTAAATCACGATTCTTTCTTTCTGAAATTCCATTTTGTTGGGGAGTCCCAATGCAACTGGTTTGGTGTAGAATGCCATGATCACTTAGGTATTTAGTCATGATTTTGGAAGTGTATTCAGTCCTATTATCCGATCTTAGGGTACAAATGGAAGAAGAGAAGTGGTTTTTGACCAAGTTATGGAAATCCTGAAAACATTTAGCAACTTCATTCTTTGATTTTAAAAGGTACACAAAGGCAGTGCAAGAATAATCATCGATAAAGGTTACATAGTACTTGAAATGATCAACAGACTCTATCCGAGCTGGTCCCCAAACATCCGAGTGGATCAGCTCGAAACTCCTAGATGCTCTAGACAGAAATAGGAAAAGAGAGTCTTGTTACTTTGGACTTTTGACATGTCTCACATACTTGAGACGTTTTACACTAATTTGGAAACAAAAAGAACATAACATGTGATGAGGGATGAGCAAGCCTCATATGCCACAGATGTTGCTGTGTGATTGAAGAAGCAGACTCAGCAAAAACAACCTTGGATAAGCTTGATGAAGTTGAAATGTAGAAGAGACCATTAAGGTAAAAACATTCACTAATCTTTGTCTTGGAAACTCGGTCCTGCAACACAACATTATGTGTTGAGAATATGACTAAATAATAGAGAACATGTGTCAGTTAACCAACTGAAAGAAGTTTGAAAGGAAAGGAATGAACAAAAAGAGTGGTTGAATCTTTCTGTTTGGAGAAGAGTTTGAGTTTTCCTTTGCCTAGAATTGGAACTAATCCTCAATCCAAAATCATGACTTTTGCTCAATTCTAGTGCAGTGGACATTGCACATAAAATACCTGGTATCTCCTTTTGCTCCACAGAATCTGATTCAGCCAAAAACCCAGCAAACTCTCCTAGCATAGCAGTAGGATCTTCTCCTCCATGATTGCATTGCTGCTGTTGCAGAAAAGTTGCAAATTGGTTGATGAGATTGATAGGGTTCGATGTAAAGTTCATCTTTCCCTCAGAGGTATTGCAGGCAGTGTGATTGGCTTTTGGAGCAAATGACATCTTCATCTTCCCTTTTCCATCATTATCAAACTTTGGCTTAAGCTCTGGATGTAAGATCCAACAGGTTTCCTTCAAATGTCTAATTCCAAATCTACCAATGCGAGCACAATGAGTGCACTTTAAGTCAGGTATTCTTCCCTCATATGGTCTGTTGCTGGTGAATGCACGAGTTTCTGCAAGTTGTTGCTCAGGTTCTTTAACTGCTATGTCAGCGTTCCTGACCTTCCTCCTAGTCTCCTCACGCTAGATGGTATTGCTCATAACAGTAAGGGTAGGCAGCTCGACTGACATGAGTAGTTGGCTTTTCAAATCATCATAATCCGAACCAAGGCTGATCAGCAGTTGATAGACCTTGTCTTCTTCAGCACGTTTATGAATGACCTTGGCATCAATAGTGTGTGGCCTGTAGAGCTCCAACTCGTTCCATTTTGTTTTCAAAAAACCAAGATGTTGAACAAAAGTAGAAGTACCTTGTTGAGCCTTAGCAATCTCTTTTTTGATCTGAAAAATTCCAACAGTGTTGTTTAGATCACCATAGAGATCTTTGATGGCAATCCACATATGATAGGCAGAGGGCTCGCTGTCGAAGATTCCTGCAATATGTGGCTCCATAGAGTTAAAGAGCCATGATCAAACTAGTTGATCTTGAGACAGCCATATCTCATGAGCAGGTGAGTCCTCACCAGGAGCATTGTCCTTTTCCTTGATGTAGCTAAGCCGTTGTTTTCCTCCGAGAGCAAGAGTGATCGCATTAGACCATTTGAAGTAGTTTGAGATCATTTAGCAATGATGAAACCAACTTTTGATTTGGAACGGACTCATTTGAGTCATGCCTAACATTTGAAGAAGATACTGATGAATCTAATCCTCCAATCATTGTTGCACTGAAGGAAAATGAGAGAAATGAAAAATGATAATGTATCAACAATTAGATAAACAAAAGCAGGTCCAAGAAAGATTTTAGAATTGCCAAAAGTGCTTTGAGACAGTCAAAATTTAGTAGTGACTTGCAGAAATGGTTCAAAATTTGTTACAAGTTGCGCCTAACCAAATTCTTGAAGCATGCCCTAAATGGATCCAAATTGATTCTCACAAGGTAAAACATGTATTACCATGTTTTTTCCAGACATACTTGCTATGATGTACTTGTTTGGATTACTATAACATACTAAGTGAATTATCACTTTTTTTATTGACATAAATGAACTAAAGCAACACAGAAAAAAGAAAGCACCGACAACTGCACCATACACACATCAAAGAATATTTGACATCATTTTGAAGTTGAAGTTGAAGTTGAAGTTGAACCAATTACCAAATCACAGGTTATTGAAAACAGTAACCACGTTCATATATTGCCTTACACCTCAACTTGGTCCTTTTTTATCCATTCGTACAATGTTTGGTCCTTTCATGAGGTTTTTCTGTGTCTCAATGTTATTCTTCCTTGCGAAGAAAACATAGTACAGATATTGACATAAATAAACTAAAGCAACACACAGCACCGACAGTCATACACAGTAAGCAAAGGATATTTGGACCAAGACTACCAAATTATAGGTCAATTAAGCGAAGGATATGTGGCATCAATTTGTATGTTAAACCGGAAGACCAAGACTTCAGTACAGACTACTAAATTACAGGTCAATTAAAAGTTAAAACAGTAACCACTTTCATATATTTTCTCAACTTGATCCTTGATCCATTCGAACAATGTTTCATGCCTCAATGTTATTCTTCCGTATTAAATTCTGAAATGTTAAGGAGAAAAAAGAAAGAGAAAAAAAATCTTCAACATGATCTAAATGTCACCACAAATCCATGTACTTTGCTATTGCATATAAGGTAAAGTTTTCCTCTAATCTTCAGCATGAGGAAAGAAAATGAAAGTTTTTATTTTCCTACATTTGGAGAAACAGAAGGAAAAAAATGCTGGTTAAAGAGAAACTAGCCTTCTACCTGTGCAAATCTGCACGTTTCATCAAGTGCCTAAAATTAAGAAATGAATTATTTTTATATGTTTAGTGTAGTACAATTAATTCTGATAATTCTACCTTCTAATTTTTATCCACTACCTATATTTTTCTCTCCTCCATTATCTCTTTATTTTATTTTGCTTTTTTATTTTGATATTCACTATAGTAACCCTTGTTCTTAATAATCTGTAACAACTTAACATGAATAATATTGGCATAACACAATTTTGTAATTTAGATATGTTAACACAGGATAAAAACCTTCCTCTTGTGCAAGAAAGGAGACCGATTGCCCGGTCACTGGAGGTTGTAGCGTCCCACATGTCGCCTCCCACGGCGACCTAGGTGCATGAACTGCTAGAATCGGAACCGAACGTGCTAATCAAATCCTCCCCGAACCACTTTCTAGCCCCTCAAATGGAGGTGTTGGGAAGGACCTCTGTACCAATCCCACATCGAGGAGGAAAAGCGCGGTTCCTAACACACCCCTATATAAGCCAGCAAAAGGCTCCGAAAACAGGTAAGGTTCTTCTAGCCTAAACTCTGTCAAGTCACTTACCCACAACAACACTAACTTAAGCATCAGAGATTCGAAGACTGGGTCCATCCCAGTCCCGACTCTTGACGCTGCTGTTACTTATGCAGGGTCTCAGATAGCAAGACCAGCTATACTAATTTGTCCCGAACTCTCAGAACAGGAGTAACAGTTGGCGCTAGAAGGAGGGTCTCCTTTCTTTATGCCATGTCAGCCTTATTCTAAGCACTCATCATGGTTGATATACTGAAAAACCCTAGCGATCCAGAACCCCATATTGAGCAGGCTCTCTTTAACCAAGAAGATAACTCCCATGAGTCCACAACAGTCACATCCCACAATCCCCATACAGATCCCGTTGTAGCTCTAGAGATCTTGAAGAAAGATTTCCATCAGTGTCAAGAGCAAGCTGCCAAGGAACGCACCGAGACCGAGGCTTATCGTCCTGGATAACGGAACTCGAGAAAGAACAGTTCTTATTACGAGCTACGATCGAACACAGAAATGGTTATAACTAGACTATGGAGCGTGCTACACTAGCTGTCGAAACTCCTGACCTTGGGGTTAATTCTCTTTTTCCTCGCAATGCCTATAGCCACTCTGCTCATTTGTGAAACTCTCGTCAGGTAGTTTATATTGGCCACCCCATAACCAACCCTTCTCACAGACCGCTCCACAGCCCACCCTGGAAATTGAGCCCAACCCTGACTTAGAGCAAGTTGGTTCCTCAACCAAATGCTGGACCCAACACCTCCATTCCCTTACTCGCCCGAAGCTCCTCCTTTGATGTGCAGACTCGTCTCCTCCTTTAACTTAGTAATTTTGTTAACCAACTGGTCTCCCGAGTTGACGGTCTCAAGAGTCGCAACACTTAGCGTCCCCTATTCTCGGGATATAAGCAATCTTCATTCATGTTGTGAGTCCAACTCGAGAAGTGACCTCCCGAGTTCAAGCCACTAAAGATAGAAAAATATAGGGGTATCTCGGACCTGCATCTCCACCTCGAGACATTCATTTCCCTCTATACCTCCACCCAATATATAGATTTTGTAGTTTACCATGCTTTTCAAGAAACATTGGCTGATGAAGCTCTTAGTTGGTTCCTTAATCTTTCGGCCAATTCCATCGATAGTTTCGAATAGCTTTTAGAACGCTTCCTCAGTCGTGTCATCCTGCACGTCAGTATCTTAAGTAGTGTCGACGTCTTGTTCCAGATCAAACAACGAGATGGAGAATGCCTGCATAGATTGCTCTTCAAGTGGCAATCTGTCACAGCTCGGTGCCATAACTTGGAGCTACGTGTCACCGAGAAGGCCTTCCAACAGACACTCATGGTAGGAAATTTCTTGCTTGAGATTAACAGAAATCCCCCTGCTTCTTATGATGCATTAATGGATTTGGTCATCTGGTGGGCAAGAGCTGAATATGCCATTTTCGGTGATTCCCCAGGTGTCGAGTCCTTGGCTCTGCCGGCCTCCGCCCAAAGCCAGCTATTTTCAGTTAAGCATGACTTTTCTCTATAAGGTAGCGACAGCCAGCGTTGGCTACCACCTTCTCGTCCCAATAATGGGGGACGTGGCCGCCACAGTAGCCAACGAGGTCGCACACATCCCTATGGGGTTCGTGACATTGATCCAAATGGTCACGAGAACTTGACACCCATATATGAGATCCATACAACCCTTACCACTACATACGAAGACATTTTGATTCGCCACAAGGACCTTATTCTCCCTCTACCCAAGAGTAAACGTTCTAAGAAGCCTCGTAGAGCCACGTGAAATATGTATTGTGCATACCATGACGATAACAGTCATACGACAGAGCAATGATATGGTCTCTGCAACGCTATCGAACATCTCATTCAGAATGGACAGTTGCAGCAATACTACACCCACCACTAGTACCAATGTCATCGAACTCCATGACCAGATCTTGACTCTCCAATACGGAGCCCCGAGACCCCCGCCTCGGGAGTTTGGGTCCAAGCGGCAGTGTCTTCACCAATTGAATATCTTGGAATTACAGAAGGCTGTCTTCACTACTTCCCTACGTGGAGCCAAGTCGCCTTCACTCAAAGGGAAGACACCATTCATGCCCATCACAATGAGCCACTCATCATTTTGGTTCAAGTTGATCACTATAGATGTCACCAAACCCTCATCGACAATGAGCTACGGTTAGTGTCATGTTTGCCAACTGCTATCATGGCTTATGGTGGGACATAGCCAAACTTTATGACAATCATGATCCTCTAGTCAACTTTTCTGAGGACATTGTTTGACCTCTTGGCTCACACAGTTTAACAGTATCTATGGGCACGGGCTCTTGTCACTCCTCCATCATCTCCTGTTTCCTTATTGTCGACTGCCCATCTTCCTACAACTTGGTACTTGGTCGTGACATCATATGTGGACTCCAGTTCTTCATTGCCAAGCATATGCTCATGATGAAGGTGCCTACTCCGGGAGGCATCCTCACTATCCATGGGGACAGAGTTGCCATTGAAAGTTACAGTCTCAATGTTGTCCAGCAGGGACGGAGCTCTAATGAGATGATGTCACTCACGCTCTTAGATCCCATTGTTGATTCTCGCGAGGACCCAGATAGTCAAGATAAAAAGAAGAAAAAATATGTCTCGTGACCCACTGTTGTGGAAGAAACCTAGTGGATCTCCTTATTTCTCGACATCCCTTTGAGCGAAAGGTTCGTATTGGTACCGGTCTCAACACTCCCTCCTGGTAGAAGTTAATATCCATTGTCCAGTCTAAGCGAGATGTTTTTGCTTGGTCTTACGCTGACATGCAAGGCATATCTCCTATGATCATCGCTCACAAGCTCCATATCTCCAAAGATTATCCCCTGGTGAAACAAAAGTGCAGAGCTTTCAACCTAGAAAAGTACCGGGTCATTCATGCCGAGGTCCAACGATTAAAAGAAATCCAGTTTATCAAAGAAGTTTCCTACCCCACATGGGTCTCTAATGTAGTCATGGTTCCCAAGCCCAACCTGACGGATATGTGTTGACTACACAAATCTCAATAAGGATTGTCTAATGGATAGTTTTCCTTTGTCTAGGATAGACCAAATGGTAGACTCCACTAGGGCTGGGCATGGGACGAGATGTGACGGGATTCGCCGATCCCGTTTAGTACCAGGACGGGATCAGGATCAGATTGTATTTTAACAGGACGGGACGGGACCAGATTGTATTTTTAAAAATTTATCCTGTACAGGACGATCCCGTTTAGTGCCAAGACGGGATCAGGATCCCGTAACTATAGAAAAAAACATTAAAGAGATAAATTGATCCTAAATTCTTGAAGAAATTTTATATCTATTTTTTATAAAGTAAATATGAATTCATCCAATATTTATAAGAGTTTTATTGTGTATAATATTCTCATATATATAATATATATTCTATGGTGTTATTTTTTTCATGGTATAATTGTCGTAGTTCTAAACTCATAACTCTATATAAGGACAAGATGAACAAAAATTCTAAAAATAAAAAAGGAATCAATAATCTATTAATTAAATGTTTATAATTTACATCTAACTAATTAATTAAGATCTCGAGAAAACTCCTATGTTTGAAAAATCAAAGGAGCTCAAGTTATCACTACATAGCTTCGTTATGGCGACCGATATATGTCATATGGTCATCATTACCAAATGTGAATGAATTATCTAACTCTTCCTATATGAAACTAGTACTGTGAATTTATGTTTAGGTTTTGGACGTCGCATTGAGCGTTTTTGAGTTCATTATAAGATTATACACCTTAAAAATCAGACGTTTATGATCAGATACAAGTACATTTATACTTTCGGGATGATCATGTCCTATCCCGTCCATTTTCCAAACTATTAGGACGGGACAGTATGGTACCGCCGTTTTGAAATTTTGTCCTGTCCCGTAAAGTTCTGCCAATTTTTGGTACGGGATGGGATCGAGATTGCAGTATGAAAATGCCCAGTCTAAGACTCCACAGCCGGGTTGTGGATCCTTAGCTTTATTGACGCCTTTGCAGGATACAATCAAGTTCAGATGGATCCCCCGAACCAAATCCATACAACTTTTGTCACGGATAAGGGACTATTCTGATATAAGGTCATGACCTTTGGCCTCAAAAATACTGGTGCCACTTATTAGAGAATGGTCAATGACATGTTTGAGGAAGAGATTGGAGTCATCATGGAAGTTTATGTTGATTATATGGTTGTTAAGAGTACCAATGTCGACAGTCATATTTCTAATCTCGATAGAGTATTCTCCAAAATGTTAGCCCACGGGATGCGCCGTAACCCCTAAAAATGCATCATAATTGTGGCTAGTGGCAAGTTCTTGGGTTATATGGTTAGTGAAAAAGGTATTGAGGCCGACCCTGAAAACATAACGAGGTCTAGAGTCTCATTGGCAAACTTGTGGCATTGGCTCGATTCATCTCCTGCTTCATGACGTGCCAAAAGTTGAACTGCAATTTAAAACCCTATCGTGTAGTATTAGTAAGTAGGGTATCGTTCTAGCCGGGGACACTAGGGAAGGATTACTTTTCTGCAAAATGAAAATGTTAGTAGGATTCATACATATAAACATATTTACATCGAAATATATGGGAGTTAAGGTTTTGTTCGAAACATAAAAAAAAATAAAAACAAGATTATTTACAAGGTCGGTCGATCATTACTCAAGCACGAATTATAGCAAACACCGATTAGAAAACACATAAGTTTTATGCAAGATTAAGTTATTATGTTTATGTTATCATAGATGCAAATTAATTCCAACTTTTTATGACTTCGCATGTAACTTAGAACTTAAGACACGCATCATCCTAAGTTTATGTTTCATCATGTTTAATGCTTACGACACGCATCACATTAACACAAAATACACTTACCGTTCACGAGTCGTTGGAGACATGATCCTAGGCATGACGTCGCTCATCCTATTAGCATGTAAATCACTTACCCTATCAACCCTATACAGCAACTAGAATTGAGAACCCAACACGGTGAACTTAACCCTAGATTACTACGGCATATTAAACTCCCCCCTTAGAAACATCTGAGCTCTAGACTATCTTCAGGTTTGATTACGTGATCAGGTAAGCAATAAATCAATTCGACAACTACTAAACACACAAACATAGACAACCTAATCTAAATCATAAGCCTTAACATGCAATCTAAATCGTTACATAACTCATATGTTATTAAAAAGATCACAAAGAAAAACTTAACAACATCCGATATTGTATAAAACCAAAAATCCAGAAATAATATTTATGAAGAACAATAAACACAGTAAAAATACACAAAGACATGGAGAAATCCATACCAAATCCTACCTAAAAGGTTCGGCTAAGGCAAGGATGGTTGGCGGCAAGGGATGATTGATGCGGCTGCAAGGGGTGTTTGGCGGCAGCTTTGTGTTTCGGCTGTGTGAGGGTTTTTGGGTAGAGTTTGGCTATACTATGTTTTTGAGCAATTGAAAGACACTAAAACTGATGTACATAGGTCCTATTTATACAGAAAATACAAAGCAAAACACTATAGAATTCGGCAACTTCAAGGAGTCTCATTCCTTGTTGAACTTGTAATCCTTTTTGGACTTGGTTTCTTCTTTCTTCTTTGACAAAGATTTCGACTTTGGACTAGGATTTCTGACTTCTTGGACATTCCTACATGTTATTGGATCCATGTAGGCCTCATACACAAGTTCTTGGGCTTATAGGCAGCCGATTTCATGGGCAAACTCGGCAAGGACAGACTTTCCCGGTTTGACCGGGAAAACTCCATACTTGGTTGTTTCGGCTGCCATGATGCTTACTTCAATTTGGCATCTTCAATGCAGCTTCCCATGAATTCATTAAGCTTCTCTTAAGTCCTTTGACATGCTTGGGAAGAATTTTGGTGAAGAAACATCCTCCCAAACTCGTGTGACAACTTAGGCAGAAACTGTCCAGTTTTGCAGCTTGACCTCCGTCCATTGTTTTGATCATAACTCCTTCATCTGAACTCCAGATTCTGCGATTCAAGAAGATCTGAAAACTAGACACATACAGCTTTCCAATGATATATGGCTCGCCCTCAGATTCCTCCTGGATCTTTAGATATGATTTTCCGAATTTGACGTACGATTTCTGGAAGTTTCTGCTCGGATCAAAATCTTATGTTTCGGAGTTTCTTCTTTTCCATGGCCTCTCTTGTTGTCCTCCATGAGTCCAATGAACATGATTCTTCATCTATTAAGTTTATTTACATGCCATCTACACATTAAACCAAATTCATCAAAATTGACAATGTAAAGGTACGGTGAATCATGATAAAATTACCAAGTCTTTGTTCCAAATCGAATTTAAAACATTTAAGCACACTTTTCAGTATAAAGGCATTTATTAACCATTACTCTACAGAAAAACCCTTTTTGACTCAAAATAAGTAAAAATGACATTACTAAGGAATAAACAAGGTACAAATGAGGGTAAAAACACATTAAAAACATAGCGTAAAATGCTCTTATTAAACTACCACACACTTACCCTTTGCTAGTCCCTTAGCAAACTGATTCTAAAACTAAAAACAAAAACAAATGACTCAAAAACTTCTAATACCCTTAAAAAGATTGTCTCAGGATCTTTATCATGCATAACTTTCAAGTTAAAACATTCAAGTGAAAGCACAATTGCATAGGTTCATAAGCATGTATCATAGCATGAACAAGTAAGATATGAGATCATATAGCACAAACATGTATGATAACCGTTCCACCTCACAATAGCATACTCTCTTCTTTTCACTCATCCATGGTATTCACTCAATCGTATATGCAAGGGAAAAGATGATAAGATAACAAATAACTTGCATATTTCAACAAATAACAGCTCTTTGTGAATAAAATTTCCTGGAAAAACCTCATATAACAAGTATGTGCAATAATGGACCAAAACCATATGCTTAACTTATGAGAAAATCTCCACAAATCAAAGTTAGCTCTCTTAAGAATCATGAATTAATCTCAATAAAAATGGTTGTAATGGGGCTAAGTTTCATAAGGTAGGAATTTTTTGGATAAATGGTGATTTTAAGGCGTCACCAAGACTTAGCAAATCTCGCTCCTCCTCATGTCTTCACTTCACGGGTCGAATTTCTTTATGTTAGGCCCATACGTCATTCTTGACTTCTCCCCATATTATGAACAGGACAAAGGTCATATAAACACTTTTAGACCTTCAAATAATCACTAACTCCAAATTCACAAAACATTACAACACACCATAAAAGAATTTGTGCCTTCTTTGATCCGAAATTTTTCTTTCTTCTATTTTTTCCTTTCTTGTTTTTCTTTTGTTTCGGACATATTTTTTTCTTTTTGTTCTTACATGGCACATATATTTATAACGTTATGGTGTTTTACCCCACACTTGCTCTTTATTACATTGTTCACCCCACACTTGCTTCACCGCATCACGCAATACAGCTCCATCAGAAGTACTTTGCCAAGTCTTGATAACAAGGTAAAGGTTTAGCTATTCTAAGCAAATGAATTCTGTTTAAAGGTGATGAAATAAAAGGCTCAATGTAGGCTCAAAGGGGTTAACTAAGGAGTCCCACGAAGGGCACAAAATAGGCATAAGTTTTATTTGGTTATGGTGGTAATCCTAAAGAGATTTAAATTCAATCATATTCAAAATCAAGACATGTTATGATTATAAAGTTTCGACAATCACATAAGCAAGTTCTAGTAAATTCTAGAGTCCATTAAAAAAAACTATAGCACATAGTCATTGAATATGCAAAGAATAATGAGGAAATAATGAGGTTTCAAAAGATGGTGAAAAAGTAGTGAAATTTTCAAAAAATTTAAGCGAAAATCGGCATATCACTCATGAAAGAAAGTTTTTCGGCTCAAAAGCTCCCATAGGTTATTTTGGAAACAAATTAATCAAACATGCATACTTCATTATCAATCAAGTCTCAAATATTCATACTAATTCACATATCTATGAAACTTGCAATTTCTTAAAATAAATGTTAACCCGTCAATTATGCATTCAAAGATATAGTTCATCATAGACTTTTAAGGGTATATCCTAAGACTCAAAAAACAATTAAAAATATTTAGAACAAAATTTTAAAAATTAAAAACAAATTTCAAAACAAAAAATTACGGAAAATTTTTAAAAATTGGAAGAAAATTTCGACACAAATTGAAAAATTTTCGAGAAAGTTTGAAAAACACACAAAATAAAAATATGTTACTATGTAACCTCTACCCCACACTTAGAAAATTACATTGTCCTCAATGTAAACCCAGAATCATGTCATAATTTCCTAAGCATGTGTCTAAGTCACATAATAAACACATAAATAAATCAACCATAAGAAGTGAAGGGATAAGAATGATGCAAACTCTCGTTGATGGCTCCTCCACTGCTATGGTTGAAATGAGTTGCCTCTCATGCAGCGCTTAATGTTTATAGTCTGTTAGCCTAGACTTCTTCTTCTTTTCTGATGGCGCCATCCTTTGTTGCCATGGCTCTCCCACATTGTGCTTTTCAACATTTGTGCTCTTGTTGCTCATTCAACGATGAAGACACAATATCTGGTAAAGTGTCCTCTTCTCCTAGATATGCATACTTCAAGTGCTTGGGGAGATCTTTAAATTCTAACTTAGGGCCCTGTTCCAAAGATGATAACATTTTGTTAGTAATAATTGGAATTGACTAAGGAGAATCATACCTCTGAGTGTAGGATCGTGCTTCAAGCTTATCAACCACTGCTAGTATGGACAGCTCCAGACTATGCTGCGCCTCTTCATCCCATCTCTATTCTTGTCAAATCCGGCCCTTGCTCAATCTTTCTTAGTGCTTCCAAGTCTTCCTTGCTTGGCTGAGCTCAATTTTTTAAAAAAAAACGTGCTCTACTTCACTTTGTTTAGCATTGTGTACGATATCATGACCAGGTTTGGCTTCCTTGCGTCCAACGTCACCAAACAATTTCTCGTCAGAACTGGTCATTTATGGGAACCTGCAAAACCAATCTGGCACAATTGAACAAAGATCAAGTGAGCATTGTCAAAAACTTAGATAGAATTCGAAACTTAGCTTATAAAAATTTCGGCAACATCATGGCATGACATAAGTTTCGAATTCAATGACATGTAAGCACAAAAGTGTCGGCAACCTAGTAAAGTTGCTAGCTGATTTTATTAACTCTTACTTTCACGGTACGTGGAGCAGTGAAGACCACTGTGCAATGAGCTTGTTCAGCTCAAGGTAGTGTTTTGCTTTGTCCGATATACCATGAAAGTAGAGCCAATTTCGACATTGAAGTTATAATGCCTATATGCCAAGTTGCTTTCTAAAATCTAAAGCAAGGTGATGCTACGGCCCGAGCTTTTGACTAGGTTGAGCGGATTCCGTGATTTCAGAAGGCAAGTGTCAATGTCACGGGGGGCGAACCCCCTACAGGAACCAGACAAGACTCGTTTTATGATCAAGGAGGCGAACCCCTATCGACCCCTTCACCGAGAAGAATGGTCAGTCATGATCTTGAGATCCAGTTAAACAAATATGAGAACCATATCTATGACAGAACGGCCCTTACTCAGCTAGAAACAAACACGGATCCCTAGATCAGTCACCTTATGTTAATCAAAGCCGCCCTCAACCTCATGAAATCCGGAAATAACATGAAGGGTTTAGGCTAAGATTAACAAAAGTGGCTCCACCTGACATGTTTTACTTTAGAAATTACACAAATCTTAACATATAAAAACCATAACTTCAAATATTTATTAAAAGTTTCGGAAAACATATAAGTATACAAAAGAAATCTCTGCACAATTACATATTTTCACCTACAAAACAAAGTTGGTTAGTTTATAACATATACAAATCGGCATACATAATATACATTCGAAACATATGTGTTTTGGCACATACACATGCTTCGGTACCTACAAAAGAAAACAAGGTTAATTCACAAACATATACATATACAAAACAAAAATCCTTTTTAGTATTCCCGGCAACGGCGCCAAAAATTGACGTGCCAAAAGTTGACCTGCAATTTAAAACCCTATCGTGTAGTATTAGTAAGTAGGGTATCGTTCTAGCCGGGGACATTAGGGAAGGATTACTTTTCTGCAAAATGAAAATGTTAGTAGGACTCATACATATAAACATATTTACATCGAAATATATGGGAGTTAAGGTTTTGTTCGAAACATAAAAAAAAATAAAAACAAGATTATTTACAAGGTCGGTCGATCATTACTCAAGCACGAATTATAGCAAACACCGATTAGAAAACACATAAGTTTTATGCAAGATTAAGTTATTATGTTTATGTTATCATAGATGCAAATTAATTCCAACTTTTTATGACTTCTCATGTAACTTAGAACTTACGACACGCATCATCCTAAGTTTATGTGTCATCCTGTTTAATGCTTACGACACGCATCACATTAACACAAAATATACTTACCGTTCACGAGTCATTGGAGACATGATCCTAGGCATGACGTCACTCATCCTATTAGCATGTAAATCACTTACCCTAGCAACCCTATGCAGCAACTAGAATTGAGAACCCGACACGGTGAATTTAACCCTAGATTACTACGGCATATTAAACTCCCCCCTTAGAAACATCTGAGCTCTAGACTATCTTCAGGTTCGATTACGTGATCAGGTAAGCAATAAATCAATTTGACAACTACTAAACACACAAACATAGACAACCTAATCTAAATCATAAGCCTTAACATGCAATCTAAATCGTTACACAACTCATATGTTATTAAAAAGATCACAAAGAAAAACTTAACAACATCCGATATTGTATAAAACCAAAAATCCAGAAATAATATTTATGAAGAACAATAAAACACAGTAAAAATACACAAAGACATGGAGAAATCCATACCAAATCCTACCTAAAAGGTTCGGCTAAGGCAAGGATGGTTGGCGGCAAGGGATGATTGATGCGGCTGCAAGGGGTGTTTGGCGGCAGCTTTGTGTTTCGGCTTTGTGTTTAGGTAGAGTTTGGCTATACTATGTTTCTGAGCAATTGAAAGACATTAAAACTGACGTACATAGGTCCTATTTATACAGAAAATACAAAGTAAAACCCTATAGAATTCGGTAACTTCAAGGAGTCCCATTCCTTGTTGAACATGTAATCCTTTTTGGACTTGGTTTCTTCTTTCTTCTTTGACAAGGATTTCGACTTTGGACTAGGATTTCTGACTTCTTGGACTCTCCTACATGTTATTGGATCCATGTAGGCCTCATACACAAGTTCTTGGGCTTATAGGCAGCCGATTTCATGGGCAAACTCGGCAAGGACAGACTTTCCCAGTTTGACCGGGAAAACTCCATACTTGGTTGTTTCGGCTGCCATGATGCTTCCTTCAATTTTACATCTTCAATGCAGCTTCCCATGACTTCATTAAGCTTCTCTCAAGTCCTTTGACATGCTTGGGAAGAATTTTGGTGAAGAAACATCCTCCCAACTCGTGTGACAACTTAGGCAGAAACTGCCCAGTTTTGCAGCTTGACCTCCGTCCATTGTTTTGATCATAACTCCTTCATCTGAACTCTAAATGCTGCGATTCAAGAATAACAACTTTCCAATGATATATGGCTCGCCCTCAGATTCCTCCTGGATCTTTAGATATGATTTTCCGAAGTTGACGTACGATTTCTGAAAGTTTCTGCTCGGATCAAAATCTTATGTTTCGGAGTTTCTTCTTTTCCATGGCCTCTCTTGTTGTCCTCCATGAGTCAAGCGAACATGATTCTTCATCTATTAAGCTTATTTACATGTCATCTACACATTAAACCAAATTCATCAAAATTAACAATGTAAAGGTATGGTGAATCATGATAAAATTACCAAGTCTTTGTGCCAAATCGAATTTAAAACATTTAAGCACACTTTTCAGTAAAAAGGCACATATTAACCATTACTCTACAGAAAAACCCTTTTTGACTCTAAATAAGTAAAAATGACATTACTAAGGAATAAACTAGATACAAATGAGGGTAAAAACACATTAAAAAACATAGCGTAAAATGCTCTTATCACTTCACAAACAATTGTTATCCCTTATTCCATCTCCTCAAGGATCAATTCAAAAAATAAATTGAATGGGGACAGAACATGAGGAAGCATTCAATGACATTAAAGAGTACTTGGCCTCGGTTCCCCGGCTGTCGAAGCCAATTCCTGGTGAATTCTTATACCTCGGGGTATCTGCTATTGCCATCAGTGCAGCCCTCACTCTCCATGAGAACGACGTAGAACTCCTAGTTTATTATACATGCAAAGGATTCTTAGATCCCAAGACTCGGTAAGTGTTCACCGATAAAATCTCGTACTGATCAATCTTCATGCTCTGCGAACTTCTAGTATCAAACCATCTACACTTGAAGAGGTGCACGGTCATGCCTTGCCCATAAACGAGTTCGACCACTGAATCAAGAACACCGTAATAATCAACTCCATTCCGCCCACCATGCGCCATCACCCCAGAATTCTGTGCTCTCAATCTGTTGTCTCTCTGTTCACATATAAATTGCACGCCATTCACCTTACACATCTGATAAACTCTTGACATTATCGGCTTCATAGCTAGATTTCTTAGTTCGTGCGACCAATTTGGGTGACCATCAAATTGAATATGGTTCATCTGCAACCAAATATTCAATGTATTGTAAATGTGACCAATTATGCAATGAATGAGTCATGAACAAAAATAAAGAATTACATACCCAGTCGTCAAAATAGTTCGCGAACTCCTTGTTGTGGTAGTCGAGATCACCTTGAATGTCTGGACAGTATAGATGGATGCCTTTCTAGTATTCAACTTCTGGACAGTTAATCAATACCCACCAATGGGCTATGACTAGCTCATGTGGTTCCAACTTGTAGGACTCTGGTAAAATTCCATAAACTTCAACATCATTAGAGACTATGGAAAGGTTAAACTTCGGTTCATCTACCGATATGGTTTGTGGAGTTTCCTTCAACGCTCCTAGATACAACTTCATGTAGTTGACGTACTCGTGCGCAATATATGCTTCAGCTATACATCCTTCAAGCGCGGATTTGTTAGCCACATAAGCTTTATAGTCTCCAAGTTGTCTACATATAAATAAATTTGTTGTAATATGTTACGATTATACATTGAACATGTACAATAAAAACATGAGGTGTAAAAAACATACCTTTCCATAGGATACATCCAAGTATAGTGTACTGGACCGGGAAACAACAATTGCTCTGGAAGATGGATCCTAAGGTGCGGCATGATGTCAAAAAAATTTGGAGGAAATATCCTCTCAAATTTACACATGATATAAATAATGTCCTGTTGCATTTCCCGGAGATCAGATTTTGTCACTTCCCTTGTGCATAACTTCTTGAAGAATCTTGACAACACTACTAACGGCTCCACCACCTGACGGGGAAGGAACGGTCGAATGAAAATAGGGAAGAGACGTTGTAGCAGAATATGACAATCATGACTCTTTAACCCGTACATTTTATTGTCCCAAATGTTTACACACCCAGCTATATCTCCTGCGTAGCCTGAAGGATACTTCATAGAACTCAACCACCTGAAAATTACGTTCTTCTGGTCAGGCTTCACTGTGTACGGAGCTTGAGACATTTTTTTTCTTCCCTTCTTTCAACCACAAATGTCTTCGTATCTCCATTTTTTAAGATTAATGCGTGTCTTCGGACCATCGAGGGAAGGGCTGCACCGGCTCAGTCATATACGGTCCTTCAGAGCATACACCGCTCTCATAAGGAAACATATCGTTGATGAAGGCCGTTGTTGGATCGTTCGATGTACTGCCCTTCTCAGAAAATTGCCCATAATCATGCGGACCCCCTGATGATGTTTCACCGTGATATATCCAACATGTGTACTTCTCTCAAAACCCATTACTTTTAAGGTGCTGCCAAACCTTGTCAATTACAAATCGATGCATATCAATGTGACACTGACATTTAGTGCACGGACAATAGAAAATTGTATTCCCTTTAGCATTATCCATCACATATTCAATAAAACTAATAACTCCTTTATCATATCTTTTGTCCCATTTTGGAAGCGAAATCCAACTCTTATCCATATCCTGAGAAGATAACATAATATATATGTATAAACGCTAAATAATTAAATTTACAAAGCATTCAATATTCTATCTATAGTTAACGTACAATTAATTAATATATATACATGCATATATATAATAATTACTAATTAATATAATCAAATTAATATATATATATATATATATATATATATATACATATAACAACAACTTCATATATATTATCAAACCCAAATCGATCAACTCAATCACACTCAAAATCCAATATAATCAACTCTAATTAAAACTCAAAATCAATGCATAACGAAAATAAAACTCTTAAATCAACTCAAAAACAAGATATACACACATATACGTACCTATATATAGCGCCACAAACTAATTTCAGACAGATTTCGACAACACCCAACAATTTCGCCAACCCCCAAACTTTTTCTCCCATTTTTTCATTCACATGAGATGCTGTCTAGATCTGAAAATATAAGAGCTTTTAGCCGACGAAATTATATATATCGTCGGCTAAACTTTAAAAATTTCGTCGGCTATAGTTCACAGACTATAGCCGACGAAAAAAACCATTTCGTCGGCTAAAAGTCCACTTTAGCCGACGAAAAATTAACTTAGCCGACGATATTTTTTTCGTCGGCTAAAATAGATTTTAGTCGACGAAAAGAAAAAATCGTCGGCCTGTCAATTTTTGTTTCGTCGGCTATGACAGTTATTCTGGTAGTGATGTTCTTCTCGATCTTCTCGACTTCAACTTCAACTTCATACAAGTCTACGTAAGTCTTTCATACTCCTTAATATTTTTCAAATTTCATAAAATTAAATTCACTCTTGACATTTATGCAAGATTATAGAAAGTTCATTTGATGAGAATGTATATATCTATTGGTGATCCTCCAAAACCGAACAGCTTGAAGGATGCATGCAATGAACGTAACAATTATATTCTTGTGCTGGAATAAAATTAGACTAAATTTGCAGGGCCGGCCCTGGAGGTTTCAAGGCCGGATGCAAAAAAATGGGCCTTTTTATATAAAATTTTTTATTCTAAAAATACCATTTTTTTCGAGATTTCAAACATAACCAAGTGCAATGCTAGGAGGCTCATCCCCACGTCTGATTTTTTTATTAATATGATAAAACCTAATACAATTGGGAATGACATAAACCAATATCTCAGAAAAGAAAAAAAACAAAGATTACAATACTAGAAATAAAACTCTTTCTTCTTCTGCCATGTCTTTCCTTAAGCATCTTTCTCAAGAGCCATCTAAACAAACGAAGCATTTCTAAGACATAACAATCTGTAAAGAACAATTCATAAATACACAGCCCTTTTAAATAAGAGAAACACAATAATCATAGTATAATAATCGTGTAACTCTGTTAGTTCCTCACAACGCTTGGATGACAATGTTAGTCCAATGTGCAAAAGAGGCACAGTAGAGGTTCACCATTATAAAAGAGATACACTTGCATCCTAGCATTTTTCTGCAATTTATAAAAGCACACAATTCTGAGAATGAAGAAAAAATTCAAACTACAAAACTAAGAGGTCAACTTTCCTAAGGCAAGAATAAGTATCAACCTGCAACTCAATCTTATACCATATCTCATCTAAAGTGTCTTCTTCTGTATTTTTGAAAGCAAAATCATTAATTATATCTTCAACCTCAATAGCGTTCAACATATTCTTTTCATTACTCAATATAGTCATCCATTCCGCCTATCTTGAGTCATAGTTGTCTGCAAATAAGATTTTATCAACTTAAGTTTTGAAAAACTTATTTCCGCAGATGCCACGGTAATATGTACAGTCAACAAGATCTGATAAGCAACCAAAACATGTGGAAACATATCCATTTTTTTGGCAAATTCCATAATTTTAATGGAATTCCAAGGTTTTTTAGTTTCACACACTTCACTTGGAAGCATTTTCTGCAATATTTGTAATTCTGAAAGTAAACACTTTGCATCAATATCACAATCCTCGCCATGTTTCAAAGCAACTTCAAGTTTCAGACAACAATTTTTCATTGCTTCATCACTCAATAAAATCAATTGTGATGCATCAAATAAGAAGTCAAATATAGATTTAAATAGTTTCATTTGTTCAAATCTAATTTTCAATTGAGCAATTGTCATATCTACCAAAATAAGAAAGTAGTCTGTTCTGAAATTTTCTTCAACAGATTGTTGTTCTCTTTCAGTATCAAGATTTTCAACAAAATTCCTCTTTCTTTTAGACTTACGCTTCACCAAAAATACTGGTTCAATTTCCATTTCATCAGCAATTTCTTTAGCATCAATCATGGCAAAAGTAAACCCATTTTCTCTATACTTCTCAAAAAATGAAACCAACCCTTTCAAACTTTGAATAGCTACATCAAGCTTTTACACTTTCTATACGACTTTCCTATCGTGTCACACACAAAGACTTCAAAGTTAATTCATCCATATATTCAAGTAAAATGCTCCATCACTTTGTTGAATTAGCAAACACATTATATATGGTCTGACATGCCCCAAAAAAAGATTTGCCTTTTAGACAAGAGTTTTCCATATCAGAAAGAACCAAGTTAAGAGAATGACAACCACAAGGCATATAGAAATCTCTTGAATTTATGTCAAGTAATCTTTTCTGAACACCTTGGTGTTTTCCTCGCATATTAGACCCATTATCATACCCTTGTCCCCTCACATCATTAATATTTAAATCAAGAGAGTTAAGAGCAGCTTGTAATTCACCAAAAAGACCCAACCCATATGTGGTTTCCACATTTAAAAACTCCAAAAAGTACTCATCTAGTTTTATTAGGCAACTTGCAACATCAACACATCTAATTATCAAAGTCATTTGCTCTTTGTGGCTAGCATCGAGGGTGCAATCAAGAATCAAAGAAAAATATTTAGCTTCTTTAATTTTTTTATTATTGCACTCTTGACACTTGATGAGAACATAGCTATCAATTCATTTTGTATTTTATGACTAAAATAATGATAATGAATATCTTTATCTTGAATGAGTCGAAAATGATGCATCATTATTGGATCAAACTCAGCAATAGATTCAAGAAAGCCTAAAAAATTTCATTTGAATCATCATAGATCTTTTCATTTGTTCCACGAAATGCCAAATTATTCATTGCTAGACGTTTAACAACGGAAATTATTCTGATCATAACTTGTTTCCAATGTTCGATATCTTTCTTGATTTTCTCTTGTAATTCTTTATCAATAGTTTCATTTGTTCTCAATCTAACGCGGAGTTCAGCCCAAGCTCTAAGGTTGGTAAGGTGTTCAGTACTATCTTCATGTTGCTTAATTTTTTCACTTAGATGCCCCCAATCATTAACTCCTATACCTGCTAAATGACTTTTAAAACGAGTTTGTCTTAGCACTTTACAACAAAAACAAAACACTTTATCCAATTCTTTGCAGTAAACCAGCCATTTCCTATCAGAAAGTTGTCCATTTATTAGTTTTCGATCATAATAATAAGTAGAAAAGCTCCTTTTGTGATTATCTTTAGAAAAACTAATACCGGCTTCTCTAATAGGACCTTTTTCAACAAGCAAATCTCTCATTTTGCGTCTAAATTATCTCACACTCTAGGATCATATATTTTCACGGATAATGAAGGTTCTGAACATTCTGGCACATGATTAGTTTATTCATCATTTTCAGTTTCATTATTGTCAGTTTCAGGCACTTCTGTTGTTTCTTTATTTACCTCATTTTCATTTTCAGGCACATTTTCATTCACCAAAATTTCATTTTCAGAACAATCTTGTATTCCTTCATTTACTTAATTTTGAACTTGGTTTTCCAAGATAAGATTTTTTTCTTCCAAAGTTTTTGTATAGAACCTCTTAGAGGTTTCGTTTTTTCTTCTTCTAGTTTCTTTTTTTATCATTATCAGATGCTTGTTTCTTAGAAACCATTGCTTTAAACTAAAAATAAAGATAAAGTAATACAACAATAAAACCTGGATTATGACTTTAAGAGTATTGCACAATTGATCAATAACCACATCCACTTGACCACTTCAATTCTATCAAATCCAAGGGCACATCCAATCTTCTCTGCAAAAACATAAACATAACTCTGTCAGTACCTGTAACGAAACATGTGATAATTTAGTAAAACACTACTACATTAGTCAAAAAAAGCTCATCAAAAGATCGTAAAAACCTCAATGGTAAGTAAACTCATCAACTCTCACTAAAGGCATAAAATCCCAAAACACAAAAGGGGGGAAAAGGTACGGCTATTTTTTCCACCCACAAACTAAATGGTAATACTTCAACAACAAAAAACTATCCATGTGAGAATATGTATATAACAGTAGACTGTCACTTCGTCTTCAATCTCCTAATATTGAACAAGTCAATTCCACCATTGGCAATGACAACAATTTGCAATCATCTTTACCCTTTTTCTTTTCCATGTGAGAATTCTTTCTAACAAAAAAACAGTCATCGCTCAACATTATTTCCAAATCTCATGAAAAGAGAGTAAAATAGGAATAAGCTCTTAGCTAGAATCCAAGATCTCTACGAGCAGAACTTTCACAAATCAGAAAGGAGAGACCTCCAAATACTAATAAATCTAGTTAGATCACAGTGTTCCCATACTCATGCTTCAACTCCCATTGGAACAATTCAAAGCACAAAATTTCTAAAGTTGTTTCAATGGCCTGATTAAAACAGATGACTTGATATCCCTTCACTAGCCAAGGCTACTCATTATTATTTTTTTATTTTGAAATCCAAGGCTACCCGTATACTAGATCAATACAAAGTCACAATATAAGAAACCAGGAAATATTTTATACTCATATCAGCAGTCTGCCAGTCTCTCTAAGGTATCTCTATACCAGCAACTCAAATTATTCTAAGTAAAAGTCAACCAACAAGATTGATGTTGAATATGGCCAAAATCCTCTATGAAACAGAATAAAAAAGTGGATAAACACTGTTACAAAACCAAGTCATACGGAGAGTCTAAAAACCTGTTGCAAACCATGGAAATAAATCCTAAACACTGGAACTTTCATCAAATTACTCATTGCAGCTTATTGTGTTGTGTTTTTCTTTTTTACTCTGATGGCTTGTGGGTTTAATTAGGCCTTGTCTAATCATCTTTTACTTAGCTTTCTCCGTAGCAAGAGATCATTGTGTAGTTTTTTCTGCTCATTCTTGGTCACCTTTTATTGGAGATATAGAGGAGGGAAAAAGAGTAGAGAAGGCAGACCCATAACATGGTGGCAAAAACCAATTGTAATACAGTGTCAAAACTCACCCCTAGACCCCTTTAACCTAATACAGCAACATCTCAATAAAAGAGGACAGAAACCACATAACCTCATAGCTTTTTATGAATCGCCTGAAGAAATTGAATCTGTGAGCCCTGAGCTTGTGAATTTCGTTGATTTCCTTCAACCTAAATACCCAATCTTGAAAAAAACTGGAGTATGAGAGAGCAGGAGAGGAGATGGAAATTAAGAGACCGAGAGACGAGAGTGTGAAATTGATAGTGGTTGAACCGATGAAAAACTTTGAAGAATCATCATCGATTGATAAAGAGAGAAGGCAAATAAATTTTCGGAGAACATCAATCGCCAATTGGGTTCTTTATTGCTCCAACGGATCTTCTCCATAATTGATGCAAGGAGTACAGAAATTGAGAGAAAATTTAAGAATTTAAGATAGGAGATAAGCACAGGAAGAAGAGAGGAATTTGAGATTGAATGTCAAAACACACTGCCCTATATTATGCTTTTACTCAATATATATATATAACAAAAAAATTAACTTAAAAGACCTCTTTTCCCCTGGGCCTGGTGCGAGCGCACTGTTTGCACTGGGTTAGGGCCGGGCCTGTAAATTTGAACTCTGAACAATTTGTCTCATGATCCTATGTGCACATATCCTTCTATAACAATTAAACCTATTTATTAGATTGATGAGCTGTTGATAATTTAATATACTGATTGTAAAACCTGAAATGCTTGGAAAGCAAGGTAACAAGGATGCCCAAGACACAAAAAGACTAACAAAATGCAAAACAAAAGATCAAGAACATACAAGACATGTACGTATGAGGACTTGAGGATATGAGTTTTTATTTTTGCTAATTAGCCTAGCTCTGCTGAAGCCCTAAATCCCAATTGCTTATTTGATGAGCATGCATCTTGCTGGTGATCCATCATAACTGACCAACCTTAAAGGCAAACAATGGACAGAAGAATATATTCCTGCTAGAACTCCATCCAGCTTTAAACCCTCAACATGAACAATCTCCTGAACCACAAAATTAGTAACTTAGTTACTCTTGCTCTGAGTTTGAATAATTTACAGCTTCAGTTAGCTCTTATCCATGATGAGATGAACTAACAATCTCACCCGGCCTTGCAAAAACTTATAAAGTAGTTTGGAGTTCAACTACAAAACCAATTGGCAATAGAGAAAGTAGCTCAAACCCTTATAAACCATAGACAATGTCTCATTTTTCCTTATGTGAGATTTATATCTCAACACGCCCCCGCACGTGTCATGAATCTTCAAGCCTAACACGCGGACAACATTTGGGATTAACGTGGAGTTCGTGTGACCTTTGGGTTTCACAAGTGGACGTGGGTAACCCGCTCTGTTATCATGATAAAGTAGTATATGTTTCACATCCAAAATCAATTGGCAGTGGAGAGATTAACTCAAACTCATATTAGCCCACATGCAATGTCCTATTTTTCTGATGTGAGATTATATCTCAACAGTAATATATCAACTGAAGCTGCGATATTTAAGTAATCAAGCCTTGCATTAATAATGTGTAGAAAATGAATGCATGAGTTATATATATATATATATACACGAAGAAAAATGTGTACAGTTTGAGGGTCCTTTTTGAAATTGAGCAGTGACTAGACCAAATTCACCCGAGATGTGATCAAATGGAAGAATTTGTTTGTGATTCAAAGCATACGAGGTTCAAAGAAAGAACTTGGCAATGAGAGCATTATGTGTTTCCATAACTTTTCACACCACACGCACGTCTGCAAGCCTTAAAAATGTGATTGTAACTTGGGTCCACAAGCATGGCATGCCGATTCAAGTAAATTATGCTTTTTTATTTGTTTGATTATTTGCTTGTTTATGCTATAGAGAAAAATCAGACTGGCCCAAAATCTTTTAATGGCAAGTCAGCGTGCATCATCTGTCAAATTTTGGCTACGGGTATTTTTCTTTCTCTTCTTTCCTTATTCGATCTGCCAGACATTCTTGAGTTTCTTCTTCTTTGTTGCATGAGCTCCAAGGTTCTAGCTCAGTCTTGCTAAAAATTCATTGGGCAAAGGGTTTCTCCAATTGTTATGCATGGCTTTGAGGTAGAAAATAAATTTTTCTAACTATTTTCTTTTTGAAATTCCTTTTGTATTGATGGAGTTGATTTAAACATGGCTTTCTTCACATTGGATAATGTTGTTGCTGATAGAGAAGGTAATGTTGTTGCTGATAAACTGGTAAACTATGGCGCTGACCATGATGGTTCCAATCTAGTGGATTTTATTGCCTTCTTTTTTGCATGAGAATCGAAGTTTCATAATGATATCTCTTTTCGGCCGAGATTACTGGTTTCTTAATCTTGGTGCTTAATTATGCATGTACACTTTTTTGTATTCTCATTATTTGTCTTTTTGTTGTCTTGTTTCATCGTAGAATTAAAGTTGTTGGTTCATCATTGTATGTTTCTTCGGAAGTGGCATTGACTTTATCTTCCTTTCCCTGCGTAATTTTCTTTCAAATTTAATAAATTTTCGAGTTAGGCCGTTAAGTTAGTCCTCAACTTGCCCCAAAAAATCAATATATAACTACAATACTTTCTTTATAAACAGACTATGTTCTAAACGAGAGAAATTAAAGCCAAGATATAGAATAATAGTGGAAATTTTTTTTCATTCCTTACCCTTGGTGCTTGTTTCGGACCATAAAGAGATGTACTGAGTAGACAAACAAAATTAGGTCTTAACTCCCATCTATATATAGTTGGCAATGTCAGAATCAATCTAATTGTACTATGTCTAACCACATGATTAAAATTTGGTAAAAAATTACCAATGGTCACTAACTTTTAACACATTTGACATTTTACTCACTGACATTTCAAAAAACCAACTTTAGTCACTCACTTTATACACCGTTTGTCACTTAACTCACTCCATTTATTTAAACTGTTAGAAATTGTCACATGACCTATCATGTGCATTTATTAGAGGGGTATAAATGTCTAACTTCACCATTGCTCAATATTATTCAGAATTCTCTTCAAAATGAATCAAATTTTGCCTCCAAAACGAGTGAAATTTTTCTAACTAATTAAGTTTTCCCTTCATATATGTGCTATTCTCATAAAGTTATAATCTATATATGACAATAAAATATGATGGAACTAAGTAGACAAACAAGAGATCACAAACTACATGATAATAAACTGTCATATAAACCCAATTTTTTGTTAAAGCTTAAAAGTTAACAAAGATAATAGATGAAATACATATATGTTAAAGGCTTATATCAGTCATCACTCATGTATGAAGCCTAACATCAATTTTGATAGCAAAAACCCAACCTTAAATAAATGAAGTAAGTTAAGTGACAGACGATATATAAAGTGAATGAGTAACGTTGGTTTTTCGAAATGTCAGTGAGTGAAGTGTCAAATGTGTCAAAAGTCAGTGTCTATTGGTGATTTTTTTTACCTAAAAATTTCCTCATAATCTAATCCCTTATATTAACTATAGCCGTGAGCAACAAGTCTTACTTTTTACCTGGAATTGTTCCATCAGGATTTTTCTGTATCTTGTAAACCCATTTGCTCCCAACAAATAAATTAGATGGTGTATAATGGAGTAGTACTATCATACCACCTCTTATAAAGCACCATATGTTGGTAAGGGAAGACATTTGTCTGTATCATTTTTTCCCTCCTCTAACAGCTAAATTGTGAGACCCCGACTTATTTTATTTATTTTCCGACACATCTAGGGTTTATTTACGACTTCTTTTCGGTACGTCGAGAATGCACTCTAATATTTTAATATTAGAGCAAACGTCTCCACTTGCGTAAGAGTTTTTACGGAATATTTTTTCCGGCACTCTACGTATTTGTCCTATTTTACGGACGTGATTTGACCATTTATTTTTAAATGTGTGATTTACAGAAAACGGTTTCGAGTTTTCGTTATTTTTAAAGTCGAAAGAAATCGTGACCGTTAAAAGGTTTTATAAAAACCTTTTTCTCTCTCTTCTTTATCTCTTCCTTTTTTTCTTCTCTTTCTCTTTTCTTTCCTTTTCTTCTCCTCTCCTTCTTTCCTCTTTTGCTTGAACTCTCTCTCTCTCTTCACTCTCGATAGAGAGACACATTCGATCGGAGACCGTCACAGCTGAGCCACACGACCACGCGTCCAGCTTCACCGCCTTCACCATCCGCTCTGCCTCGCCTCGCTGCCGCCGCTGTCCACCTCACTCTCAGTACCGTCCAGCCCAGGCATCTAACCTGAGAAACCAGTTGATCTCCACCAAGCTGTTCCCTCGCTCCAAACTGGTCGTAGCAACTCCAGAGTGGAAGCAGGCAGCTGTAGAGGGGTCACGACGTCGAGGAGGTGGAGTAAAAGCCATGGACGCCGTGCAGCCGCCGTCGAGCCTTGGAGTTCGACTGGGTAAACTCCTCCACTCTTTTCTTCTTCTGTCTTGGACCTTTTATGGTTGTTTAGATGGTGTAGAAGACGAATTTGCAGGTTATGAAGCCTGGTTTAGCCGGAAAACCTGGTTTTCCGGCGAACCAGTGATCAGAGAATCAAAGAGTAAAAACCCTGGTTTTTACAGCGATAGATTTACTTTTTTATCGTTTTTACTGTGAGATGAAATGACTTAAAAACCTTGTCAGTTTTCAATATTACAAACTGTCATTTTTACTGTTTAACTTTTACGGTATTATAGTTTTACTCGAGTTACTATTTACCTGTTGACTTTTACTATTCACCAGTTGACCTTTGATTTTCACTATTCACCGGTTGACTTTAGCTATTCATCAGTTAACCGTTGACTTTTACTATTCATTGTTGCCTGTGCCTTTTACTATTCATAGTTGATTTTTGACTTTTACCGTAAAAGACCAATTTTTACGCTTTTACCGCTACGGTTAAATGGTTTAAGGTTTTATAAATTAAACAGGCGACGGGAAGACGTAAGTACCGAATGAGTAATAATCTCGAGTCTCGCCTGGTTCGAGAATCGAGGAATCAAATAATTAGACTCTAGTATCGGGAAAAATAAACGGAAAGTTTATTGAGTTTACCAAGTTTTGGTTAACTTTGACGAACTGAGTAGACTTGGTCAATCCTGGAATGACTTGGTCAACCCTAAAGTCAACCTCTAATCTTTCCTGGTCAAACTAGGAAACAGGGTAGTTGACCATAGAATGACCGTTACGTTTCTACTTTCGGCTTGTTTAGTCGTTGACTTGTCTTTTGACAAATTCAGGATTTCGCTTGCACTCAGAGCTTGAGGACTGAGACTCGGAGCACGAGGATTTCGGCTTCATCATATCAAGTCGGGTGAGCCACCTGCTAGGGTGAGCCGTAACTTCCAGGTTAGTGACATTTTAAATTTGTGTAGTGCTCTATAATATAAAGACTATGTGATGTTTGTTTGTGCATTGTTGATGCCTCGCGATATATGTTTTCTTACTTTATCGCTTCATTAAATGTTTAGAAAACAAGGCTAGACACACATGTGATGATTCAGATAGAAAAGTAATATCATTGTCCTGATTTTGGACTATGTTTGCTTGAGATTGACGGGACCTAGTGTTTAGACTATGTTTTCCCACGGTGTCGATGACCATGAACATCCAGAGGGGCAATGCCCTGTTTATTTTATTTTCCCGCTTACACTCGTCTCGTACAAAGTTATGCGAGTCATAAGTATGGTGTGTTGTCATGAGTGGTCTGTTGGGCATTAGCTGTAAATGAACACTCTCACTACTACGCGTCTTAGGACGCATAGGTAGTTGACCCCGGTTTGCTGTGAAGACAAACCTGGGATTTGGCCGCTTAGATTCGTGAAGCCCTGTAGGCTGTTATGTTACTTTGAGCGCTCAGTCACTTTGATGTTTGCATTGGCACATGGAAAAAGAATTTATATAAATCTGCCTATTAAAACCAAATACAGTTTTTAGTTGTTGCATGTTTTACAAATTGTTTAATCACCGGTGAAAGCTATATGTAGTATCTATCTATGAGAACTACACCTTTGTTTTCAAACCCTATCTTGGTTGGGTTCGGCTCCTTTTGGGTTAGCGAAGACGAGTGCTTACCCCTACATTGCAGGTACTCGGTAGACTTGCTTTAGAAGAGATGGATTGGTGACTAGGGGCTTGGCAGTGCGTGCTGTTCAGCATCCGTGTTTCGGGATCACCCTGGAGGAGCTATTCATCCTTTGTGGTACTTCAGCTTTTCGATCTCCGTGATTGTTGATTTAAACGCATTTTTTGTACTCTGACCTATCGAGCTTTTATCCACTTGTACTTTGCTCGTTGACCCATGTTGTATATTCACTGAGTTGGACTTTCTTCATGTATCTTGTATGCTACCTTCAGCACTTGTATATATCTTTATTTATTCATTCATTTGCTCCTCACATTTATGTTATTTTATTTAAATTAGCCTTGTGGTTTCGGCCTAGTAGGTAGTTGATACGTCAGATGACGTATCGGTTATTCATTAGTCCAGGATCACGGCGGTTACTGTCGTGTTTCGGGACCGAAAATAGTCACGGGATGCGACATAAATGACAGAACCCTAAGAAATCTTAAATCAAATATGAAGGAAATACAAAGAAAGAGAAAAATGACATGAAGCCAAATGTTCTCAATAGTTGAATTATGAAAATCATAGTCAAAAAATTACAATCAACAACTCTTTATACTAACAACATAATAGAGTGAATTATCTCTACTTATTACATCACCAAAGAGCATCACACATCTTAATCCTTGTCAACACCATAACATGTATGCCACTACAAGTCTACCACACATGTTTTCAGCAACAACCTCAAGTTGTCACAAAAAATCTATATTTATCGTTTAATTGAAAATGCGACATGTTGTCACAACCAGTTGTCGCTTAATGTGTTTTACCAATTGTCAAAAATGACACAATTATATGATTGTTGAATTTTACAAATATGTGACGCTACTAGTTCTTCGCATATCACATATTATGTGAGACGTAAGTGTGTCACTAATAACCATATGTAAGATTTTATATTTGTTACTCTTTGTAATATATGAGGATTTGTTTATGTCGCATTTTCAATTTGAGAGACTTGCATGTTTGTCGCACTTTCAATATGTGACTCAATTCGTTCATCACATATGACAACCATACTACACTTATTTAATGAAACAAACTGAGTTGATTAAAGAATTAACCTTAATTAAAATTTCTCAAGGAAAATGTATTGGAAATCCAATAACAATTCAGAGCCATCTAAATTTTGCAATTTTCCTCTCCAAACACTTATTCTTCCAATGACCTAAAACATATGGCTTAATTATTGAAAAAATATGACACTATAAATGCCTTCTAGAGAGCTCACTCTGCTAGGGTTGGGAACCCCGCCTCTAGCCTCTCTATACACTCCTCCTTCATCAGTGGAGATTCGTTTTGTCACCGTCGTCGGTGCCAATTGCATCTAACCTAACTTTTGTTGTGTTTAAACTTTGGTGATGGGTACCAGATCGGCTTGTCATCAATTCCTATTTTCATATCTAAAGAAGAGAAGAAGGGTTTGGGTGCGATACACGACCATGGTTGATGGACCCACACCTATGGTATCTGTTTGTGAAGGATTGTCTGCTAACACGGCCATATCTAGAATCACCCTTGGCTGGCTTTGATTCTTCAGGTGGAAGATTGCCTTCATCCAGATGCCGAAATGATTTTTATCGTTTTGTGCATTGGTTTTGGATGGGTAGTCAAATCACCGACTAATTCTCTCGCTCAACGTTTGTAAAACGAGCACTCGTGTTATTATTTTAGAGTTGTTGTCAGAGACGGAGCCAGGATTTCGAAACCACATGGGCTAATCTTTCATGTCATAAACATTTTGGATAACTATTTTTAAAAAATAAAAATAAAAAATATCAGGAAAACTATATATTTTTTTATGTAAAGAGTTGGTATAATGTCAAATACACAAAAGAGTAAGTTGATCTACCTAATCTTTAGCTGGACTCTACGATTCTATGTAGCAAACTCATCAATTATTAACTCATTGTCAATATTATTAGAAAATTGTCTTTCAATGTGTAATATCATGCAATCATTAAGAAACTCTTCTTCTATCTTGCTCTGAAGTCTGTTTTTAATAATTCGTAAAACTGAAAATGCTCGTTCTATCGTTGCTGTGGAGATCGGAAGAGTTAATACCAAACAAAACAGCTATGAACCAAGTGATAGTCTTTTTCCAATCTTATTTCAACCAATTTCACACATAAATCAGAAAAGCTGAGAATATTATGGAACTTAGGACGTTGGCGAATAATTTCATTGTAGAATGTCAATTGTAATTTTAAAGCATGCAACTCAGAACTAGAAAAATCTTTAGGATAGTATTTTTTAGCAAGTCTGTAGATATCATCATGTTTAAAAGATTTGAAGCCATCACGAGAATCTAAGGTTGCACTGAGAATAAGAAGTTCTTTCGTTGCTCTGGAAATCTATCATCTAACTGTATCAACTGTTTATCTATCACAACATTATATATATATATATATATATATATATCAAAATGATAATAGTGCTCTACTGTAATATAATTTGTTTGTTGATGAATTGTACTATTCTTATGAGGCACATTCATGTCAGGCACATTCATGTCTTGGGCTTCACAAAATGATACCACAGTTTCAAGTAAATTCTCCCAATGATTGTCCCTTAACTCTTAAAGGATTCTTTTCATTGTTGAAATATGATTCAAGGCACTAACAATATCAACCGATTTCTTTTGAAATTGTTGACAAAGAAAATCAGTGATTTCCATGACCTTGTTCAGAAAATGCAAGACAAACACAAAATCAAAAGAGGTCATAGAAAGATATGTACCATTTGCTTCACCATAAATTGTTCTATTGGCCATTATCTTTAAGATTCTCTACCACGAGTTTAACTGAATTAAATAATTCAATCAAACTATTGATAAATTTATAATGACTTCCCCACCGAGTGGTTCCAGGTCTTTAAAACGAGTATGATTAGCTCTTTTTCGTGTCTCAACCAATTCAGCATTCAACAGCTCTTTAATTTCATCTTCTCTAGTCAACTTTAACTCAGTACTACGCTTGGTAGAACCACCAACAAAATTCACAATATTAATCAGCAATACAAAAAATTTATAAACAACTTTAACTTCTTCAGCTGCACCAATTAAGGTAAGTTGTATACGGTGAGCGAAACAATGTATGTAATAGGCGTATGGACATTCTTGAAGAAATAATGCTTGTAGTCCATTCCATAATCCACGCATATTCCTAACACCATCATAACCTTGACCACGCACATTCTTCACTAAAAGATTGTATTTATCAAGCACCTTACATATCTCATCTTTAATGGTCGCAACCTCATAGTGACAGGATGAAACTCAGTGCCACTTATTTTAAGTGGCAGCATATTTGGAAAGCAACGCTTTTTTATGTACTGATGCTTCTTCTTCATAGAGTTATCTTTCCGATGGTATGTCACATTCTTTGTAAAACGATATGAGTTATCAATGTTACACTCTCCGTTAAACAGTGCTTGTTAGGATACATGTTTATTCTAGGCTTCTTGATTATTATTTTTGATGACTGCTTAGACGTGTTTTGTATTTCGGGGTATAGGTCCTACGTCCCCCCATGTATTCTACTGTTTATTGGCCCTTCTTCAAAAAAAACATATCTCATCTTTAAGAGTCTGGGCTTTTGTGTCAGCAACATTTATGATAGAAAAGAATCGTTCTCTCACAAACCCTTTACAATCAACAAATTGTAAGACAATACCCATCTATTCCTTATGAGAAGAATCACTTGCTTCATCAACAAGAAGACAAAACTTATTATCCCCAACTTCTTCTCAAATTTTACCTCTAACTTTGTTGGCCAAGATGTTGAGAATCTCCTTTTGTATTGTTGGTAAAGTGTACTTTACATTGTAAGGAGCATTGTCTAAAACTCTCTTAACCTCTGGACTGATCATCTCAAAAGCCTCTTGTAATTCATTAAAATTTCCACGATTATCTGAACCTACGGACTTATCATTACCTCTAAAAGTCAATCGTTGAGTTCCTAAGAATCTGACACTTTCTACAGTTGTATTTAGACGCAACCAATTCTCCATCACTTTTGTTGTTGGTAATCTATCTACCACTTTACCGATATGCGTCGATGGATTTCTTAAGTTTTGCCAGTGTTGCATAGCAAGCTGACGAGAAGAATTCAGAGTGCTCTCATGACCATGTAAGGAACAACGTGCTCCCCTAACTCTCTTCCAACTTCTAAAACCATCAGCGGTAAATGTTTTCTGTAATTTTTTTCATCAAAAAGAAAACATAGGAAACAATATGCCTTATCTTCTTTGATTGAGTACTCTAACCAAGAAAATTTTTCAAACCAAGATTCATTGAATCGACGATTCTAATCCCCATCTAAGTGAGCCGGATATTCTGTCAATTGGATTGACATGGTCCGAGCAAAATGTATGATAATCGAACATTATCACGTTCTTGAATAGGATAGTTGCAGATTTGACGAAGTAAACCCGGATCACGTTCAAGGGAGTATATATCAAATTCTTGATTAGTTTCAACCGGTTGAGACTTAGTTGTTTCAGTTTGATTATAGGAAGGTGCATCATGATTATGACCATCTAAAATCGGCGTAACGTGAGTTGGTGAAGGATTTGTAGATGTCTTAGTTGAAGATTCAACATTATTTAGAAAAAACGAATTTATAGTCTTATGTTTTATAATCTTATGTTTCTTCGCTTCTGGCTTTTAAATTGGGTAGGCTCTATAGATTGAGTTATACAGGTAGATGTCGAAGAGAAACGAAAAATTATAGGCTTTATTTTTTCATGAAGTTCTTGTTTTTATAGAGATTATTTTGTAATGGTGTTATTAGCAAAAATTTGGTTTAATAATAATTTTTTCCTTGTTGTTTGGAGAAATCTTGTTTGACTTGATTAATGATTTTCCTTAAGCATTAGATAATCATGGTTTGACAATAGTTTTATTTTGTTTAGGATAATTTGACTCACATTAATTTTGGCATTTAATTTTATTTTTTATTTAACTTTGCTTTCAATATTTAAAGATAATACACATAGGCGATTGATTAATTATGCCTAAAAAAATGGACAAAAGCAAAAAATCCACACGGGCTATAGCCCAGAAGTGGTACTACCAAGTTTCGTCCTTGGTTGTTGTTCTTATTGCAATTTTACTCTCATATATTTTTAATTCTCGATGTATTTATACATTATTTTTATGTAATTTTTTGATTATAATATGGTGATGGCCTATTTCATTCAAAGATGTGCTTGCATAATCTATTATGCAATTTTAATTAATTTAAATGTATATATGAGTAAGTAAAGAATGAAAAATAAATCAATTAAGAAATGTATTTGCAATGGGGGCGGATAACACTTTAAATTTGAAATGATATAAGATGCCAGCAACTAATATGCATTTCACTTGTAAATAGCGAGAGGGAAGAGTAGTACAACACAGTGCTCGGCAAAACCCTCTTTGTGTATTTTCAATCTGTTTGTTCACCAAAACCCTTCCTCCGAGAGTGAGAGAGAGCAAAGATGGATGGGAAATCCTACCAGCGTTTCCCTCGGGTCAAAATCCGTGAAATGAGGCACGACTACCTCAAGCTCGAGCTCCGCGACACCGACGCGAGCGTCGCCAACGCGCTCCGGCGCGTGATGATCGCCGAGGTCCCCACCGTCGCCATCGACCTTGTCGAGATCGAAATAAACTCCTCCGTCCTTAACGACGAGTTCATCGCCCACCGCCTCGGACTCATCCCCTTGACAAGCGACCGCGCCATGAGCATGCGCTTCTCACGTGACTGCGACGCTTGCGACGGCGACGGCCAGTGCGAGTACTGCTCCGTTGAGTTCCACCTCCGCGCCCGCTGCCACACCGATCAAACTCTCGACGTCACCAGCAAAGAGCTCCTCAGCTCCGACCACACCGTCGTCCCCGTCGACTTCTCCGACGCCTCCATGCTTCCGAACAGAAGTACCTCTCTCCCCTAATACCTCAGATTTCTAGGGTTTGAATTTTCTTCTCGTTTATTTTGCAATTGTAAATTTCTGTATTGAATTTTGAGTCTGTGGTTAATGCATGTTGAAATTTGGAAAATTTAGGCTCATTTAGGGTTCAACAATGTCTTGCTTTGATTTAGTTTGTTTTCTGTTGCAAGTGTAAACTTATATGTTGAATTTTGAGTTTAGGTGATTGTTGTGTGTTGAAATTTGGATGCTTTTGTCAGTTTGTTTTGTGGTGTAGGGGGATTATCATTGTGAAGCTGCGAAGGGGGCAAGAGTTGAGGCTGAGGGCTATTGCTAGGAAGGGGATTGGGAAAGATCATGCAAAGTGGTCACCTGCGGCCACTGTCACTTTCATGTATGAGCCTCACATTCGCATCAATGAGGAGATGATGGAGACTTTGTCACTCGAGGAGAAGACAGCTTGGATTGAGAGCAGTCCTACCAAAGTCTTCGAGATTGATCCAAATACTGGCAAGGTTGGTAATTTTTTCATCTGTGTTTATTTTTCAAGGATATGATAATTACTTTGCGTGTAGTAGATGTTTATGTTGTGTCAACGTTGAATTTTGTTTGAAAACATCTCATAAAGTTACTTGCTTTCAAACTGTCGGTGCCCTGATGTCTGATTTTTTGCACTATTGGTTTAAGTTCAGAAAAGCTTCACGGTTTGTCAGCTTTAACAAGTACGACTATAAGTGTAATGAAGTATTAGTGTGCCTTTGGTGGTTCTCAGGAGACATAGAACAAGCTTATATTACTGTTTTCATTCTTTGGCTGCCTTTCGTGGTTCTCAGGGGACATAGAATATGGACACCATGTTTATTATACTGTTTTCATTCTTTTGCCAGCATTGTGCTCATTATTTTGTATGCCATGTTTGGGATAGTGTTGCAGGCAGATGCCTGCATCAGGGTTCTTATCCTGCAATTTCCCTTCATGGTATACTCGGCTTAGGCTTCACTCATGTCTAAAAGCCGTGAGATGTTCTTTATGCTTTAATCATATAAGAAACTGAGCTTGTTTTCCCTGTGACATTTCAAGACCAGTGTTCATGTGCCTTAGAAAATAGGTCAACCAGTTCTAGGTAAACCAAAAAGTGTATGATATGTTGATTCTGAAGAACTTCGTATTCAGTATAGAAGATACTATGGAATATCAATGAATGTATCGTGTCGTAGAACATGTAAGCAATTAGCTGGGGAGTAGAGAGTTTTCTGTAGTATGGTATTTCATTTGTACTGTCGGTCACCATGCGAGTATGTTTTTCTTGACCCCTGCATATATATTAGTGTAATTATTTGTGTGCCTTGACTCTCATCTTATAGTATCTTGCTTTATATAGATCTCCCTTCTTTGGGGGAGGGTCGGAAGGTGGTGTATAGTTTTGTTGGCACGGTGTGATGTGTATGAAACAAACTCTGTTTTTTTAAACTTACTGTAAGCAAACATTTTTATAATCCTGTAACATGTAAGTTCTGTAAACAATAATCCATTTTGTAAGTTCTGTAAGCAAACATTTTTATAATCCTGTAACATGTAAGTTCTGTAAACAATAATCCATTTTTTAAAGGATTTCAGAGATAGTTACATCCTATGAAGCACGGATACTCCATTTTGGCTCCGTATCGCGTATCGGATACGGATACGCGTACGATACGCGTCGATACGTTCCGATACGCGTATCGTATTTGGACACGCTGCGGACACGCGCGTATTTTAGTTGGATACGCGCGTATCTGGTTAGGACACGAAAATAAACAAGATACGAGAGGGTAAATTGGACATTAACCTACAAATAACTAATTAACCCTATCCGAGCGCTTCACCCTCCATTCCGCTCTGGCTCCATTCCGCTCTGCGCCTCTGCCTCCGCGCTGCTGCCTCCGCGCCATCACTCCGCGCCATCTGCATCCTGGCTAGGTATGTTGATTGTCTCCAGCTTTGGTTGATTGTCTCCATCGATCATTATTTGTGGAGTTTGTTTGTTGTTGATCCTGGCTGGTTTTCTGATCGAATCAGAATTTATTTCAAACCCCTGTATCTGTGGGTTTCACACTTTCACAGATTCTATTCCTGCTTCAAAATTGATGGCATCAAAATCTTTATGTTATCTGTGGTTCATCGGTCATGTAGTTTCTGAGCACAGCTGCAAAGAACGAGTCAAATTTTGCAAAATTGCGAGAATGTTATCTGTTTTCCTTGTTCGCCTCTATTACAACAGCACAAATGGAATAGTTTCTAAGGGATTGAAATCATGTTTGACTGATACAGAGGTTATTTTTTGAGTATCAATCCTATATTATTATTTTTTGATTGATACAGAGGTTAATTTTTTGAGTATCAATCACTATATTGCTGATCCAAACACGGCAATCCAATGCCACTATAACAAAAGAATAATTTAGAACCTATACCTGGCAATTTTGTTTCAGTACTATGAGGTATTTCTTTGTGGAAGCCTTTACAGAATTGATGTCATTGGAGTGGATTCTTTGTGTGATTACCAACTGTTTCTCTTTCATCCATTGCCTTAACACATATAGGTTTGAACTATGTTTCAAGGTGTAACAACGAACACAAAACTGAACACATAACTGAACACACAAAACTGAATATTATATGTATTCTTGTTGTTTAATTCTGTTGCAGAAGATACCTATATTGTTGTTTAATTCTGAACACACAAAA
Organism: Comarum palustre; assembly: GCA_951800085.1. Lineage (NCBI taxonomy): Eukaryota > Viridiplantae > Streptophyta > Magnoliopsida > Rosales > Rosaceae > Comarum > Comarum palustre. The sequence continues at coordinate 3,645,510 of OX637583.1, forward strand.
CTGTTATGATATAGGCTATATATTGTTGTTGTTTAATTCTTGTTGTTTAACACACAACTGAACACAAAACTGAATATTATATGTATTCTTGTTGTTTAATTCTGTTGCAGAAGATACCTATATTGTTGTTTAATTCTGAACACACAAAACTGTTATGATATAGGCTATATATTGTTGTTGTTTAATTCTTGTTGTTTAACACAAAACTGAACACAAACTGAACACACAAAACTTTGTTTGGATTTGGATTGACTAAGTTTTTATTTTTGAACTTATATTATTTGCATTTCATCTATTTCTTATTATTATGCATATATATAATATTTAAAATAATAACGTATCCACCACGTGTCCATATACTATTAAAATAAATTTGGCGTGTCCACGTATCGTATCGTGTCGGATACGGACACACGTATCCGTATCTATGCTATTTAGGTTACATCATGTCATCAGCAGTATGTGGCTAGATGTTTACCGCCTCTAAGGAGCCCGTGTCATACACGTTATTTGGCTGCAGAGACTGGAGAAGATTTTGTTTACATAATAGATTGTTTTGTTGTCTTGGAATGAATAGGTCATCATAGATATTGTATAACTGAGGTACTGTAATTAAGAATAAGTACCTGTGGTCTGGAGTTTCAGTTCAGATAATGAACAACTACCTTTTGAAAATTTGTTGAGATTCATCTCAGTTTTGGTCATCCCATGCTATTTGAATTGTTGTGTGTTGGTTTTATATGAAGTTCATATGCTTGTACCATGGTTCTATTAATTCACATAATGTGAGTAGCTCATTGCCTTATTCATCTTTGACAGCTGAAAAGTTTTCGAATCATTTTCCATATGTCAAATGAGTGGTGATATAATTAAAGTGGAAATATTGCTAGCATTAATATATCTATTCTGTTAAATAAGTCTGATAATCTCTTTTTTCCTTGAACGCGCCTCACGCGCGGCGATTTTTCTCCCTTGCCGTTTCTGAGCTCGACCCTGTATTGGTCAGTTCTCTTCTCCGATTTCTTCCGTTTTTCTTGTGATTTCCGGCCGTTTCTGGTGGCGACTCCGGTCTTCATCTTCTCCGCCCCTCCTCCTGGAGGGGGTGGAGCCTCAAGTTCTCAGATGATGCAGCGAAAACGTGCCAAATCTGGCAACGACATCGCGTCAGATCTGGAGGAGCTGAACATGGAGGACTCTGGTGTTTCCTGTTTTAGGCCTTCCTCTACTCAGCCTGCTCCAAGTTACGCTTCGATGCTGCAGAATCCTCCTGGTCTCTTCGCCCCGCCTATGTCTGAGGACTTCGTGTTCACTGACGATGATTGTACCTACTCGCAAGGCAAGCATGGCCTCAACGTTTCTTTCTCGAAGAAGGTGCACAGCAAACTGGACTTTGGCTGGCGATGCTCTGTTGTCATCAAGCTCATGGGTAAACCTAACTCCACGAACTCTTTCGATTTTATCCTTAGGGCTTTGAGGCGTAAATGGCAAACAAAAAGTGGTTGGCATCTGATTGATTTGCCTAACGATTACTTCATAGTCAAGTTTAACCTAGAAGAAGATATGAATGAGGTGTTGTGTGGAGGTCCTTGGATTATTGCTGGCCAAACCTTAATTGTGCGAAAATGGAGTCCTGTGTTTGATCCTATGACTGATGTGATTGGTACTATGGCTCTCTGGGTCCGCATTTGTGGCTTACCTGTTAAGTACTTCAAGGATTATGCTGTTGAGAAAATTGGTAAGATTCTTGGTAATGTGGTCAGAGTGGATCCTATCACCATTGGGCAATCCAGAGGTAAATTTGCTAGAGTCTGTGTGGAGGTTGACTTGAGCAAACCCTTAAGGCCTTTTGTGGAAGTTGAGTCGGTGGCCTATAATGTCATTTATGAAGGCATCTCTATGATTTGCTTTGAGTGTGGCTGCTTTGGCCACTCTAAAGATAAATGTCCCACAATTGTGCATGCTCCTACTGCTACTGATGTTCCTGCCTCTGGTTCTAATGGTTCTGGTTGTGATGATAATGTGGATATGGCTCATGGGATGGATGCTCCTTCTGATAATACTGCTGTCATTAAGGATGACATGGGACCATGGATGTTGATGAGCTACAGGAATAAGAAAAAGTCTGTTAAGTCTGGTGGACAAGTCAAAAGCCCGGTTAAGGGTTCTAGGTTCTCTGTGCTTGAAAATGAAGTCACTGCTGCTGAACCTGCATCTGAGACCTTTGCTGACACTACTGCTACTCCAGCTTTTCCTTCCATTGTTAAACTATGGTCCAATTTTCAGAACAAAGTTAAGAACTCTACTAAGTCTTCTGAGCCTGAGCAGTCCAAGGCCTCGTCCAGTTCTTTAAAGGCTGACAGTTCTTCTGTTGTGTCTGTAAAGAATCCAGTGCACTCTTCTATTGATAATGATGCTGCTGACAAAAGAAAACCAATGAAGGATGTTTCCAACAGTGTCGTTGGTGGCAGTGCTCCCAAGTCCTCTGTGCATTATCAAAGAAAACAGAAGAATTCCTCCAGTCTTAAATCCAAGCAGCAGTCCCACATTTCCAAGAAATTGTCATTTGATATTGCTGCTCCTGTTCTGATTGGTAAGAATTCTGATGCTGTGTTTGGTCATTGTCCTCCTGAGGAGAACCTTGAGGTATGCAGCTTCATTTCTTCTTTTGATGATAAATCTGAAAATGTTACAGCCATGGATGATTCTTCCAATTTTGCTGAGATTACATTTGCTTCTAATAGCATTTTGAATGATGATGATGACCTGCCTTCTAATGATTTGGAAGGTATGGTTGATAACTAATTTGATGTCCATCAAACCCCTCCCATCTTTTTAATGATGTTTAAAGCCATTTTTTGGAATGTAAGAGGTGCTGGGAGTGATGGTTTCAAGTCTGCTATTGCAGACATGATTAATATGCATTCTGTTGATATTGTTGCTATTTGTGAGCCAAGAATTCAGTTTGGCCAAGTTGAAAATGATTTTAGGCACATGGGCTTCCCTACTTCTAGAATTGTTGAAGCTAGAGGCTTTTCTGGTGGTATTTGGCTCTTGTGGAATAAAGATAGACTTCAAGTTGATTTTGTTGCTGACAGTCCCCAATTTATTGCTGCAAGAATTTCTATCCCTGGTAAGCCTGCTTGGCTTCTCTCGGTGATTTATGGCAGCCCTGATCACTCTCTCAGATCTTCTCTCTGGGAGCAGCTAGATATTCTAATGAGTTCTGCTAATCTTCCCTGTGCTTTTATTGGTGATTTCAATGAGCTGGTTTCTGCTGAGGATAAGAATTTTGGCAACCTTTCTGGTAGATTTTCTGGTCTAAGAGATTGGATCAACAGGAATGGCCTGATTGATATGGGGTTTCAGGGATCTTGTTTTACTTGGAGCAACAATAAAATTAAGGAGAGATTAGATAGAGGTCTTTGCTGTGCTGATTGGAGAACTTGTTTTGCTGAAGCTTTTATCACTCATCTGCCAAAAACTAGATCTGATCACTGCCCTCTTTTACTTCAGCTTCACTCTAATAATTCTGTGAATAGAAGTGCTTCTCCCTTTCGGTTCCAGGCTATGTGGCTTACTTATAGTGAGTACTTTGAGTTTGTTTCTAATTCCTGGAGCTCCTTCAATGGTGATCTCCAACAAAAAATTGCTTTCCTGTCTTCTGCCCTCTCCAAGTGGAATAGAGAAGTGTTTGGTCACATTTTTCATAAGAAAAAGCATATTCTGGCCAGAATTGGTGGCATCCAGAAGGCCAGAGATCGATATGAAAATCCCTTCCTAGTTAATCTGGAAGCTTCTCTTGTTCAAGAGTACAATTCTATTTGTGAGCAGGAAAATTTATTCTGGAGGCAGAAATCTCGTGATAAATGGCTGCAGGATGGAGACAGAAATACTAAGTTTTTCCATTTGACTACCCTTGTGAGAAGAAGGAGAAATAAGATTGAAGGCCTTTTTGATGAGCATGATACTTGGCTTACTGGCTCATCTGAAATGAAAAATGTTGCTGTTAATTTCTTTACCAATCTTTTTTCTATGAATTCTTGTGATGTTTCCAGGTTGTCCATTGACTGTCTGTTCCCTGATATTGACAAGACTCGGATGGATGCTCTCTGTGTGTCTATTTCTTTGCCTGAAGTTAAGCAAGCTTTATTTTCCATTGGAAAGCTTAAGGCTCCTGGTTATGATGGTTTTCCTGCCCACTTCTTTCAGCAGCACTGGAATCTATGCGCTTCTGAGCTTCTTTCTGTTGTCACTGAAGCTTTTAGATCTGGTAATATTCCTTCTGGTCTGAACCATACCATTATTGCTTTAATCCCAAAAGTTGAAGGGCCTCAACACATGGTAAATTTTAGACCAATTAGCTTGTGTACTACTGTCTATAAAGTGATCTCTAAGGTTATTGTTGCAAGAGTTAGGCCTCTTATGAAGGATTTGATCAGCCCTAATCAAGTCAGCTATGTGCCTGGAAGAAATATCTCTGATAACATTATGATTGCTCAGGAGCTGTTGTTTAAGTTTAAAAAGTCTGCTGGTAAGCTTGGCTTTCTTGCGTGGAAGGTTGATCTATCAAAGGCCTATGACAGGTTAAGCTGGAATTTTATTGAGTCTGTTCTATATGAAGCCAAGTTTCCTCAGCCTTTGATTCAGTTGATTATGCATTGCATCAGATCTGTGAGCTTTCAGATAAGTTTCAATGGTGAGTTGACTGATTCTTTCCACAGTCAAAGGGGCATTAGACAGGGTGATCCCCTCTCTCCCTACATTTTTGTGTTATGCATGGAGAAGCTCTCTCATTTAATTCACTCTATGGTTGCTGCTGATCAGTGGAAGGCTGTTAGAGCTTCTCAATCTGGGCCTAAAGTTTCTCATCTATTTTTTGCGGATGACTTGCTTCCCCTTGCTGAAGCTTCTTCTGCTCAAGCCAATACTCTTAAAGGCTGTCTTGATCTGTTTTGCTCTTTGTCTGGTCAAGCAGTGAGCTATGAGAAATCTCTCATTTTTTGCTCTCCAAATACCTGTGAGTCTTTGGCTGCTGAAATAAGCTCCATCTGTGGCTCCCCTCTTACTGATGACTTGGGAAATTATCTTGGCATGCCTTTGGTTCATGAAAGAGTCAATCAGTATACCTATGCCAATATTTTTGATAAGGTTCAGAGCAGATTATCCAGCTGGAAGAGTAAAACCTTGAGCATGGCTGGCAGACTTGTTTTGATTCAATCTGTCTCTTCTGCTATTCCTAATTATGCCATGCAAACTGCTAAGTTGCCTCTCAGTCTTTGTGATAAGCTGGATAAGCTCAATCGTGACTTCCTCTGGGGTGATACTGATGAGAAAAAGAGAGTGCATCTGGTCAAGTGGGATACTGTCTGTAAACCAAAGAAGCTTGGTGGTCTTGGTATCAAGAAAACTGCTTCAATGAACCAAGCTATGCTTGCTAAGGCTGGTTGGCGCATTTGGCAAGAGGACTCTGGTCTGTGGGCTAGAATTTACAGAGCCAAGTACCTGAAAAAGCAAAATATCACTGATCCTCATTTTCAGACCCCTGCTGCTTGCTCTAACACCTGGAGAAGCATCACTCATGGTGCTGTTTTGCTGAGAAAGGGGCTTTCATGGCGTATTGGTGATGGAAAAATCATTAAGTTCTGGTATGACTCTTGGGCTCTCCCTTCTGCTCTTATCTCTCATGCTCTTCCAAATACTTCCATTAATCATGATGCTCTTATTTGTGATTTTTGGGATGAGTTTGGGTGGAACATTGAGCTGTTAAAAAATTATGTTCCTAGTCATATTGTTGATATCATTATCAATATTCCAACTGGTTTTGAGGGTGGTGGTGAAGACTCAAAAATTTGGGCTGCAACTCCTAATGGCTGCTTTTCAGTGAAATCAGCTTATAATTCCATTTTTGAGTTTAATCATGCTGTTAACCCTCAATGGATGAGAATTTGGAGCCTTAATATTCCTCCGAAGCAGAAAACTTTTCTTTGGACAATTATTCATGAGAAGTTGCTCACTAATGTCCAACGTTCAAGAAGAGGATTCACTGCTGCTGTTCCTACTTGTTCCATCTGCAATGCTTCTGATGAAGGTTTGCTTCACCTCTTCAGGGATTGCCCTCAAGCTCGTTTGGTCTGGAACTCTATTCCTAAGCCTGCTTCAATTCCCAGCTTTTTCTCTCTTGGTTGGCATGATTGGTTGAATGCTCAGCTTTCCTGTAAGTCTTCTACTCACAAAGGAATTAAATGGTGTGATTTTTTCATTGGTGTCTGCTGGTCTTTATGGAAGTGGAGGAATAAAAAGATTTTTGATCATAGCTTTGTGATGCCTTTTGATCCGGGGAATATTATCCTTAATGCTGCTGTTGAGTGGTCTGACATTTCTGCTAAGTCTAAAGTTTCTGTGGACTGTGATATCCATCTGCTGTCTTGGAAAAAGCCTCCTGAGAATTTTTATAAGCTTAATGTGGATGGTACCAGATCTACTGTATCTGGTAGGATTGGTGCTGGAGGTGTGATTAGGGATCACAATGGCGTGTGGATTACTGGTTTTCACATTAACCTTGGCATTGGTTCTATTGTCGATGCTGAAGCTTGGGGTGTCTACTATGGTATGAAACTTGCAAGAAATTTGAATATTCAGCAGTTGGTGGTTGAATCGGATTCTGCTATTCTCATGAACCTGTTTCAGTGTGCTGATCTTTCCAGCCACCCTTTGGGATCTCTTATTGCTGGTTGCAGATATCTTAGCTCAAACATGAGCCACATTAGTTTCTTGCATGTCTTCAGAGAGTGTAATGGAACTGCTGACTCCCTTGCTAAAGAGAGTGTCAACCATGATCCTGGCCTCATTACTCTGGATACTCCCCCTCTTTATGCAATGTCTGCGTATTCAGATGATTTGAATGGTGTTGGTAGAATGAGGAGAGTTGGCTTGTCAACTCTTCCTTAGGTTTTTCTTCTGTTTGTTTCTGTTTGGGCCTTAGTGCCTCTCTTGTAACCAAAAAAAATATATCTATTCTGTTTATTCTTTATTTTGGGGACCTCAATTAAGGATAGAAGTTTTTACAACCAACAAGTTCAATCCAATATCTGGGGTGCATTTAAAATATTTATGTTCTATTCTACATGTATCTAACAGTGTGTTTGGAGACACATGAATTCCCGGGAATGTAATCAAAAACAGAGAGTTCCCAATTTCTTAGGATTGTTTCCCCCGTTTGGATACTTACCCCGTGGATTTAGCAAATTCCATGAGAAAGTAATCGTGCAATTTGAGAGCTTAAATTCCTGAGTTGAATTACTCCTAGAATAGGTGTAATCTCTCAATTCCCTTGATTGAGGTTAATATATATAGTAATTTTTGGTAATTTAAAACTCTACCTTGACAAATTCAAATAATGGAATTCTTAATTAATGGAATTTTAAATTTTAAATTCATGCAATTGTAATTCCCATGACTGAAATTTCTATAGAAATTGGAATTGCTTCATCCAAACACAACGTAAATGATCAAGTAAAAATAGTGGAAGAGTGATATTCTGTAGATTTATATCTGTGATTTGTTAGCTAGTTTGTATGAGTCATAGTCTGATGTCATATAACTCGCTTGGACAAGTTTATATCTATAACTGTTCTTTCTTATTTCCATAATCTGTTCATTGTTGCCTCGTTATATTATGATGTGCGAACTTTGCGCATATGCTAATTTCTTTGTTCTTTTTTCTTTTTCACCTCAAAGGTCGTGGTGGTTGATCCTGAAGCATACACTTATGATGATGAAGTGATCAAGAAAGCAGAAGCTATGGGAAAACCTGGGCTTGTGGACATCACTGCTAAAGAAGACAGTTTTATATTCACTGTGGAATCGACTGGTGCAATTAAAGCTTCTCAGCTGCTGCTCAATGCCATAGAAATTCTGAAACAGAAACTTGATGCTGTGCGCCTTTCTGAGGATACTGTTGAAGCAGATGATCAATTTGGTGAGTTAGGTGCACATATGCGAGGAGGATGATCTAATAATTGGTAAATGAAGCTCGAAAATTGATCTCTGATGTGTATGGGAATTGACTACTGTTTTGCTTGTCGGAAATGTTCATAAAGGCCTGTACTGATTTCATTAGGTTGGATGGTAAACTATTCCCTAACCACGCCTTCATTAGGTTGGATGGTAAACTATTATCCCCTAACCACGCCCTCGAATATATGTCAGACGGTCAATATCTGTTTTCTGAGTCTGCTCTTGAGCACCTTGTGCTAGGATAGTAGTAACAGTGTACGGCCGTCCGATTAAGTATTTAGCTATATTATGTTAGTAGGAATGACAGACTTGCAAGTACATGATTTTGGAAACTGTTTTAGCACACCACGGTGCCTTGCTTGATGTCTTTCAATTTTCTGGAGCGGTACTGTTTCATTCTTGCTTTAAAAATGGTTTAGTAGATGAGATTGAGTGACTAGTAGTCGAACACATCTATGTATGTTTCTCATTGTATATCCCTATTTAAACAGTAGTCATACCAACAAGATGCCCCTGAAAAGGTTGAAGCTGGACATCAAAATAGACCCTAACAAATCCAGGAACAAAGAAATAACTGTAACTCTGAGTATGTTAGCTCTAACCAAAAACCACATAAGATAGAATGGACCTCAATTCCCTCCCAAAAAGTATAACCCCAACAAGAGAGGCACCCTTCTCTTGTGTATTTCTTTTTTTTTAATCATTTTGGAGTTCTGGTATTGTCACTATTTTGTATAGATTACATAGTAACTTAGAATCACCTACAACTAGAAACTTTACCAATAACTTGAAATCGTTGGATACAAAACTTGCCAAATCTATCTTATGACGTTTTCTACAGCATGGTAGAAGAAGTCATTCGTGTTCCATGCCCAAAATTCCAAGAACTCAAGTGGCCAAGTGCCAACAAATTGTTTTTGAATCACTAAAATCGTTGTGATGAATGAAGCTTCTTCTCCTTCAATGTTATCTAGTCATCAGTGTTTGTGCCCAAGGAAGGGAAAGAGGTGATCGCATACCAACTTTGAGCGGTGTACTATGACAATGGTCACGGGCTCTGGTTTCTTGTGGCTAAATATGGACCAATACTATCAATGCCATTTTTGGGGGTTGGAGGATGAGGTATGAAGCTACACATACAAAAAGCCAGAACCTCTTGTTTCCACCAAGACAATGATATACTCTTATCTAGTACCTACCCTAGCTAGTTATTTCATTTAATTCATATATATAGTTCGAAATATATAATGTCCATATCACATTACAAAACATGGGAATTGTGTAGTCAATGTCACATTATTACACGATAGCTTGATATCTAAATGACACCACAGGTGCTTCAATACTAGAGGCAACAGCTATTTTAATCAATCAAACACACGGGTTCTTGTGGTCCTTTGTAGAGATTTTGAAGTGCAATTCTATTTTGTTGTAGGGATACCCTCTAATTGATCGGTTACAATGTTACGTGCATTTCCATTTTGTCGTAGACTTCAATACATCACGAGAATCATAATCCTAGTTTAGTTGTTACAAGTTCTTCGATGGTCTGCTATTTGACATTGATTGGATATGTGATACGATTTAATTAAGAGAAGTTCTGCTTACGTCTCCAAATTTACTATTTACACCTCTTATGATTCATATATAAAACATATTTTCTTTTTTTACCCTCGGCTGAGAAAAAGAAACGAATTCACCTATTGATGAATATCGGATGTGTCATGCGTGTGGAAATGCCTGAACTTTTCCTTTTCTACATCAAACCAACCAGCAAAGCTTGGACAATTAAAGAAGACGACACATACTCGACATGGAATTCCAATTTGATGTGCTACACGACCCTTCTAAGTTCTAACCATATACTCCAACTGCGCAAGAGACCTAAGCTTGCCTAAATGAAAAGATAAACCGATTCGGATTCTGAGCCCGACCATCGTCCATCGATCCCTCTTTGTTTTCGTTCCATATGAGCATCACCTCACACCTGCGTGATATGCTTAGATTATATTGTTGGTGTAGAGATTGATCACGATAAAGCTTGTAGACGAATATCTTTAGCTCGTTTGAAATGAGATTGACTGATTATGTTTAGGAGTTTTGTTGTTTTCACTGAGGGAGAATACGGGAGTATATAGAAGGGGTAAAATAGTATTTAAAATTTTTTTAATTTTTTTTTTAAATTTTTTAAATATCCCTTTAATTGATGACAATGCTCTGAAAAAAAAATCATTGTGTTGCGACTATTTTGAGATTGATCGAAGTGATAAACTTTTTGATTGTTCAATGGTGGTACAACTGGTTTGCATGATCCGGTGAGAAGAAAATGTTGTTGGGTGTACCGACTGTCGACCACAAAATAAAATCTTAATGACAAGGACAAAACAAGAATATATAACACTTAAAGTGAAACTACTCAAACATGTAAAAAATCAAATTACATTAGTAATTCTCTCAACATTTTATTAACCACTTCGGTCCTCAATAGTCATCTACATTTTTTTTGAAGAATATCGATAATGATATATTGATGCCAAAGTTAGAAAATTTCGTTACATATCATCCATCTATAGTCAAAGGGTAGATAAAGAGTTTGTAATACAAGACCACAACGATACGTATGAGATAAGCCTAATCATGAAAATGTTAAGGTGTTCTTAAAGAACATATGAACTTAGTGCGACAAATAAAGTTCCAAACAAAATTAAAAGAACTCTAGATCCAGACCAAAAAGCTTGAGTCCAGACCCATTTGGACCATTCATATTGCAACCCTATTTGCATATCTGGGTCCCTTCGCCGGTGCCGCATCCTCAACGCCTACCGTCACCGCACCAAGTCCTACCCAAGTTGCAGATCCATTAACTGCCACCAGGGTCGCGTCCTCCTCTAAGCTCCGCATACCGCCACCCTTGTTTGGCAACAGTCGCTCCTCAACACCGGGTCCACCACTAAATGCAGTCGTTGCATCCTTCAGCTTCACCCTGTGCACACCTTTATCCAATGTTAGTGGCCATGACCATCCTCCAGCCATCGGCGGCCAGCCTCAGCCCAGATCAGATCCAGGTTCACTACCTTCCCCCTTGCAACCCAACAAAACCTCGTTGAGGCCAATGCCAAAATCCATATCTTATTTCCTGACGGACACTAACAACAAGCAGCATTTAACCTCCTTCCCAACAACAATTTTCATGCCCAAAACGGCTTCCCCTAGATCTGAATTTACGAGTCCACTCACTGTTATAGGCCTTGCCGCTGTCAATCCAAGACCTGATGTCAGATAAACCATCATCACCCTCAATTGAAAGTCAACATCATGGTTTGAGATGGCTCTAGAGATCCACTCGTCACCAACAAGATCAACATGTAGAGAACTCCTCATGTAACCGGAATGAAAATCATAATCATCGTTGTCTTGCCCAAAGGAAGAGCGTCGTCGCTGTCAGTCGAAACCTAGGTTTCAAGAAAAGAGAGAGCTCCAAGTCTCTCGGAGCCACCCTCACAACATCTTCTACTGATTGTTGAAACGATATAATTCATCAACATATTGTCCACATTTTGAGTGTTTTTTTCTCTTCTTATGTAGTTTAACATACGACTTGTACTTAACACTTTCATAAAGTGTAAAATTGCTAAAGAGTGAATCAAAGAGAAATTTGAGTACAATGTTATCGTTTTCTATCTATCGTTGTTTGCTATCATATGTAATGTTGTCATAAAGAATCCACTTAAACTTATAACTATTGTGAATGATCAACCATCTAATATAAATACAACCCCTATTCCTTCCTGATTTATAACATTACATTTCTATGAGTTAAACAGTTAATATTTTCACCGGGTCGTGTTCTAAATTTAAGTTGGGAGTAGGAAGTATCGGAGGTAATCAGAAATATAGTTGTCAATTTATTCCTTGTGGACCTAAACAAAAATGTCATTCTAGTGGGCCTTGTATTGGATACAGCATTTCAAATTGTCACCTAACACCTTTTCCTATAGACCAAGCTTGGAATTTCAAATAACCCGTTTGAAATAATACACTTGTTTTTTTTTGTAAAAGAAATAATACACTTGTTTTTTGTAAAAGAAATAATACACTTGTTGATAAGAGGAGTTGAGTAGCTATCCTAGCTCTGTGAAAAGATACCCAAATCTATGTCTGAGAACTCAGACATTGACATACTCACAGAATTGTGGCAGCCAAGTTTCACAGATATGGGACAGACCAAGGCTGACCCCCTCAGACAACACCCCTATAAAACTTCTCTTGTCCTTATCTCTTCTGTTTACCTTACATAAAAGGGACTCCAGAGCCCATAAATTTGGCTTTCTAATAAGTTTTACCCTAAACATATATACAAGTATTGGGACCATTTACCCCTCTTGTCTACAACCTTATTTGGTTGCTGTTAAATTTCTACTTACAACTTCATGGTTCAATATGTACTGTGTGTCTGTATGGCGTGAATGATTGTTTTCTATTTTGGTCCCAACTCATGTATATATGGCTGGAGAAAATCAATGTTTGTAGTTTATACTATTCTAAAAAAATGAACTGTACTACTCCTACCAATATTAGTTGAGGGATTAGGAATTTAGGGCAGAGATTCTGAGATTGAGAAGAAGTGTGAAGTGTAGGCGAGGATGTATAAGAATCAATCTAGCTAGACATAGAAAGGAGACAACAAGATGACTGCAAAAGAATTAGAGACAGCAAGAGTAGTATTAGGGAGTAAGATAGCCAAGTGCATACATAAGTAGGGCTTTCATGTCGCTCATAGATATTAGATGAGGTTTGAATATGACTCTTGTTATTATTTAGGATGTGCTCTTCAAAAATAATTGTAATAATTTTAAGAGTTAAGACAATTCGTCGCCCCTCCCAAAATCCCAGTTAGATCGGGGTCTCAGGTTCACTTCAAAAAAGATGAAGTTGTTTCACGGTCCAAGACAACCCTATCAAGACACTATGTACTTTGAAGTTATTTCTGAGAATAATTTCTTGGATAGTAAACCAAAATCAACCCTATGAAGACACTACTTACGTAATTAGTCTGGGGGATTTCGAGTTTGGACCTCCTAACTTATAAACATTAAGAGTGCCATAAACAGAATGCTCCTTTTGCTATTGGATCTCCATGATCATTTGTTAATTCCCCTTTGGACCCCTTCATATAGAAATGTGAGTATGTGACAAGTGTGGGGAACCCTTTTTGGGGCTCATTGAAGGAGATTCTACAGCAAAACGGTCCTACTATATATGATTTTGGTCTTGTATGAGATTTTCCCAGCTTCCACGATTTATTGAATTTCCAGGGCACATTAAAACCAAGTGGCCATGAACAGGGTGGATTTGCTTTGAGAAGCCTTATCAATGAACTCTAGATTGGCCAACATCGTGTTAGGTGTAGAACCAACCCTAGTTTTCACATTTTGATGAACATGTAGGGGTGAAAGTTTGGTTTCCTGGGTTTAGCTATATATGAGAGATAGAGGTCGAGACAGTGACCATCACACATCGGATGCCCGAAGGATCTGTGGACGCAGCAGTAGTATTATTAACAGTTTAACAGAAGAAGAGAGAGATATGAATTGAAGGTGTTAGCGTAAGTCAGAATATGAATGTAAATATATTGTAGTTATGTCGCATATTAATTTCCGTTATTGAATAGTTAATAGTTACCATTTGTATTTCTTATAAACTCATATATAAACCTCCATGGTGAGATGAATAATATGTTAGAAAGTTCATTCTTCTCAACATCGTTATATTTGAGTTGGTATCAGAGCAAATATCCAAAATGATTTTGTCTCTTTTATTTTTCATTCTTCGATCTTGAAAAATTGACTGTAGAGCACCCTATTATTAGGGTTTTGTTTATGTCATTTTCTTATTAATCTAATTGATTATCGTGTTGTTAGGGTTTTTGTCTGTGGCCTCTATATTTTTTGATTGGCGAGAAGCAGTTGTCTTTTCCAGATCAATAGCATGTGGCGTCCTGTTGAAATCTCAAGTCGGCATTTCCTGACCAGCTACCCCATCCTCTTGTGTCCAGGTCACCGCCTCTCTCACACAGTCATTTTTTCAGACGTTTCCCGGCCTTGTTAGACTTCAACACAGCACCAAGACCGAAGTTAATTTCCAGGTATCATCATCACAAATCACAAATGTTCAATCCTGACCGGCGAAGCCAACCCAAGCCGGAGTTGTTCAATCCTGATCGGCGTGCCCAGACTTTCAAGCCCGACCCCGACTAGTCGACATCCGGCGTGCACAGATATCGAGCCTAGACCTCCGGAGCAGATCCTGATCGGAGTTCCAGATCTCGACCCGCATCCTAGACCGGAGTCTCAGCCGAAGCCAAGTTGTTCAGCTCTAACCGGTGTGCCTAGACGCTCTGGACGACGTCAATCTCTTCTATGTCCAGTGTGCCATTCCTCTTTCCAAGTTCGCCGTCGTCGATCTTGTTAGCTCCAGCAGATTCTGATTGAAGCTCTCAAACTCGGCCTTTGTTCTCGATCCGAATTCGTTCCCTCAATTCGAATCCTAATTCCAGCATTTTTTCAGCTGCGTCTCCTCGATCCCAGCCGATCCGCTCGGGCGACCCGACCCATCTAGCATAACTGACCAGCTCAGCGACTCGACCCGGTACAACATCCGACCCGACCCGGTGTAACATCTGACCTAACCTGAAATCCGACCCTACCCGACCCGTTCTAGCATCTGACCCGATTCATAGATTTTCGTTAAATCTAGTTTTGGCCCGAGTCCAAAACTAGATTCGGCCCACCACATCCATTTCAGTGTTTCTTCACTCAATTACTTTTTCACTTTAGTGGAAATCTACCTAAGTGGGGACACACCTAAAACAAATTTCTTAAACCTTCTCAAGGGTGATGATATAAATGAGCAGGTTACCAAGACCAACGAAGTTCGGAAAGTTGAGGTTTCAGTTCGAAGCTCAGATGGTGGTTCGTTTGAGGGTACCAAACTCAGCGATATCAATTACCAGACTTGAAAAAAAACTGATGTCATTTCGATTGTCATGGGTTGTTCTTTTACGGACCAAAGATGAAGTCTTCCCCGCTTTTCAAGCTTTTCGTACTCTTGTTCAAACACAATACAATAGCATCATCAAAGTCCTTCGTTCCGACAATGGGGGGAGTATGTTAATCATGTTTTCCAAAAAAATTTCCAGACACATGGGATGGTTCATCAAACTACATGTCCACAAACATCAGAACAAAATGGAGTTTCCGAACGGAAAAATCGTCACCTACTTGATATGGCTCGTGTCATTCTTTTTAGTGCTCATATGCCTAAGTATATTTGGGGAGATGTTGTACATGCTTCCGCTCATCTTATCAAGTGTCTTTCATCTAGTGTCCTTCAAGAAAAAATTCCTTTTGAGGTTCTTGCATCTCATGTCTCTATTCCTTCATTCCATAATCTTCCTACCCGTGTCTTTGGTTGTGTTGCTTTTGTTCATGTCCCTAAAAAAACAAAGGTCCAAACTTGATGTTCGAGCAATTAAGTGTATGTTTGTTGGCTATGGGGAATATCAGAAAAGGTACAAGTGTTATCATCAACCTACCAGAAAGTACTATGTCACAATGGATGTTATCTTCTTTAAGGATATGAGATATTATTCCTCCTCCGATACATCTCTTCAGGGAAAGAGTTCATATTTCGAAGAGCTGTATCATGGTAAGGGGGAGAAATTGAAAAAAAAAAAGAAATCTTAGATACTTCTGCGGCTCCAATGGAGAACGCTGTTTCCCACAATCCAAATGTAGAGGCTCACCCGAAACCTGAATCACCAATTCCAATGCCTGAAGATGGAGCTGAAGACACAACTGTCCTTTCTGCTATTACTTCTACCCCCGACCCACAATTCACTGATACAGAAGATCACTCGCGTGAGGTATGCTCACAACACATTGGTACAAGCAATAGTGAGTCTAGTGTTAGACAATATGTGTTGTCAAATAGGTCTACTAGGGGTCAACCAGCAAGAAGGTATGAACCCACTGTTCATGCTAAATCAAAGTACCTAGTAGCCAATTACATGTCGATAAGAAGATTATCTAAGTCATATGAGTTATTTGTGAATAAAATATCAGCTGTATCAGTAGCTAACAAAGTGCAGGTTGCGTTGAGGGATCTAAAATGGAGAAAGGCAATAGAGGAAGAGATGGAGGCGTTGCAGAAGAATGATACATGGCAACTTATACATCCACCACAAGGCAAGAAGGTTGTAGGCTGTCATTGGGTGTTCACTGTAAAACACAATGCGGATGGGTCAGTAAATCGATATAAAGCACATCTTGTTGCAAAGGGATTCACTCAGACGTATGGATGCACCAGTTGCCAAAATGAATACTATTCGGGTTCTATTTTCCTTTGCTGCTAGCTTAAACTGGCCACTCTGACAGTTTGATGTCAAAAACGCTTTCCTGCATGGAGAATTAGCCGAAGAGGTGTACATGAGTCTTCCACCTGGGTAAGTAGCTGGTTCTCCGAGTGAATTTGTTTGCAAATTGAGAAATTCTTTGTACGGTCTCAAACAGTCACCTCGTACATGGTTTGGGCAATTTTCACAATTCATGCGTAAGATTGGTTACAAACAAAGTAATTCAGATCACACCAAGTTTCTCAAACATCAAGGTGAGAAGTTAACAACCTTGATTATTTATGTCGATGCTATGGTAATCACTGAAAATAATTAATTAAATTTCATATATACATAAAATCTCAATCAAATTCATTTATATATATATATATAATACTATATTACATGCAACAAATTATTAGTAACAAATTAATTAATTAACACATGCATATATATACTTAATTATATATTAATTAATTAATTACATATATAACAATATTCTTACATATATAAACTAATTAATTAACATATATATATATACGTACTAAATAATTACATAATAACAATATTATATATCAACAACATATATATACATCCATCATATCACAAAATTATCATCAACAACTTCATAACATCAACACAATATTATAAATTAATTAATAACAACATCATATATATATATATATTCAATATAACATTAATCAAACTATAAAAATATATCAACCAATTAATGCAACTACATCGAACACTAATTCATAATCAATCAACATACTCAAAATATTAATCGATTAACTAAATCACACAATCAAAATCTATCAATTCATCAACTCAAATAAAATTCAAAATCTATCAATTCAACTCAAATATAACTCAAAAACAACATATATATACCTATATGTATATAGCTCCATATACTGAGTATGGACAGATTTCGACAACACCCAATAATTTCGACAACACCCTAAATTTTCTTCCCTTTTTTTTCCCGAGTGAGCTGTTTTCCAAATCTGGGAATATAAAGACTCTTAGGCGACGAAAGGACGTCGTCGCTCAAAGTTTTCGAACCTTAGGCGACGAAAGGACGTCGTCGCCCAAAGTTCTTTGTCGTCGCCTAAGCTGGTCACTCTTAGGAGACGAAAGGACGTCGTCACCCAAAGTTTTCGGACCTTAGGCGATGAAATATCTGTCGTCATCTAAGAATGACCATCTGAGGCGACGACGGTTAGACTTTAGACGACGAAACTTCCTGTCGTCGCCCAAGACTGAACCTTAGACGACGAAGGAATGGCCTTAGACGACGATTTCAGTTTTCGTCGCTTTAAATTATATCTTAGGCGACGATTTATGGATCTTAGGCGACGACACATATTTTTGTCGCCTAAAGTTAGTCTTAGGCGACGAAATTTGATTTCGTCGCCCTGTTTCGGCTCTCTTAGTCGTCCAATTGTCTTTTTTGTAGTGTTTGAGCTAAGAGAAGATGTGAGTAGTTATGGGTAAACAAGTATGGAGCAAAATTTGGGTTCAGTGGGTTTCAACGCATGAATCCTAGTTGGAAAATTGAGGGTTGAGCAAAACTGGTTGGTGGAACAAAATTAGGTTAAGCAAAACTGGTTGGAGAGACAAAATTAGGTTGATATGGAGCGTAGGAAAACAATGGAGGACAAAAATTAGTGTACTGGTAGGCTTGGCTTACAAGTGACCCACTCTGGGATTTTAACCCACTTGGTTGCTCTTTCTCAAAACAAACCCCTCTTTCCACACAAGACTCCTTTCCCTTCTCCCTCGCAGGCTTAGGGTCAGTGGTAGAGGAAACAGTGAGTGTTCATCACCAATCTAGAATCATTGGTTTTTCTAGATCTAACCCCAGTGCGCTCGAAGCTGAGCTTGCCGAGGCTCGTGCAGAACCAGCAGAGTCATGTAAGATGGCCAAGGCAGAGCCATTACCACTCGGATGGATTGACCCAAACTTGAGTGGGGTGGAGCAAGCCTGACTGGTTTGAGACAATGATACTTCTCTCAAAGTTCGAAACTCAGCTAAAATCTTAGCTCGAAAGGCGCTCAAGGACTCTCGGATCTGAACCTCCGTGTGTTCACGGTGGCTAACCAACTCTGATTCAAAAGCTGCGAGATCTCCAGCTTGTGAAGCAATGGCAGTCTGGCCAGTCCCTTGAGGAGCCCTATTTTTAGTCATAGTACCCAGGGCAGGGCTCTAATACCAAATAATAGGATTCTACACTATGATCGAAGATGAAAATGCAGGAATTGAAAGCAAAATGAAAGAGAAACAAAACATCAATTTTCCATAGAATGCAGACAAGACACATCCTTGTTCTTATACACCATACTAACCATCGGGATCAAGCCACTTAACAAAAATCTGGCTACTATTTTGAACAAACCTAAACTGTTTTATTAACCCTAATTGAGCTCTAACGGTTACTAACAGACGCACGGACTAATCACGTGCTCTGCTGCCCCCTTCTCCTACTGAAACCAGGAAGATCATAACATGCATATATCTTTGTTGAGAGGCCTAAATTACCGTACATTGTGTGTAACGAAGAAAAATGAGAAAGGCAATTGCTATAGAAGGATCAAGTAATTTTAAGTTTTTGTTTTTTTGGGTATAATTCAACAGACAGAAATATCAGTTTGGAAGCATGCAATCACTTTAGCTCCAGGAGATTTCAGACTCAATAAAGGTTGTTCTATTATTTTGTTTCATGACCCTAGTTTAGTACAATGCGCCGGATACCTTAATGAAATGATTAATTGACCTGTAGACCTTCATTTTTCTTTCTGAAAAAAAAAGATTTTGTGAATCTACCAACGCATGGAGCAGTGGAGCTATCTTATATACGTAACTACAAGTCTGCAAGCAGATACTTATGCAATTACAAATACAATAGAAATTATTTCGTTTTCAGAATGGTTATATCATTTTAGACTCCCATATATTGTAGTCTTCTGGAATATTAATCTATAATATATCTAAAACACATTGTGCAGCTACACTATGGGATGGTTCGAAACGTCAATGTTCATACATGATCGATGGTCAAGACATTATGAAAAGTTGAGATCGATGACCATCATGTTGTGTTTTTTCTTTTCTTTTTTCTGGAGAGCATTTCAGTCAAAAGCTTCACTAAAAATCGAAGGGGCTGAAAATGGCAGTGGCTAAATAAATTATCACTATATATATAGAAGTTGTTTGCATGTTCTACAGAAGAACAAATCCCCCTGGGCTGGAATCCATCTTTGTATGAAGAAAACACAGACTACCCCACAACCCAGAATAATGGTCCTCTCTTCTTTGTTGCCTTTCGAGCTTTACAGCTGTGGGCAAGAGATTACAGAACAGTTTCAGAAGCAGAAGAAGAATTTATTCAACCAAGGCCATAGGGTTTTGTTTTTCCAGAATTTAGTTTCCAATTCCATTTCATGTGATTCTATTTAATGAGAGAAGCAATAATTAGTAATGCAGAAGAACAGATAGATCATAGACCAGAGACCAGATCAAGAAATATCATAGTTTTTAGAGGCAGAGTTAAGCCATCATATTATTCTACAATTATTGGAGTAGGGACAAAATGACCTCAATGATCTTCACCACTCCTTGGGAGCAAGCTGTTTCCCTTCCAAAAGAACAACTCTCTCTCTCTCTCTCTCTCATGAAATCATTATCACTACTAGCATGCATATACAAACATCTACATTCTACCAACCTTAAAGTAGAGAGAAACCAAAACAATTTTAAAAATTAAAAAAAAAATTAAAGAAACAAACCAAAGACAATCTTCCCACAAAATCAAAGATTTTGTCTCCCAAATTCAAAAATCAACCCACCTTTTGTCTTTTTGCCTTTTATAGATTGAGTGAGTGGTCCATCAAAATTACTATCCAAAAACATACACCAAAAACCTCTCTTTTTCCTTTGGCAAAATTTCATGCCACATTGTTATTGCTTATAGGAGGGTTTATGGAAAAGATTAAGAAAAATGGCTTCATTATAAGATAGTGAGAGGCATTAATCAAAGTGCAAGTTTTGACAATGTTTTTTGCTCCCCTCATACCAAATTAGAGTGATAATCTAGTAATGTATATGATGGGGAAATAAGATTCAAATTAGTGTGCTTATTTGGAGAAATAAGACATTGCTTTCTAATGAGCAACATATCATTTCTAAGAGCTTGCATGCACCACTTAGATTCATTTATCTAACCAATCTCATATATATAATGAAAATACTATCGATCACCATATAACACGTGAAAAAAAGCAAAATGATCTTTTCTTTTTATTGTTACCACTTAGAGCATCTCTAACAGCTCTTGTATTAATTCTCTATTATAGAGGAGAAAATCACAAAATCTCTATAAATAAATTATTTAAACTCTAATAGCTTTTCTATTTTATATACAAAATTAAAATTTTCATGTATAATTTAATAAATTTATAGAAATATATAAATTGATTCAAATCAAAGCATAATTATCTCGTTAATTGTTTTAATTTTATGACGTTTTGTTCCTTCTTTAGAAAAGAAAATGAATTAAAAAGGCAAGCAATAAAGTTTACATGTAAATATAAATTTGTACAAATTCTATAGATTTAGAGGATATGTTTCTCTCTCTTCTAACTTTTTGTATTAAATAGGATCCTTTACATGGGCTATTGGAGCTAAAAATAATGTTTTTTTCTCTAAAATAAAGATTATTTTATGTTTACATGAGCTGTTGGATATGCTCTTACCAAGTGAAAAAAGAAAATTTAAACACAAAAACAAAAATTAAAGAGCAAAGAGAAGAAAGAAAAGGGGTGAATGAGGCATGCACTATTAAGATCCACCAAAATGGAGCATCATGAATCTCATCGCAAAGGGCATGGCCAAGAGAATGTTTCGTCGTAACTTTATTTGGGTAATGGGCACATCACTTTACCTTGAAAAAGATCCCGTAATGGCTTACATTATATATCTAAGTTAGTCTAATCCGATTACTATACACGAAGGAAAGATTGGACTAGAGAAGATCGAAGTAGCTAGGGAATGAATCCCAAGAGGCCTAAAGCTGGGATAAAGGGAATTGAGGCACCATACATCAAGGAAACTAGAGCATGCTCAACAACAAAGAGGGAGCTAGGCTCAAACTCGTACTTTAACTATTGAAGATGGTGCATCAGTGATGATAGAACCTGACCGGCCGAGCCACGCACGTTGTATATTAGGGCTGTTTTCGGGCCAGTCCGGGTTAGAAAAAACGAAACTCGAACCCGAACCTGGAATTTTCAGGTCGGTCCGGGTTTGGTTTTTTTAGGCGAAACCCGCGGGTTTTCGGATCAAAAAAATTTCAAAGTTCAAATTCAAGTTTACTAATGAATAAGGTTTGCGGAACACGTTTTTTTATTATTATAAAACAGGTTTAATTGGATGTTTTTATGTTGAAAAAGTGAGCATGAGTTGGATGTTTAATTTGACGACATCTCCACCGCCCCTTCTACTCACTGCGCCTTTACTTTCTTGAACGTCGTCGTTCTCGGTAATGTTGTAAGTCAACCAATTCCTCTTTTTTCGATTCGATTCATTCTCAATTCAAGAGTAGAGATTGAAGAGTGAAGGAATATGGTTTTTTGCTATTTATTAGCTAGTAGTAACCCAATAGGAATACAACAGCTAAGCTAGCAATATCTACAATTCGGGTTTTCAGACCGGTCCGGGTTTTAAGATATGAAATCCGACCCGGCCCGGTAATTTTTAATTCGGTCCGGGTTTAACCCGACCTAAAAAAATTACTTTCAAAATCCGATCTGATCAGTCCAAGTTCAGGCCGCACTGGTCCAGGTTTCCGGGTTTTAGTCAAAAAAACAGCCCTATTGTATATAGCACGATATGGACTCATGTTTCTGTTCGTTTTCTTTGATGGTCCTACCTGTGTGCCTCATTTGGCTCATCTTGTGAATAACTTAATGCATGGTCTACGAAAAAGTTTCGATCGATCGCTAGAGGTTTTTAGTAATCGAAATTGTCATATGTTGTTCTAAGAGTTCAGACGATGACAATGGGCATCGATCCTTTTATAATTTACTAAAAGGATGTTAAATAGAATGCATGCATAGCTGGCAAGGACTGAAATTAGTTCATTTTTATGTGTACAATCTTGAGAAAACCGATCATCTGTATATGATCATTAAGCAAGAAGCAGAGGCATCATTTTCACTGCAGTAGTATCCAGAATGATCATTTTGAATAATGTGACAGGTTTGGTTTGGTTTTTTTAACAAGGTTTGGTTTGCTTTGACCTTCAAAATATTGTTCTTGAACTATTCACACCATGATAGATTGAGATTTTCTTCTGCACTGGTACTCTGTAATCGAAATGGTACGAAACTTCAGATCAGAAAAAAGGATCAATGGTACGTACGACACTCATGTGATATAGAATGAGCAGTTTTCACCTCACAAGCTAGAAAAAAATCTAACTGGTAACATCTCATGTTTTAATGAGTTGACCATCCAAAGCGATCCAACTCTTGGACATTTTTACTTGAATAAATATCGTGATGATGTATTAAACTCAATGCAGAAAATGTCTAAATTAGTTGTCTTTGGTGTTTGTTTTTCAGTTTTTCTGGTTAGTTGTTGTCTCCCCCGTTTAAGAAAGGGTTTGGGCCTCCTCTTTAAGCGAGGGTTTAGGGTTTGTAGTTTGGTGTTGTTAATCGTGTTGTATGGTGAGTCATGATTATGGTTTCGGTTTCAAAGACTATATTAATTTCGGTTTGTTTTTGTCGTCAATGTAATGTGGAGGTTACCTGTGCATATATGCTGGTAAGTTTGACATATAGTGCTTGAAAGAGTTTTTTTTTCTTAAGGTTGACTGTGAGAATGTATCATGACTTCTAGATTAGGTTTTATGTTACAGTTAAATCTATTTTAGTTCTCGTCCACTATAATCGTTGGTCGGGTAGGGAGACAAGTGAAGAATTTATTTCCATCACCGATATCTCTCATGGTTGTAATATTATTCTCTTGTTAAATGAAATTCTTGATATTTTTCTAAAAAAAATGCAGAAAATATCATTACATATAATTCCTTTACTAACTAAACTCTAAGGGTAGATAAAAAATTTGTGATATTAGATCACAACTATATCTAGATTTATACTTAGTTATTCGACAATACTAAATGCTGACTTATTTACGACCCTACTAATAACTAAACGTGATAAGGAAAGTAATGTACTAGGCAAAGTTGAAAAAGCATTAAAGGTGAGGTTAATGTGGTGAGGTCTATTGATGAGGCTAATGAGGTGAAGGAAGATGTGGTGATGTCTACTAATGAAGCTCCAAGTTCGGCTAGTGAGGCATGTAAAGAGAATATGATTGCAGTAAGGGCCGGTCCTAAGACTTTTGGTGCCTTGGGCGGAAGAAAGTTTGGTGTCTCATGGTAAACAAGTATATTTTTATGTGTACGTTTTAATTTCTTAAAAAAAAGTTTAACAACAAATGTTAAAACATTATACTATAAAGAACAAAATCAATAAAGACATTTCTTTCTTACATGTATAAATGGAAGCAAATCTTGTATTGTATTAATTAGACCCAACACTTAAAAAAATTAGACCCAACACTTAAAAAACAACTTTAATTCATGATATGAACTCAATGCTAGTCCCTAAATCACGCTTTATTAATGCCACGTACATATATAAATATTTTTTTTATTATATAAATTTTTGTAGCGAAAAACTACGAAAAAATTGTGCCCCCAAACTTCTAATGCCCTGCCATGTGTCGTCGCACTTGCCGCCCATAGGCAAGGCCGGCTTTGCTGTTATTCAGGATCTCAAGGTGATGGAGGTTGTGATGAATGGAGAGGCAAGTGCACCGTCTTAAAATGCTGTAATGGGTGTGACGGGTGCTCTAACTTATTTTGGTTTCGATAACTAGTTACCATTCGTAGAGTATTTTGATAGTTTTCTGCACAACCTACTTTCACCTATAAAATAGAAAATGCTTAATCACTACAAGATAGGTGTACTTGAGATTTCACAGCTTATGCTTGATCTAATATACGATTTGTAAAACGATGCTTACTGAGGACCCTACAAAATGCATTGTTTTTATATTGGTTACAATAGTTAGTAAAATGTGGTACGCAAATTATATGTTAAAAATTCGTACCTGTATAATTCATAAATTATAAATGAAAAATACGTTAAAAATTTAGGCAAAAAAATACAGATACGACAAATTTAAAAATATGATACATACGCGTTTAAATCGAGATGTAATGAAAAATACTAATGGAAAAATATGGATATATGTTTGTCATTTCTAGTAGTTATACGTGTTTTTATGACATCTAAAATATAAATAGCCATGATTTTATATACAAAACATCAATACATGTTAAATATTTAATGAATAAGAAATGTAAATAGTACTATTATAATAATAAATGATTCAAAATTCACTTTTTTTTCTTAACTGGATTTCATAGTTGAACAAAAAATACATTTGACAAAAGAAGAACAAATATATATATATATATATATATATATATATTCAAATTTTGGTGTTTTTTCGTTTTAAAATACGGAAAAATTACGTATACGCGAATAATTCGGCTAGCTTCAAAAATACGCAATTTTTTGTATCTTTAAAACAATTCGGGAAACGGATGTATAATTCAAAAATAATACATATACGCGTATAATTTATAAATTATATGTGAATTAATTAACTAAGCTAGTTGCTTTGATTTAAATGGAATAATTTATGTTTAAAAAAGATAAAAGAATTGCTTCCGACACTTGGACTTGTGATAGTTCACGGTGCCAATAGTGAGCAAAAGAGCTTTGCCAAAAGCACTTCACATTTGGCATCTGGTTACACGCTCTCTCTTAGAGCATCTGCAGTGGCAACACGAGCAGCGGCGGGCCAGGGCGAAGATAGCAAGACCAAACCCAAAATCAGCGTGCAGCAGGAGAGGTGGAGGCCGGCGACCGCTCGTTGACTGGGACGGCGAGCAGCTGCTCGAGCAGTCTCTGCTCGTCCTTCAACACGAGCTGTCTGGTGGAACCCACGCGCGTGGGTCACGCCAGGCGCTGTCCTTTTTTTGGCGCGTGTAATACACAAGCCAATAAAAGATCAAAAAAAATACCAGACCAATAGAAGCGCACCACCTGTTCTTATCGTTTGCAGATTTAGATCCCAACGGTCAAGTTGATCTGGACCATCCATTTTGAATCGAAAATTCGATCGAACGGCCGAGATTCGAAGGAAACAGCTACTTTTCATAAAAAACGGACAGATTCCATTTTGTGGGAAAATAAACCCTAAAATTGCTAAAAATCCCTAAAAATTGCAAATAACACTCTACAATTTTTCTATAAATACTACATCAAATTCATTCACCTCTCACACCAATTTGTGCACAACAAATTTATTATCTCCTGAAAAAATTGTTGAAACTGAAAGGATATTCATCTTATTAGAATTTGGGAATGTTTTCGGGTATAATATCGAGTGATTTGTAAATGATGTGAGTGAGTATACAAGGAGCCGTATGTATATATTGCCAATTCTAGATCATCTGATGTTTGAAGATGATGACACATGTCGTCTACTAATTGGTCAGAAATCTCACCAGAAATCTTATCTAATTATTTCAACGATAACAACACGTGGAGCTGACACATGTCGTTCAGTGATTGGTCAGAAATCTCACTGGAAATCTTATTCAATTATTTAAACGATAACGACACGTGTCGTATACATATTGGTTGAAAATCAACACAAGAAATAATTATAAAAAAAAATTAATTCATGAACAGTAATAGGAGGTGTTATTTTTGCACAGCTACACGAAAAACATAAACTGCACATTCTATTTCTTAAATAGTGTCTGTACCTCTTCAAACTATATATGCACCTCTTCAAATAGAAGGAGCAAACCGTTAAAACCGATGCATATGCTCTTAGTAGCGTAAAGATTGGCCATCTACATTTCATGACCAACCTACACTCGTAGCCCTAAAGTGTAGAGAAGATCTAACACCAGTATATAATTCATTTTTCTCTTTCTTTTTTCCAACTTTGGTTTTTTATTTTCAATTAAAATTTGAGTATGGTCCCCTCAATCTCATACAAAGACTAACATTACACATTAACAAAATAAAACTAAAAACTAAAATTAAAACACACAAAAAAGAAGAGGGTGGAGGAGGAAGAAGAAGAAGCTCGTTCAACGAGGTCAAACCCCAAATTAAAAAGTCTCTTCAAACCAAATCCACTTCCCGACACTTGCATGCAAACCCACCCCTCCAGAATTTACAATTTCATAATTTTCCTCTTAATTAATTTAGGGGATATCATAAATCAAATATATATAAAATGAAAATTCGAGATTGGATACCTGACACACATGTTTCTGCATCAATTCTGGGTAAAGAGATCGAGCTAATCGGAAGTGAACAGATAATATTCAAGAACACTAGATGAACAAAACTGTTGTTTAAATTTATTTATTTGAATTAATACGTCCAAAAAGAGGCTTATATAAATATTGAAAATATTAAGAGAAGCAAGCAGCTTGATAATAATATACACTGATGATTCTTCTTCTCATTGCTTCCCGATCTTGTCCCTTCTCTTGCTCTAAAATGCCATCCAATCCCGATGATTACTTGGGGCATTGGTGTAAGTTTAAAGCAGACTACTTGCATTTTGTTACAGCAGCAGCACCAAAAGTGAAAATGCGATAATAGGAATATGAGGAATGTTGATCGTTTCGTTTCCTGGTTTATTACGGACTACCCACAATGCCCAAGAGCCTGTTGAATGATGAAGCCTCTGCTTTGATTTTCTTGAACTGCGGCGATGAAGAAACCGCAGCCCAGGAGTCATTTGAGCTTTCGGAACTGAAGTATGCATCAATCACTCCACTTGGGCTCCCTGGGATTTGCTCATGCTTGCGTTTAGGGGGATTGTTCTTGCAATGGCAGCCATAGTTTGACATCTCAGGGATGAGGGTATAACAGTCATTGACTTTCTCCTGTTTACAATTTAGCAACCACAAAACTAAATTATCGACAATAATAAAAATTTAGTTTGTTTAAAAAATAAATATTTCGATTAATATATTAAAAAATTATCGAATATTAACAATTTTTAAATTATCGAATATTAAAAAAATTATATAAAATTTTTATATTTAACTAAAAATATATTAAATATAAAATATAAAAAAAGATACAAAAATTATTACAAATGTTCGTAAAAAAATAAAAATTTAAAAAAAATTAAAAATATTCAAAACCTTGAACAATGATTTAAAGCATTAAAAGTTGTTTCTTTGAGCACAAAACTTAACCAAAACAAAAACAGAGACATACCTTGCTTATTTTGAGGACCCCCAGAAGTTGGGTTTGGTATTCCAGAGCTTTACTAGGCTCAACAAGGTCTATGACCCTCATCATTGTAGCCGTGGCCAAAACAGAAGGAAGATAACCAATGCATCTTGAATCTGATCAAAACCCATCAACAAAAATTAGTTCAACAATCTAACTAAACAACCCACAACTCGAAACTGCATCTTTCTTTTGCTTTGTTCTTATTTTAAGTTCTAAGCTTTGATTTGTAACCGTTGTGGAGTTTCACTTACCCAAGACCAAAGACAGAAGCAGACTCTCACAGCGCTTCAGAAACTCCCAGTGAAGACTTGTCTTCAATCCAAGCCTTCTTATGATGTGGTCAAGGAAAGAGATTGGGGTCACTGGGTGCATTCTCCATTGGAGTGTTGAGAGCACCAAAAGCTCCATTCTTTGAACCGTTTTGGCTTCAAAGACATACTTGGTGTCCTCCACCTGAACCAGAACAAAACCCAGATTTCAGATTTGGGAAACTAAATCAGAAAATGAAGACAAAAAATTGAATCTTGATGAACAAAAATGGATCAAAGACTAAGACTTCACTTGAAGGTCTAGAAGAAGAGGCACTTCCGTCTCTTCCACTTTGGCCGCCAGAGAGATGCAAGCAACAGAGACGAGCTGAACCATCCAAGGCTTGTCTCTCTGGAAATGGACGCTGGAGATGAACCTGTCGAAGTAGTTCACGGCTAGGATTGCAGTGAGAGCTGTGAATCCATAATGGGAGTTCACTTTGAGCATCCACTCCACCGCCTCACGGCGAAGTGCCACCAAAACGGCGTCGTTCAGATGATGGGTTCTCGGCTGCTGTTGTTCTTTGGCGAACAGAGAAAGAAGCTCCTCATCCTCCCAGAACACATCTAGCTCCGACAGAAGCAGAGGAAACAGGGATGGGTTTGTTCCGGGTTTTCCATTAGTAATGTTGTTGTTTATTTCGTCATCATCACCATTGTACACTTCACTCACTTCATCTTCCTCCTCCCATTGCTCTTCTTCTCCACAGAACAAAGCATCGTCCAGCAAGAATGAATCTCTATGTTCGTTTTGTGGTTCACTCTGGTTCATTATTGCTATCTTCTTCTAAGAAGAAGAGGGTTCAATCCTCTTCTCATTATACAAAAGACAAGCAAACCACCCTCACACCCATCTCCACTCTCACTCTAGATTTCTTTGGGGGTTGCAGAGAGGAGGCTAGAGAGGAGAGAAAAGAGAAAGAAGAGAGTAGGGAATTGATTCTAGAGAGCAGAGTGGGTTTCACGCTTGTCCTTTGTTTATATATATCGGATTTTGGGGGAATTTCTTTCACTCTTTTTTTCTTTAATTCATTTCCTTTTGTGCTTTCGGTGCGTTTGGTTTCGTTGGCGGGGAGAAGAGAACTGTAACGGCACACAGACCAAGCCGGACCCCCATGAAAACAACCTCTTATGTACAAATACAAGTCTCCACAAAAAAGAGACACCGCTCGTTTTGGTTTGGCCAAGGTTTTTTTGAGAAGAAACGAAAAGAAATTTAATAAAACGAAGTGAGTTACAGTTTCTATTGATAATATCCTCAAAAGAATGAGTAGAAGTAAAAAATGGTCAAGAAGGTTTAAGAGAAAGATATCCTACATTTTTTTATTTTCTTTACTACACTTTTGTACTTATTTTTTACTTGCAATCATTTACGTTTTCATTGCTTTCTTGTTCCAAAGGGTTTTGTTAATTGATTTCAAAGTCTTTGTACAAAAACCAGGAGGAGAAATTAGCAATTCGGATTTGAGAAGTCTTTGTTTTTGGAGCTCATTGCT
The DNA here is from genome assembly GCA_951800085.1 of Comarum palustre. Classification (NCBI taxonomy): domain Eukaryota; kingdom Viridiplantae; phylum Streptophyta; class Magnoliopsida; order Rosales; family Rosaceae; genus Comarum; species Comarum palustre. The sequence continues at coordinate 3,675,137 of OX637583.1, forward strand.
TTCTTGTTCCAAAGGGTTTTGTTAATTGATTTCAAAGTCTTTGTACAAAAACCAGGAGGAGAAATTAGCAATTCGGATTTGAGAAGTCTTTTGTTAATTGATTTCAAAGTCTTTGTACAAAAACCAGGAGGAGAAATTAGCAATTCGGATTTGAGAAGTCTTTGTTTTTGGAGCTCATTGCTTTCTTGTTCCAAAGGGTTTTGTTAATTGATTTCAAAGTCTTTGTACATAAACCAGGAGGAGAAATTAGCAATTCGGATTTGATAAGTCTTTGTTTTTGGAGCTCTTTGAAAATGGTCTTAACAAATCCCACTACAGAGTATTTTGTAATAGGGATTGTTGACACTTTGTTTGAAGTGTACATGTCAAACTTGCTTTATGGTTTATACCTTTCTTTTTGCTACATTGCAAAGAAAAAGTTAAAGATATGAATCAGAATACAAGTACTACTGGCCTTGAGTATGATGTAATGTGCTTGTAGTTATTGACACCATTTAGGCACTAATTGGATATCACTTACTATAAATCATAGCTATAGATCTTTTATATGGATTGAGGTATAAATGAGTAAATCTCACATGTAGGAGTACACATGGATATGGCAACTACACAACTAGTGTCTAATCATGCCTATTACATAATAAATACATTCAATCAGTCTTAATTTATTAAGGTAATGTTTGATACTTTTATTTTTTTACTTACTAATTATGTGAGGGATATTACATCTAATATTTGGTAGACTCATTTTATATTATACCCACCCTAAACCTCACCTTTAAGATTGTTTTAAAATACATCAAAACTTATTAATTATGTTTATCTAAACTAAATAAATATATTATTTAAGATAAATAATAAAACTCATCACAAACAATACATACGATGGAATGATATGTACAAATTGTGAACCTTCATAAACCTTAAACTTTAAACCCTATAAGTACGTACCCTAAACCCTATAACTCTTAACCCCATACATTGAGTCCTAACCTAAAACCATATACCTAAAATCTAATTCCTGTATTTGTAAACTAATTTAAAAGCAAAATTGTTATTAGAGAAAATGTGATAATTTTAAATTTTTGAGTTTAAATTATGTAAGACAAGTAAGATAAACACATTAAATATAAATTAAAAAAATATGAATGAATTTATATTCAAAAAGGATATGGTGGATTTTTCTCTAATTACGAAAAACATAACATACTTTGACGTGCGGTAAAAATTCTTGAATTATTTTTGCGATCTATGTTATCTCCCCTTGTGGTCAATGGAGTTAAAAACTTGTGCAAAGACAGATGAAAGTTAAGCAAAATCACGAGATGATCGAGTTGTAAAGCAAAAAACAATAGTCAAAGCAATCCCACCCAAATCCAAACAAGAAAGAACAAAACTAGCTATAGATATAACGAAAGAGAGGGCCAGCTAGCACTCCTCCCACGCGACTCCCTCCGCCTCCGATGCTCTGCATTCATTTCCCAGAAATTAAGCAACAGAAACCAGATGGGCGGCGCGTAATGACCAATCGCAGTGAAAGAGAATGGTTGGAACTTGGAAGCAGGGTGAGGCTGACTTTTTCTAGGGCTAGCTCTGGCCTCTGGGGCTGTGTCTCATTAGAAAGAAAGTTGTAAATAATGCACTTGCTGGCTCCCTGTCTCTGAGAGCCAGTTTTACAGAGAGAGAGAGACGACAGAGAAGCCATAGTCGTAAGCTTTTTGCTTTGACGTGCTCCCACAACCCTATAATAAGACTCGAGTCTCGACTCGTAGTAGTAGCATGGTGCCCCTCCCCACCACCACCACTTTGCCACCACTCGTCTTTTCGCGCAAGGTACACTTTTACTTTTCACTCATTATTGTTTTCACTTTCTCTTTTTGAAATTTTAGGGAACTGTGGCCGGAGAGAACTTCTACCGGAGTTCCGAGCAAATGGTACAGCGGATGTTACTCATGTGACAAACGTCGAATTTACGTATAAATTTTATGATTTTTAGGGTACTATATTGTTATGGACTTGTGATACAATCTAGAGACGTCTTGAGGTTCGGCCTAAGAAACAAGTATATGTTTGTAAGTATCATGGTACAATTTTCTGTGAGATGCCATTAACAACGACGAATTCATATACGTCGATGAGAAGAGAAAATCTCTGTTAGAAAGATAAACATGTAGAGAGGGGAGACAAGGAACCAAAATCTACCATCATTCTAAGTGAGCAAAAAGAAGGCAAAAAAAATCGAAATGAGAAAGAAATCAAAAAAGGAAATTGAAGAAATGACTCTCATACTACGCATGGAGTACGTACCCATTATAGCAGCAAGCAAAAGCAAATCATGTATTACAAGTGGACGAGTCTTTCTGAGTTTTTTCACCCCTCCTAATATATCTCTGGAAACTCTTACCCGTAGGGATTGCAAACAAAAGAAATACAAGCTCCAAAAATACCACTAATCATGTTTGTCACTTTGCAAAAACTGGTAGCTAGCTAGCTAGGTGTATGAGCACTTTTCTTGAAGGGTTTACAGTGATCGAACTGAAAAGAACTGAGAAGTGGAACGAGCCCAGATGACAAAAGGGTAGTAGAGAAATTCGATCCCAGATATAATCATAAGCATATCGATCTTTATGTGTAATAGATATTAGTTAATTAGAGGAGAAATTACTGCCGATCGATGTCAAAATAGGGTCGATCCTTATGTGTGATAGTAATTATTAGTGTCCTGCTGGATACCTCAACGTACTCGATCTCCCTTTGACTGCTGTTAGCATTCATCGGTTACAAGTCACTTTCCAAAATAAACAGTGAGCTTAATTAATTAGTTAACAATTTACAGTTCCAGTTTCCAAGCTACCATTTTGTTATGCAGAAGCGTTAGCAGTCAAAAGGGTACAGTTTCAGCCATCACATTAATCCTATTTACAAAGCCTCAACTCGATTGCATCAGTATTACTTTAGCGTAAACCCTAACTTTATGATCGTATTCGGACTCCGGTACTCGATATCTGTATATATTTACAGAGCCTTAAACATACATGCATATCAGCAAATGCGCGCAGTACTTGTCTTTGCGTGCATGACAATGGAAATTTATATGCAGAAGCAAAGCTGTTCTAGAAAGAAAACAATCACAGTGGTTAATTTCATATGGTGCATGCATGGCAACCCAACCAAGCACATATATACTGTTAGCTAGTGACAACAGCACAGTTTTTCTACTGTAAGTTCAGGTGTGGCAACAAACATTTGATTATATAGACCAGCAGCTTGAATTATAATGACATACTAACCAAAGATTAAAACCATATATCATCTAATGAATAATCAAAACTTGCTGTTTAATTCTTTTAACCATCGATCTGTTCATAGTCATCACAGAGCAGACCCACCTTATTAAACTTTTATGTTTAACATGCATATATACCTGCTGCTAGAGTTTGAACAACAAAACAAAGCGAAATTGACTTTTGCTCGAATTATGACAAATGAGTTTCTTCCACTTATCTCTAGCTTAGCTCGATCGGGGACCCTTTTTCACTGAATTTTGCAGTGGAGCCATGGCAGCTATATACATAGATCTAGAACCCAGTGGTTTCTTGGCTCTACATTATATATCATTTGATAGTAATATAATTATTGAGCAGGTAAAATGGTAAGTTATTCTGTTGTGCCCCATGCCATATGGGAGATTTTTATTATAACCTTACGTATAACTGCATGGTCGATCGATCTTTGGGTTTCAGCTACTATACTCAATCGAGATTAACATCAACAATACAAAATTGGGAGGATCTAGACCCCATGTTAAGCGATACTAATCACATCATTCACATAATATATATACTCAGAAGGCTAGGGCTGTGGTTTTCAATACTCCATTATATCTGCATATATAATCATATAATGGTTGAGGAGCTAGTACAACCAAAAGGCATTCGATCTCCAAATGCTCTTGTACTTTTCCAGTTTTCCTCCATAGGCAAACATGTTAGTTGGGGACTTGGGGTGAAGAAATAATGAAATGTAATTCAAATTTAAGACCAAGAGGCCTAATTTTCGCAGCAAGTTTGTATTTTACTACAAATTAAGAACAAGCAGAGCAATCATCCATCAATCATCCTGTCTTTCATGGAAGTTAAAGTCTTCATCTTCATCCTTAATCAACATATATAGTAATTGACAGAATTATATATAACGTACATCTGTGCAAGACTTTCAGATCCTCTAACTACCTGATCACTTTTCCAGACTACTAAAATTAATAATATGTTTGCTGTTCTTGCGTACTGTTGAGATCAACCAGACCAGTGGTGGATTCACATCAAAACATGAACACATGAAGCACTTGAGAGTGTGTATCATGCCATCCACTGAAGAAAAAAGCTTTTCAAATATCCAAATAATTCTGATATGGCCTTAACGACCAAAAGCAAAGAACCCGTTCACAACCATATGAAGTGAAAAGCTTCGAGCCTTTGACTCACCCAATAGTGATAATTAACAAACAAATATACTGAATTCGAAAAGGCCCTGAATGACTGGGAGAAAGAAAGGTTAGTGCAAGTGTAAGTGGAGCTAGCATTATTCACTTCATGCATGCAAATATGGCTCCCACTTCAGGTGGTCGATTTTGATTTCATGAGAAAACACATTTGATGAAACCTGCTAGTACATGACAGGTTGTAAGAATCCTTACGACCCATGTTTTCCAGATATTCATCATGATCTTCATAATGCAAAACTTTACATGACTGTACGTTATTGATTTTGTGTTGTTAAGACCGAAAACTTGTGTATGGTTGATGATGATCGATCATATCGGTACCCCATGGCAAAGCAATCTATGTTAGCACCAGAAGGTAAACAGAGCACTTCAATGTTGTTCAGATCATCATCTAATTCAGTAGTTCTCATATTCCAAGTGAAAAAAAAAGTATTTAGACGAATATAGGGTTTAAAGGATTACAGTACCGGACAACCAATCTAGCAGATAACATACCATTCAAGAAAGTCTAGCTCATATAATCCAAGTCTAGTGGTTAGTAACATTTTTATTTTGGTCTGGGATTGAGGATTTGAGGACATGTACTCCATTTTTATTTCTGCAATTTAGTAATATCATCCACAGCTTAACCTGAAGACATAGTACTATACTTTGAGAATTCAACCTCTAATAATATTGATAGAAAACTTAAGGTACAACCCTGTTCAAACTCTAGCAGAAAACAGATATAAAATGTGCAGCCTAAGCCTTCAGCAGTCTCAACACTAACACTTCACATCACGTTACAAGTGACAAGGCAAAGTAAAATTGAGGCATCCATCTGAAACCTTTTCTAAGATGAGCCATAAAAGAAAAGAGTGCATATATGCAGTGAAACATAAAATTCCATGGCCTAAACAACCACTCAACAGACTCTATACATGATTCGCTAGCTATCACTAAATCTTCAAAGTTGCTTCTTCACTTGGGTATCTGAGATATCTCAATATGGTGGTGGGGGATAAATTCCATACGGACCTGATTGAAAAGCACAAAACAGAACTTCAGTATCCAATTAATCAGAATAGCTGGCAGCAAAAATCAAGTAATGAAAAACAAATGAAGTTACCTTGAGGTGGAGGGTAAAAAGATGAGGCTTGTGGAGGTGGTGGATATGCAGATGATGGAGGGGGAAGATATGTTGAAGACGGAGGGTATGGTGCAGGAGGATATGCAGCTGGAGGAGGGGCACCGTACGGGGATGGTGGATATCCGCCTGGTGCTGGATTAGGTGGATACACAGCTGGATTGGGTGGATATGATGGATTAGATGAGTATGAAGGGTATGGAGATGGGGGGTAGGCTGTTGGTGGAGGGGGTGCATACATTTGAGGTGGCGGTGCATATGCAGATGCTGGAGGGGGATTTGAGTACATATGACCTTGTGGTGCAGGTGGTGCTCCATATGGTGGCGCAGATGGGGCATAGCCTGCTGCCGGTTTCTGCAGTGATCCAAGAACAGTTATTCAGTTGATATGTAATGAATAAAAAATGTTCAAAGACATTCACCCACTTATACTGTGACAAGAAAAATGAAATGCAACTTACATTAGGCTTTGCACCTGCATTAGGCTTTGTGTAATGCATTATACATCGCACTTCTCCTGCATATCTACAATGCGAACAAATTTGGTGTCAGAAACCAGCAATTTTCTAAAGAAAAGATAGGTATTAGTTACAAATGTAGTAAAAAGATGCGCAAGTAAAGTGGATGCTCAATTAATGAATCAACCATCTCTTTACTTTTGTTAGCATAGTAGGGCATGATGAAAAAGTATGAGAAGACCTTATATCTTATAGATTAAACCACTCCAACGGTCTATCTCAGTTATAACCAAAATGGATACCAGGACTCTACTCAACAAACAGAATATATCACACTTATAATCCCAGATCCTAGCCTACCCTGATGTCCCTTGAAGGCTGACCTGTACTAAAAGATCCACTCCATCTCCTTAACCACCCCTTTTTTTCATTCTAATACATATGAACTGAAAAGGTTGCGAGCAGTAAAAATGGCATGGCCAAGCAACGATAGCAGTGTATATATTGAAGATGTTAAGATCAATGAAGCATCCCCATATGTTGATCCTGTTCCTAAACAACTGATAAGCAAGCCTATTCCAATCCCACTTTGAGAAGTAAAAGACTAAAACTACCACCATCCCCAGCTTGATAAACTACAGCTGATGTAATGCATCACATCAAGCAAAAGTTTAAAGGTTTCGCAAGAAAGCAATGTAATGTTAAAAGCAACAACATTTAAAAGCCTTCAAAAGTATATTTGACAAGAACAATATAGAAGGGAGAAAAGAGCAGTTCATGAAACTAAAGAGTTACCAAAACATCCATGATGTACAACATTTTGTTGCCATGTTCATAAAGATAAGTAAACAAAGAGCTGCATTCTCAAAAACAGTAAACAAAGAGTTGCAAGGAAAATACGCCACATTGGTTTTGCCATAATCCTTTCTGGGCATGCGTTATTTTGAGTTGTTATAATGGGGGATGCAATGTAGATATAGACTCATACAACTCTATTGTCCAAAGATCAAGGTTATTCATATACTTATAAACCCCTCACAGGATGAAGTTGAAAATTATTACAAATTTCGGAGTATCATGTATTTACCTGCCATGTTTAGTCTGAAGCGGCCAAGTACTATCATCATAACCCTGATCCAGAACCTTCTGAAGTTGAATCCTGAACGCATTAAAACCCAATTAGAAGACAGAAAATCTTAACCAAGACTCACAATAAAAAGAACCAGGGTATCTAAATCTCAGTTCCAAAATAAAGATATTTCAAAGCAAGAAAGGTAACGACTTACTTTCCCTCGCCAATAAAGTCATCATATGTGACACTATTGCTGTTCCAGACATTAACATTGATCACCCTAAGCCCTTCAATCAGAGGAATCACGAACTTTTCCTGGAATGTGGGGTTTTTACCTCCATCTACACCAATCAAATCAACATGAGTTTCAGCCCAGTTTGAGTCCATATTCGATTCTGAACATTTACAAATTCAATCAAAAACCCACAAATAAAAATCAAAACTTTTATCAAAATCTCCATCAAACTTACCAGTATGCGTTCTTGTTCGGAACTTGGAGTTAGCATATTCAATACAAACGTAGGGATCTTGCCTTGCAATCCATTCCGTATCTTTCAACTTGTTGCACCCAACAACTACAAAACCCAAATCAGAAAGCACAGAATTACAGAAAATTGAGGCAGAACCAGAAAAACAAAGGGAAACCCAGAAGAGAAAACGTACCGGTGACCTCAAGAAGCTGGCCTTGAATACCAGAAATCGACATCGGAAACAAAGAGTAAGGAGACGAAGAAGAAGAAGAAGAAGAAGACTGCGTTGGAAATTGATAATATGACATGAAAAGGTTTGAGGATCTCTCTCTTTTTAAACAAAAAGTCTGGGGGTTTGTTTTACTATGACGGTGACGGTGAAATTTCTGGGAAGTGAGATTCTGGGGTTCGAGGAAGGAACAAGGATCGTTGTTCAAATCCCAGTTTCGGGTTTTTTGAGGAGGATTGAGAAAGCGCGTGGGGAGGGTGGAAGTTTTCTTGAGGGGTATAATAGTCATTAGCCTATGTATTCTTTTTTGGGAGTAAAACTCAAAAAACTTCATATAGAATTGCTTTGCTTGGTCACCATTGTCTTGGTTTAAAACCATTGAGCTTCTTCTTCCTTTTTCTTTTGGTAGATAACTTGTTCTATAGTTCAAACACTACATACATTTTAGAGGTTTGAATTTATCTGGAACGAAAATCAATTCTACAAAATCGTATAAGAATGGTTTACAAAAATAATACATGCTCTTCAAAAATAAGCATTATTGCATATCTAGGTTATCGTTTTCACATAAGATAAAACACCATTTCTCAAAGATAGACTGTTTGCACATGAGGGTAAAAATATGAAGACCAAAGTCGTGACATGGCTATATAGGTAGGAATGTTACATATCCCTTCTTTGACTGGACTCGGGAGAAATGACAAATCGATCAAACTCAAATTATTCCAAAAACGGAAGAGATCACACAGGATTTACAAGTTCTTTAAGGACTAGTTGAACCAATTTTAAATAGGCAAAGAAGAAGCAATTCTGCAATTGTTGCATGACAAAAGATGCAACTTGAACATAGTCAAATAGAACCCACCTAATTCACGATATTAGATTGAGACTCGCTGTTATGTTGAAGATGATCACATACACATTCCTAACCGGGGGATATAGAAGCCCAGAAAGATGGTAAAGTTTCCTTTTTATTCTCTTTTACAACAAATTAAACGAATTCCGACAATACCCAGCACAGTTGGATAGAATTATTCGCACCTTCAGGTACCTTCTTGCTAACAATCCAACCAGAACCCTACTTCAATTACAAATGGATCCCAATCAAATGAACTTTGAACGTGACAAACTTACAGCAACTGGTGGACTTGCAGCTTCAAAACCATGTTATGTACAGATTGTTCAACTCCGAGGCCGTGGTGTCAAACCTCTCTTTCAGTCACTTTCATAGTCCTCTTCGTCTCCAAATGTGAAGACCGAGGCATCAGCGGCCATTGCCTTAAATTCACTTTCTGGATTTTGAGTTTCAAGGCCCGGGACATTTCCAACGACTGCAGCACTTTTAGGATCACTAGGAGCAGGCACCTGTTTAGAATCCGTGCTTCCAATAGAAACTTGTTTAGTTGCTTCCGTTAAGCTTGCAACTTGATCTGATTTTGTAGTACATGAAGAACTGGAGGTGGTACTGGCAACAGTTCCACCAGCTGGAGAAGTTCCTTCTGCTCGCTGAACTTTTGAAGAGCCAGTCTCGTCCGCCTCATTGTCTGAAAACACATCATCCTTATCTTGGCTTTCCGGATTTGCATTATGGGATGGTGGATCAGCTGCAGCTGCATCATCTGATGGAGGTTTGGTACCTGAGCTTTCATCTGGTTTCTTTGCAGTAGTGTCAGTGTTAGGTGTAGGTGTTGCAGGAGCATTGCCATTATAATCAACTAAAACCACCTCAAGCTGAAATCCAGGGGAAGGCAGTTTCCTCTGCAGAAGGTTCCATCACAGATGAGATTACCATTTTTCTATGCTTAACCAATATTATTTGGTAACAAACGAGCATGCACATCTACCTGAATACTAAATATATAGAAAAAGCATTGACAACAGAAACTTTATCAAAGCACAATAGCAAGCACAAGGTCTCCCAAAAAAATTGAAAATAAAATAACACTTAGGTGAGGAGTCATGATTCTACTCAAAACACTATCTCAGAGCACACCCCACTCCATCATATTTCTCTCAATCAACCAGAGCACCACAAATACTAATGAGCACATTTTTTTATTTCTATGAAAAAATGAAATTACAACACAAAGACTTTCACAACCAGAGCAATGGTACAAAAGTCATAAACATTGAAAGAGCAGTGCCAAAATGGCTCAATCTTGTTTCAATCAACAAATGTTGTTTATTATAATGTTTGATATATAGTTCAATCTTAAGGCTCTTTTTCTTTTTACTTCAAAACTTCTCATCTGTGTCAAATCCACACCTACCCTACCATCTGTTATTTTATACAGGTTCTAGGACTACTAAGGAGAAAATATATTAACACTCCTGACTGCAGCACAGTATACCTTGAAAAATGAGTTATCACGTTTTGCAAGTGAGGATCATATATATAAACAAAAGTATGCACCTTGTCAAATCCATCCAGATCATTGGTGGTTAAAGTTTTTCTATTTTCTGTCATCGTTGTGTTCAACCAGCTGAAACATTAAGAATAGAAATGTTAAAATGAAGATAAAACCAGTTCCAAGTTACACAAACCATAAACAAAAAAGAAGATTGCTGACCAGTAAAAATCTCCTTGACGATCATGAAAGTGGATTTTGAAGTCACCAACTAACTCAGTCAAACCAAGTTCCCCTGGCAGAGCAAAGACCATTACCCCCTTCTTTGGAGCACTAAACCAATAATCTTCAGGCTGTCAATCATTATTGATACGTTAAACCCCAAATTAGTGAAAGGATAGTGGAGAACTAAAAAACTGCTGACAGAACTTGGCAGAAAGTTTCTAAAATTGTTGTTGAACATCACATACTGAAAGACCCTTGGTTCTTGGATGATCTTTTGTGGAGAATAGAACGCCTGAGAAAGCGTTAAATCAAAACCAACAATCAGCATCATCATAAGCTAACTAGCATGAATATTAAAACCACACATAACTACAAATAACTAATCACAAGAACACCTGATAGTACTAATGAGAAAAGACAGTACAACATGAAATTTGTATTTCAGCTACAACATAAGAACAAAGTGACTCTCATTGAACAGCACAGTGGGAAGGAAAGTTGAGAAACAGACAGCATCAACAAGAACACTTGATAGTACTAATGAGAAAAGAAAGTACAGCATGAAATTTGTATTGCAGCTACAACATAAGAACAAAGTGACTCTCATTGAACAGCACAGTGGGAAGGAAAGTTGAGAAACAGACAGCATCAACATACCATTATGATCAGAGACAGTAATGCTAGGCCTGACCCAGTACGGGCACCTGTGAAGCCGAAACCCCCTAAGCATGCACCTGAAAATGATGCAAACATGTCGGCGTGTTGCAGAATAAAAAAAAAGTAAATAATTTTTTTATGAAAAATAGCAATTGAATCCAGAGCCAAAAGCATACCTGCGCCCGGGGGGATTTTCACCATTGAAGTATGTTAAGATACGTTCAAAATATTTCACGTACCTCTAGAAAACAGCAGAAAAGTATTAGCCTTAGACAAAACTACATGACTTACAAGTATTAAGATATCAACACCATTTTCATCAAAATAAAATAAAAAGAATAGCAAAAGACTAACAATCTGACTTGGCAGAACAAGCCCCTTTCCATCAAAACATCTCTTCTGGTTGTAGTAGTCAATAGACTCCTCTGCAGTAGGAAAGAACTGTAGATAGCAAAAAGTATAGAGCAAGAACTAAGCATAGTGCACAACCAAATACAAAATTAACTAATTTATCAACCAGATCCTGCCAAATCTTTCTACCACGAACAAATTTACCTTTAAGTAGAGGAGAAGACTGGATATCATCAATCCAGTCCTTGCCATCCCAGCCTTACAGTGCACAACTACTACATTCTCAATGTCCTCTTTCAGCCAGGCATAAGCACTTCGACAAAATAATGATATCAGATGAATCGGTGGGCAATTATGATCATCGAATGGGAAACTAGCCACCTGAAAACAAAATGATAATCAAACATAAGAACAAGGAAACTAGCACAAAACGTTTGATTTGATAACTATAACCACAGAATGCACCTCATGAGCTAATCTCTGTTTACAACATCTCCTACGAAACGGGTGGGTAATGGGGAGTAGCAGTTTCAACCTTTCTATAAAGTGTAACCTTCAAAATGAGTGACAAAGCCACCTATTATGTTTATTCCAATGATAGGAGGTACTTTGGAAGTTAAAGATTTAAGTTAGTGAGGCATGTATTATGTGTTCTTTTAGAATTTACAATAATTGTGGATTCGATTGTAACCAGAAGGAAATTGTCTTGTGTTGTTTTCAAGAATATTCAACTCAACAAACAACTTTGTTCTTTTCTATTCATGTGAAGAAGATCGACTTCACAGTTTCACAGAACAAAATCATTATAATAACTATAAATTTCACACATTGACTCTAGGCAGAAGTAGCATTTTTCTTTAACCTCTCCACTAGATTATTAGTCTAGTCCAGACCACTCGTTAAGTTGGTTGGGTAAGAAACGGTTGCCAACCTTTCCTTCAAATAATGATGCATCATATAGCCTTTCGGAACACAGGTTGTATACTTTGTACTTCCCCTGCACATATAGCAATATAAGATATTAGTATTATATTTTTTTTCATTCAAGATAATATGTTCCAGTACATAAAATACTTGATAATGAGTAGAAGATAAAATTATAACCAAAACCACGTCTCATCATCTGATGGCTGATACTTCATGACATGTCATTCAACAATAGTCATCCATATGGAAATTATGTAAATGTATAACAGCAATCAAAACCACATTCCAGCAGCTAATGGCACAATCCATACGATTCAGTAGTATATAAATACGCATGTAAGCTGTTTCACTCAATTCAGATAACTGGGATACGGACACAAGCGATTCCCAGTAATAGTGTATTTGCCACAATCCAAAATACTTAATTGGACTATCTTATAAGAAGAATTATAATTCAGAGGTAATAAAAAAATGTAGATAAAAAACATAACTAAATATACCTTATGATGAGTTTCAAAAAACTTAATCACTTCTTCCATGTGGTTTCTGTAGAACCCCTGCAATAAATATTCAGGTAAACTTAATGTGCCACAGCAGGACAAGTGAAGTCAAATGTAAAGTGCTAGTTGTGTGCTAACCTCAACATATCCAAAAAAGCCAGAGCTCATATCACCAGCTGGGAATCCCATAGCAATAATGTTCTCTGTGATATATGTCATATCCAAATCAAATTCTCCCTCCTATACAAATGTAGAAACACTGAGGTCATACATATATCAAAATCAAGTATTTGTCACGCCACAGTTTATTCTGAGATAATAGACCACCCATACATAGAAACAAATGTAAACTCTGCTCAACTACAAAGAGGACCAGGGCCTATAATGATCAACACAAGGAGCTCACCTGGTATCTGCGTTTGTTTTGAGAGACAACATGTCGGGCCTTAACTTGAACAGCTTTCACTGCACTCTTAGAAGAGTCGACTATCCCCTTTGTAATTGTATCAAATATACCAGGTTGCATGGCTTTTGAGCTCCCACTGGGGGCATCATCTTCCACCGGAGATTTTGGAGACAAGCGCAGTCCTAATCCACTAGTAAAGCGAGCAAAAGTCGACTGTCCAGAACCAGTTGGAGAGTCTTGTGCTGGTGCCATTGGCTGAGGAATTTTCAGATTTTTGGCCCATGAAGTCAAGCCAGAAGCACTCAGCTTGGACGGCGCCACCCGATAACTGTTATCTGATCCCGAGTCTGAGGCAGCACGAGGTTGCTCCTCAGGAGCTTTAACTGAAGGTGAGGTTGATGATGGAACCGAAGATTCCGAATCCATCCTAAAACATCCGATAGGACAGAGAAAGAACAGCTTAAACTATCAATCAACAAAAAAGAGTAAACAATCACAGAAATTCAATCTGCCAGCTATAAATCTTAGCTAAATCCAACACTGCTGTCGAAAACTATTTCCTGAGCTACTCAGCTAGCTAAGGAGTATATTAAACTCGTAATGGCTACATTACCAAGAGGTTCCTGCTCTCCACAACTCAACCAATTGATCAAGTTTCCTCAAACAAACCTAATTTTGCTGAGTATAGAAACATTCCAACACTGTTTGGCTTCATTCGGCGATCGAAACAGATCCATCACCAATTTCACAAGAAATGTTGCCAATTAAAACCAACACACGTAATGATAAGCACACCTATGCGAATTGAAAATACAAATCCAGCCCTAGAATTCGATCAACGGCGGGGAAATGAAATTAAAAACACTGGAAAGGAAAATATGAGGTCTGGTGATGAAGCCAAAGAGGGAATTGGATCGAATCTTACCGAGACAGTTGAAGGGAGAGCGAGAATTTAGAAGAGAGTTGGGTCTTCTTTCAGATAGAGAGAGACGGGAGCTTGGTGATCGGGCGGAGGTGTGTGTTTTGACCAAGTTAACGGCCAAGGTTTGACGCCGTCTGTCTGATCAGGATAAGAACGGCATCTATCTCAGCGGCAACCAAACCGTTTGGAGTTTAGCACTAACAACACCGGTCGTAACTGCGAGGTGGTGAGTTTGAATAACAAAATCTATTAGTAATAAGCTGAGAAAATATTTATTTAATACTAATTTGTCTTCCTTTTAACCTATTTACATTTTTTTAAAAAAATATTATGCACATTAAGTGCCATTAATTGTTCTCAAATAAACAAACTTTTGTTATAACTTTAAGGAAGTTATATTATTTTAATCTCATTTTACCCTCACTTCTTAAACGTGTTTAGAGAAAAAATAAAAAATAGAGAAGACTTAGCCAGAACCTCACTGCCTCCGATCGCCGGTCAGCGGAGCTGATCGCCGGACTCCGGTCATCGAACCTCAGAATTTTACCGGTCATCGAAATCTCGTCTGATTTTTTTTAAATGTCATCAATCCTTGACAGAACCATACCAGAACTTTGCTAGAAGTTTTATCGAGGGAAGCAATGTTGAGAAAAATGTACACAAGGGGTAGTAAATTTCTTCTTAGGGTCAATAAACTTTTCATTCGAAGACAAGATGAATGAAACCTCACCAGAACATTCCCAAATCTTAGCACTACCAGAACAACTACTTTAGCCGAAGAAATTTTTTCGTCGGCTATAGTTATTATTTTTATATTTATATATTTAACTTTAGCCGATGAATTTTATTAAATTTCGTTAGCTATAGTTAGTTATTTTATTTTTATTTTTATTTTTATTTTTTTCTTTTTTATTTCTTATATTTTTGATTAATTTTTTTCTTTTTCGTTTTTATACTAGTGGTGGAGGAGGAGAAGAGGAGGAGGCTAGGAGGAGGGGAGGAAGAGAGAGAAGGAGGTGAAGGAGAAGGCTAGGAGAGGGAGAGGAGAATGAGAGGAGGAGAAGCAGGAGGAGAAGGAATTAGAGGAGGAGGAGAAGAGGAGGATGAAGAGTTGTTGCCGCCGGAAGAGGAAAAGGAGAAGAAGTAGGAGGAGGAGAAAAATGAAAGATATAGAAAAAATTTAAAATTTTCGATGGAGATTTTGAAAATTTTGAACTTTAGCCGATGAAATACCCTAATTTCGTCGGCTAAAGTTCAAAATTTTAGTCGGAAAAAGTTCAAAATTTTCAAAATCCCCGTCAAAAATTTTAAATTTTTAATTAACTTTAGCTGACGAATTTTAATAAATTTTGTCGACTATAATTATTTATTTAACTTTAGCCGACGAATTACTCTAATTTCTTGGGCTATAGTTATTTATTTATTTAACCTTAACCGACGAATTACCCTAATTTTGTTGGTTATAGTTATTTATTTATTTAACTTTAGCCGACGAATTACTCTAATTTCGTCGGCTAAAACCCTAAACCCTCAACGTAATTTTTAATTCTTTCTCCCTAGAGGTAGCCTTATCTCCGAGGTTATTTTTTCATAAAATTTTTACACAACTGGTTGCGTCGCATCGATTTGAAACTATTTTCAGTTGAAGGTCCGGGCAAAATACGTAATTTAGATGGTCAAATGACCGTTTCCGTGCGTTAAGGGGTTTGACTTAAGAGATTGACCATAAGGATCGAGCCCTTAACGTTGTCAGATCAAGTTAAATTTTTTCCTATAGACATATTTCGAGATAATGATCATATCAAACGGTCAGATTTTTGTTTCTCAACTTTGATTATCGGAATCACAACATACCTACTAATATTGGAGACAATAAATATTGTGAAATATTTTACTAGCCCCAATAAATTTCGTTTTAAACAACAATAAAGATAAAATCTTACCAAAACAACCACACATGATAAACTTCGTTTTAGGATATTTAGGTATATGTGTGTGCCTTAGGTCCATGCTATGTATAGGGGTTTTAGCCCATGTGTCTTAGTTGTAATAGGAAGCTTGTACTACATTTCATATGTTTCTTTTCATATAGTTATTATTTTTATTTATTTATTTAAGTTTAGCCGACGAATTTTATTAAAATTCATCGGCTATAGTAATTTATTTAATTTATTTTTATTTATATATTTATATATTTAACTTTAGCTGACAAATTTTATTAAAATTTATCGGCTAAAGTTATTATTTTTATTTTTATATTTATATATTTAACTTTAGCCACAAATTTTAATAAAATTCGTCGGCTATAGTTATTTATTTATTTTATTTCTTTATTTATTTAACTTTAGCCGATGAATTTTATTAAATTTCGTCAGCTATAGTTAGTTATTTTATTTTTTTTTCTTTTTTATTTCTTATTTCTTATATTTTTGATTAATTTTTTTTCGTTTTTACACTGGTGGTGGAGGAGGAGAATGAGAAGAGGAGGAGGAGGAGGAGAGAGAAGGGGGAGGAGGAAAGAAAAGGAGGTGGAGGAGAAGGCTAGGAGAGGGTGTCACATCCCGGACCATCTCCGTCGTAGCACGATATTGTCCGTTTTGGGCCCGCCGGCCCTCACGGTTTTGTTTTCAGGAGCTCTCAGAGCAACTTCCCAGGGGGTCACCCATCATGGGATTGCTCTAAGCTTAGCAAGCTTAACTTCGGAGTTCTCATCCCCTCAAAGCCACTGAGCTCCCAAAAGGCCTCGTGCTAGATGGGTGTCACCGATGTACATATATGGTACATCACCCTCTCCGTTGGTCGATGTGGGATGTTACATCCACCCCCCTCAGGGGCCCGACGTCCTCGTCGGCACACTCGTACCCCTCGGCAGAGTGGCTCTGATACCAATCTGTCACATCCCGGACCATCTCCGCCGTAGCACGATATTGTTCGCTTTGGGCCCGCCGGCCCTCACGGTTTTGTTTCCAGGAGCTCTCAGAGCAACTTCCCAAGGGGTCACCCATCATGGGATTGCTCTAAGCTTAGCAAGCTTAACTTCGGAGTTCTCATCCCCTCAAAGCCACTGAGCTCCCAAAAGGCCTCGTGCTAGATGGGTGTCACCGATGTACATATATGGTACATCACCCTCTCCGTTGGTCGATGTGGGATGTTACAGAGGGAGAGGAGAAGGAGAGGAGGAGGAGAAGGAGGAGGAGAGGAGGATGAGGAGTTGTTGCCGCCGGAAGAGGAAGAGGAGAAGGAGTAGGAGGAGGAAGGAAGATGAAGAGTAGGAAGAGGAGAAAAGTGAAAGATATAGAAAAAATTTAAAATTTTCGATGGGGATTTTGAAAATTTTGAACTTTAGCTAATGAAATACCCTAATTTCGTCGGCTAAAGTTCAAAATTTTAGTCGGAAAAAGTTTAAAATTTTTAAAATCCCCGTCAAAAATTTTAAATTTTTAATTAACTTTAACCGATGAATTTTTAATAAATTTCGTTGACTATAATTATTTATTTATTTAACTTTAGCTGATGAATTACTCTAATTTCATGGGCTCTAGTTATTTGTTTATTTATTTAACCTTAACCGACGAATTACCCTAATTTCGTCGGCTATAGTTATTTATTTATTTAACTTTAGCCGATGAATTACTCTAATTTCGTCGGCTAAAACCTTAAACCCTCAACGTAATTTTTAATTCTTTCTCCCTAGAGGTAGCCTTATCTCCGAGGTTATTTTTTCATAAAATTTTTACACCACTGGTTGCGTCTCATCGATTTGAAACTATTTTCAGTTGAAGGTCAGGGCAAAATACGTAATTTAGATGGT
Source organism: Comarum palustre (assembly GCA_951800085.1). NCBI lineage: Eukaryota > Viridiplantae > Streptophyta > Magnoliopsida > Rosales > Rosaceae > Comarum > Comarum palustre. Next base: position 3,693,143 of record OX637583.1, read on the forward strand.
CAAATGACCGTTTCCGTGCGTTAAGGGGTTTGACTTAAGAGATTGACCATAAGGATCGAGCTCTTAACGTTGTCGGATCAAGTTAAATTTTTTCTTATAGACATATTTCGACATAATGATCATATCAAACGGTCGGATTTTTGTTTTTCAACTTTGATCATCGGAATCACAACATACCTACTAATGTTGGAGACAATAAATATTGTGAAATATTTTACTAGCCCCAATAAATTTCGTTTTAAACAACAATAAAGATAAAATCTTACCAAAACAACCACACATGATAAACTTCGTTTTAGGATATTTAGGCATATGTGTGTGTGTCTTAGATCCATGCTATGTATAGGGGCTTTAGCCCATGTGCCTTAGTTGTAATAGAAAGCTTGTACTACATTTCATATGTTTCTTTGAACAACACATAGTAAATGTACTACATTTCCTTATTAAGCTCCATGTAAACCCTTATATAAAGGGTATCTCATTTGATAAAATATACAATTCAGTCAGCACGTGTCTCTAACCTTAGAGCAGAAAGCCAACCCCCTTCCCCGGCGCACCCTTAACAGCCCCTCGCCCCGTGTCGCACCCTTGGACCATTCCTGTGGTGCACCCCGGCACACCTGGGCCGCACCCTTACCACACCCTTGGGCCACACCCTGCCACACTCCTGGGCCGCACCTATGTGCCACACCCGTGCCACACTATGCTGCACCTGAGCCGCACCCGAGTGCCCAGCTGCTGCACCCCCTACCAGTACTGTGTAGCACCCCTACTGGCCCCGTGTTTCACCCTTGCCGCACCCTTGACGGGCCCTAGTTGCACCTTTGTTGCACCCTTGCTGCACACCTAGAACTAAACGGGTTGTAATTCTTGCTTTGCATTAAACCTTTCATGTGGTTTATGTTTTTTCATAGTTTTGTCATTGTTTTATGGTGAATTTGACTAACCATATAATTTGTTTGTCTCATGAAACGACCACGCGACGAATTACAAATGGAATACCGTGAGCAATTTCGCCACACACGCGTGGGTGAGAGCATGGAACTTGCAAAGCAGCTTTTATAAACGCGGTCTATTTGACAAACTAGCAAGTAAGCTTTATATTTTTCTACTATTTCAAGTTCAATAACCTCGGGGAGGATAAAATCTCCCTTTCTCCTATCTCCTTCCATGTTTGGCATTTGGTGAGTGCAGGTTAAATCCCGACACTAATCGTGTTACGGGTCCATGTCGTTTGGTATCCGACATTGAGATGATTAGATTAAAGTGGTAGCATAGAGCACCCGTGTTGTTGGACAACGTTCTACATTTTTCGATTAAAGTGGTAGCTTAGAGCACCCGCGTTGTTGGACAACGTTCAAAGATAAACCAATGAAGCATTGTTTGTGACCTTTATCGAGTCTTATAACAGCTTGGTTTTGTATGCAAGAGAAAGGTAAAATTCTGTTCATTCAAGTTTTGACACACTTGATGCCAAGGTTTCACATCTCATGCGCTCCCAATTGAGGTTTGAGGCGCCATTGACACGCGCACACGGGTATAAAGTCATGACGCGTTATTAGTCCAATGGCTTGATTACCATTGGTTTGACTACGTTATCAATGATACTTTGTGTCATTGTCTAGAAAAGAGGGGGTATAGCCAACCATAATGGTGGTGCCTCCAGGTCTAGAGCCATAGACATCAAACTTGTCAAAACAAATCACGCCAGCTTCTAAAAAGTAATAAAACGGTAGTGGAGCTTTAGATCACCGAAAAAAGAAAAAGAAAATGGTGGAGCTTATTAAGTTGTGAGAGCATACAAAGAATGTACAAAGAGTGTACGGGAAAATCAAATTAAAAACAAATATGATCGTGACTTCACATTTTTCAGATCTAACTTTGGATGCCTCTGACATTGATGTCATTGAGAAACTACATTTGGTTTTCTTTTCAAGCTATATGTAAATAGACGTCGTATCGATGTCCTTAGCATTTACAAATTGAGATTTTGATAAAATTGTTGGCGCAATGTCGATGAATTTTTCATGTTGGATTGAAGGTATTCTTCCATTGTCTACTATGGTTCTAAAAGTGTATTCTGAGTCTAGTTTCCATTTTTCACTAGAAAGCTCTCTGAGTCTAGTTTCCAACGGTTAACCGCTATATTGCGGATTGTCACTTTGAGACTTTATTCCTGTCGTTAGGGGGAGATATGAACACCAATGTTCAGGTGAAACAACGTGAATTGTCGTGGTTTGTCACCACCAAGTCTTGATCTCAATCGATTAAAGTAAAGTGACGAGATCAACGTTGTCTATATGTTTATAAGGAATGATGTTCTAACAAGAGGACATGGCATAACCAGATTGAGATGGTCCTGAAGCCATCATCATGCCAAGTGTTGGGGCTGATTCCGAGTACTTGCTGACGCTGCCAAGTATCAGCTTCCGAGCACTGTGGGTGGTGATATGGTGACTCCATAATGTGGCAACATGGTGTCACAGGCCTTGCGGCTCCCTAAGGGTTAGGGGAAGACCTTAGGTTCGGTAATCATTTGTACTAGAGAGACAGCGAGCTTGGCACAACTTGATCCATTGATCAATGACACTCAAATCCGTCTTATGATGTTTGAATTGTGATTATAGTTGGGGGACGCCTCAATCCAATTCATATAGAGATCTACAGACATTACACTAGTGTACATGAGGATGTTGAATGATGAGTTTGTCGAACCACACTTTGTTGACGAAATAGAGTTGATTGGCCTAACGGAAAAATGCGATCCAGAACAAAGAGATAGGTCCTTGGGCAGGTGATGCCGACACCGCAAGTGTAAACCCTATCAAATATGTCTTTATTGGATAGCGTAGTGAGAAGAAGAGTTTTGACTCACCTTATGGTGCAAGGTTTTCCACTAACACGCACTATAATCGTGTACGATGAGATATGTTCTCGTAATAGATGTCATAGCACTCCACTACTTTGTCAGTTTGGTAGTTTCCGAATAACTGAACATGCAGCTTATGAATGTAGTCATAGAAACATCTCTATGAGATCAGTAATATGCATAACTGTCTTAAAGAGACTTCATCTGTCCAAACCAAGTGACTCCCCACCACAGGAACGTGTGTTTACAAGAGAGGTTGAAACACATACTAAGTAACCCCTTAATTGGGAACGGATAGTAACTCCTTGATTTGGAAGGGATATGATGAATAATGCCCTTGTGTGATTCCAGATTTACATGGACTCTTCATGGTAAAGAGAAGCCAACATCATGTATTGAACATCCGATGTTAGAATGAAAAAGATCTTTGGAAATGCACAGTATCGTAATGAGTCGATAATTGTGTGTTGATGATGTTTTTCCATCAAACGGTATAGGTTCTCTATGAGGCCTACATATACTTGAATGATTAATCAAGGTCTTTACTCTGAGAGAGAGTGATCCGTTTCTCCTAATAATAAAGAAAGACCTGACCTCTCATTCGTTGAAAAGCCAAGTGTTGCTCCCACGCAATGCCAATGGAATGGCATAAGGACATCACTTGAAATACCTATATGTATTTGGGCTTATTCAATCCTACATTGACAATGGTATGGTAGAATGTATGCTCTCTATGTCACACCCCGGTCCTAAAACATATTTACGATCGGTTACTTGTAGTTTACTTTAATCTTTAACCGTTTTATTGTAGAAGGTCGTAAAGTTGAATTTTTCCTAGAATTGTTATTTTGAGAAACTTCCTTCATGAAAGTTGTAGAGAGCGTTAATACAAATTTGTAGACATGCTATGCGTCTTAATCAGAGTTCGTATGAGGAAGTTACGGTCTAAAAACGGAAAGCTACTGTTTCAGGAAAGTCTATAAAGGGAAACTTATCAGAAGTAGAAAGTAAAAATCAGAAATCTACCTAACTCTTTCTCTCTCCCAACGCAGTCGCTGTCTCTCCTTCCAACCGTCACCGCACCACCATCCCGCTGGTCCCAAAAGGATCGCCTCCAAGTCTATTTCATTTCTAGGTAAGTTTTCCGACCTATCTCGTCTTGGTTTGAGAAAAATTTCAAGTTGAGTGTCGAGTGTACAGTACGAGTTCTAGATCGGAATTCTCCCTCCTCAGGCAACCAATTGGGGAGTTCTATATATAGATAGGATGGGTTTTAGGTGTACTACTCACCCTAAAGTTTGGTAGTTTGATTTGGAGTGTGGAGGGAGAATCGAAGATTTGAAGTTTTGAAGTTTAAAAATTTTGGGTTTTTATATTTTTGTTCGATTGACCTTGTTAGGCTAGGAATTGGCCTTCGAGTTGAACTAGAAAGTTGTTCGGAATGATGAGAGGAACAAACTGTGGAAATTTGGTATCAATTGGTGGTGGCCAGAGCTTGACCAGATTTTTCTGCTGGCGGCCGCCGTGGGTGGCGGAGCTGCCACCTTTTGGGCAGTTTTTCTTGCCCATTAAATTGTAAAAATTAAGAGAAGGACATTGAAGGGCTGTTTATATGTTTTTGGAGATTTATTGGTCACGTTTTGTGTTTTCAGAGAAATGGAATTACCGGACATTGAAAATTACCGGCTAGACTTGAGAGTATGGTTAAGGGTTTTTACGCTAGGCTTGAGAGTATGCTTTAGAGTTTTTACGCTAAAGTAAAGTTAGTGAACTGGTTTCAGATTTCTGGAAAAGTTTTAAATTCAATGTATTTGGGGAAAAGTCATAGGTGTTTTGACTTGGGTTTTCGATTTAATTCACCATGAGGTTTTTAAGAATTTTCAAGTATATATATATATATATATATATATATATATATATATATATATATATATATATATATGTATTGCTAGCTAGCATGGACCATCTCCGAGTGGAGATGGTACCCTCTCCGGGTTGTAGCTAGTCAGACACTCTTCGGTGATAGCTGGCCTGAAGGACCCTCCCAGATAGAGCATGTCAGGACCCTCTTAGGTGGTAGTTGATCAGAAGGACCCTCACGAATAGAACAAGTCAAGGGACCCTCTCCCAATAAAGCTGGTCAATAGATTCTCTTGTGGATTAGAGCTGGTCAGTTGTTTTCTCGTGGTCATGGTGAAACTAATGTCCCACTTTTAAATTATGAATTTGAGCCAAAGGAATTGTTATGTATTTAATGTAATCGTTTTCTAATGGCTGCGTGTATAAGGATTTTTGGAAAATCAAAGGGAGAGCATTAAAAGAAATTTGTCTTTACATATTTGATTTTTATCCACACACGCTAATATTTTCAATGTTTCTTCCCTGGGTCATTCGTTTTAAATGCCCAGATTGTAGTGCTCGATCCGACTAGTATTCGTGGAAGTTAGGCATAGTTACCGCCACTTTTTAATCCATCAGTAGGTTTCGAGTTAACCGACTTTATATATTTTCCCTACTTCTATCATTATTAGTCGCTTTGATACACTTGGGGTTGTATTTAATCATTCGTTGAACTCCTAAGGATCTAGAACCCATGGTAGGTTTTAAACTTGAGATTGTTGTGGTATTGTTGTGTTAAGTACTTTGTGTGATTTTTATGAATTATTTCAGTGTGTATCTTTGTGGAGGATGTTGGATATGGGAGCAAGATGACTCCAGGAGTAGTGGGTGGTTGATGGATATTTAGAAGTGTTCTCTTTGGGTTATTGTAGGTTAAGGGTTGTCCACTTTTTAAAGAAGACTATGTCAAAATTTCGGCAGAATCTTCTTTGGGAGGTGGTCCCTGCAAGATTTACTCCGGGTTAAAAGAGTTAGTCCTGGGTGGGTCTTGAAAATTGATATCGGAGCATTAGGTTATCCGATTCTTTCATATTAGTACTCATGCTTAGAAGTATTTAGTGTCTATAGAGTGATGGTCCGACCCCGGCAGATCATTAGCATGAGATACTAGGTATTTCTTGAGTATTCGTAGTAGTTAATCTAGTGTTGTTGTTATGAATGGTGCTAAATATTTCATCCTCAGGTAACTATACATCGTGGTCGCGGTCGAGCCCGTAGGGAGAATCCTCCCAATCACCCATTGGGAGAGGATGAGGGAGCACCAGCTAATGGTCAATTGGAACAGTTCTTCAAGCGACTCACCACTTTGTCCTCAGATATCACTTATGAGAAAGCTTGAATGAATGGAACCCAGATTTTCTCTTATGCCAATGAGTCGATGGATGCTCTTAGCTAGCTAGAGAGCATGGAGAAGATGTTTGTGCAAGTGGAGTGTCCTGAAGGGAAGATAGTGATCATAACTATTCAGTTTCTGGAAAGGGAAGCTTGGCATTGGTGGCATGATTTGGAAAGAGTCTTAGGCGATGGTGTTCAGGGTATGACCTGGGGTCAATTCATAGCTCATTTTAACGAGTGTTACATCAGCCAGCCCATATCAACCGAATGAGGTTGGAGTTTCTGAATTTGAAGAAAGATGACAGTATCTCTATAACGACCCTTTGAGCAACGCTTCAAGGAGTTAGCGTTCTATGCGCCTGACTTGGTGAAGACAGATGAGGAGAAGATCTATTACTTTGTCAAAGGACTTGGTGAAATGTATGCGAGTCAGATGACAGCAGTGCCTTATCAGACATTTCAGCAGGGCAAGATGTTTGATCTGCATGTTGAGGCACATGAATTAGCAGTTGCCCCTACCTGATTTTGGTGATCCTAGTCCTGCCCCTCCTAAGAGGGGGACATCTACTTCTGGTTTTGAATCATCTGTTGGCAGTGGTTATAGTACACACTTGAGTTCTGGCTCAGGAGTTCGAGGAAAGTTTAAGAGGTTTGGTAGGAGACGCTCTAGGAACTGGTTTGGTGGAGGATCTAGTAGCCAGAGTGGGGCTTCAGGTGGTCAGTCGTTCTAGTTGGGGCAAAGTCAGTATCAATCAGGGGAATATTATCATTGTGGTCAGCACGACCACTTTAAGAGAGAGTGTCATTTTCTAACTCAGAGAGAAACGTATGCTCCTTCTCAGGCCATAAGTCAGTTTCCAGCAAGCGCTTCTGGCAGCGGTACTCGCAAGTTGGGTCCAGAAAAAGGTAATACTCAGCGAAACAGAGGAAACAGAGGATGTCCCACCACTACTCATGCTATAGTTCATGCCATGACTCACCAGGAAGACCGTACTTCTCCTGAGGTCATCATTGATACATTATTAATTTTTGGTCAGCCTGCTTTTACATTAATTGATCCGGGAGCTACACATTCTTTTATGTTAAGTAGATTTTCGCTCCATGCCAATGTGTCATCCTCACCACTCCCAGGCTAGTGGCGTGTATCCTTACCATGTGGGGATATCATGGAGATAAATTGGATGTGTAGTGGTTGTGAGGTGTTAGTGGATGGCCATGGGTTCAAAGCTGACTTAATTCCTTTGGATATAATCTTGGGTATGGACTTTTTGGAAACACATAGGGCCATGGTGGATTTCTTCCAGAAAAAGGTAGTATTTCGAAGTCATGGAATGCTGGAGTTACATTTCAGGGAGATAAAGATGTTCTCTCAAAGTATCTAATTTCTAATGTGGCCGCTAGGAAATTGTTGAATAAAGGTTGTAAAGCATACCTAGCGCATGTGGCGGATACTAGTATGAGAGAATTAGGTTTGGACGATATTCCTATAATTAAAGAGTTCCCATAAGTTTTCCCAGAGGAATTGCCTGGTTTGCCACCCGAGAGAGAGAGAGAGAGATTGATTTTACGATCGATTTACTCCCTAGAACCACACCTATTTCTCAAGCACTATATAGAATGGCCCCTGCTGAATTGAAAGAGTTGATAACTCAATTGCAGGAGTTGTTAGATAAGGAATTTATTTGACCTAGCATATCTCCTTAAGGTGCCTCGGTGTTGTTTGTTAAGAAGAAAGATGGTACGTTGAGATTTTGTGTGGATTACAGGAAGTTAAATCAAGTTATTGTGAAGAACAAGTATTCCTTGCCCCGTATTGATGACTTATTTGATCAATTGAGAGGGACAACAATCTTTTCAAAGATTGACTTGAGGTTCAGATATCATCAGTTGCGGATTCAGGATAATGACATAGTCAAGACTGCTTTTCAGTCACGTTATGGCCATTATAAGTTTGTGGCGATGGCCTTTATGCTTATAAATGCACCCGCAGCTATTATGGATCTCATGAATAGAGTGTTTGGTCCATATCTTGACCGATTTGTGATCATGTTCTTAGATGACATTCTGGTTTATTCCAAGAATGCGAAGGAGCATGTAAAACATTTAAGGTTGGTTTTGCGGATCTTGAGAGAGGCTCAGTTATATGCGAAGCTCAGTAAGCGTGAGTTTTGGCTAGATAAAGTGGGATTTTTAGGCCATATTGTGTCAACCGAAGGTGTTAGTGTGGATCCCCAAAAGATATAGGTGGTGATGATTTGGAGGAGACCTACTAGTGTAAAAGAGATTCGAAGTTTCTTGGGTCTAGCTGGGTACTACTGCCGTTTTGTGGAAGGTTTTCCAAGATTGCGGATCCTCTTACTAGATTGACGAGGAAATGTGTGAAGTTTGAATGGTGTGAAAACTGTGAGCAGAGTTTTCAAGAACTAAAGAGTCGTTTGGTTAGTGCTCTAATTTTGGCACTACCTGACGATAATGGAGAGTTTGTAGTCTATAGTGATGCTTCTAGGCAAGGGTTGGGTGGTGTGTTAATGCAACATGGGAGAGTTATTGCCTATGCCTCTAGGCAATTGAAGCCATACGAAGGAAATTATCTCACCCATGATCTAGAGCTTATAGTGATAGTTTTCGCACTTAAGTTATGGAGACACTATCTTTACGGAGCTAAGTGTCAAATTTTCACTGATTACAAGAGCCTCCGTTATGTGTTTACTCAGAGAGATTTAAATCTGAGGCAGAGAAGGTGGATGGAGATACTTGCAGATTATGATATTACTATTGAGTATCATCTAGGAAGGGTCAATGTAGTGGCCGATGCATTTAGCCGCAACCCTTTTGTCTCTTTGGCTCATTTGAGAGCGGTTCGGGTTCCACTTCTCTATGAGTTACAGGCTACCAGTGTTGAGTTATAGGAGGATGAAATTGAAGCTTTGGTGGCTAGTTTTTAAGTGAGGCAAGTTTTAATTGATAAAGAACGGGAGACACAGTATAACGATCAGTCCATAGTGCGGTTGATTGAGTGAACACTTGATGGGACAACGGTCGATTTCTCAGTTAGAAAAGATGGAACACTGATGTTCAAGAACAGACTTTATGTTCCAAAAAAAATGAGGAACTTAAGCAGGAGATTATGGAGGAAGCCCATAGTTCGGCGTATGCAGCACATCCTGGTAGCACTAAAATGTACATGACTTTAAAGAACCATTATTGGTGGCCGAACATGAAGGGAGAAAATTGCGGTTTTTGTGAGTAGATGTTTGATTTGTCAACAAAAGTGAAGTTTGAGAGGCAGAAGCCTGCTGGCCTGCTTCAGCCTTTGCCTATTCCTGTGTGGAAGTGGGATGACATGAATTTTGTCTTTAGTTTACCACGTACCCGTGATGGACATGATGGTATATATTTGGGTGATTGTTGATCGACTAACCAAATATATACATTTTCTGCCAGTGAACAAGAAGTATGCTTTGGATAGATTAGCAGAATTATATGTTAATGAGATTGTGAGACTTCATGTGGTGCTTGAGACTATAGTGTCAGATCAAAATTCTAGATTTGCCTCTAGATTTTGGAGAGCTTTACAAGCAGTTTTGGGCACTAGATTGCAATTCAGCACAACCTTTCATCCTCAAACCGACAGGCAGTCCGAAAGGACTATCTAGACCTTAGAGGATATGTTGAGGTCGTGTGCTATGCAGTTTGCAAGAAGTTGGGACAAAAATTTGGTATTGATGGAGTTTGCTTACAACAATAGCTATCATTCTACCATTGGTATGTCTCTTTTTGAGGCACTTTATGGATGACAATGGCGTACACCTTTGTGTTGGAATAAAGTGGGTGAAAGAGAGTTGTGTGGTCCTAACATGATTCACGAAACAAATGAGAAGATCAAGGTTGTTAGGGACATGCTCAAGACAACTCAGAGTAAGCAAAAGAGCTATGCAGATAATCGAAGAAGGGATCTTGAGTTTCAAGTAGGTGATTGGATATTTTTGAAACTATCCCCTTGGAAGGGTGTAATACGTTTTGGCAAGCGGAAAAAGCTTAGCCCAAGGTACATAGGCCCTTACGAGATTATTGAGAGGGTTGACTCACTTGCTTATCGGTTGGATCTACCTTCCGATTTAGCAAAAATACATAATGTCTTCCATGTGTCCATGTTTCGCAAGTATATTGCCGATCCATCTCATGTGTTGTAAGAGCAACCAGTTAGTTTGAAAAAGGATTTGACTTATAAGGAGTTGTCAGTGAAGATCCTTGATTGGAAGGAGCATGTGCTTAGGAACAAGACTATCCCTCTAGTTAAGGTGTTGTGGAGGAGTCATGAGGTGGAAGAAACTACTTGGAACCCGAAACGCGGATGAGACAACATTACCTCCATCTCTTTGCCTGACAAGTATGTAATTTCGAGGAAAAAATTTTTATATGGAGAGGAGAATTGTCATATCCTGGTCATAAAACATATTTACGGTCAGTTACTTTTAGTTTACTTTAATCTTTTACCGTTTGAAGTAACAATTTTACCGTAGAAGGTCGTAAAATTGACTTTTTTCCTAGGATTGTTATTTCGAGAACATTCCTTCGTGAAAGTTGTAGAGAACGTTAATACGAATCTGTAGACATGTTATGCGTCTTAATCAGAGTTCGTATAAGAAAGTTATGGTCTAAAAATGGAAAGTTACTGTTTCAGAAAAGTCTATAAAAATAGAAACTTACCGGAAGTAGAAACTAAAAATCAGAAATCGACCTAACTCTTTCTCTCTCCTCTCTCCCGACGCAGCCGCTGTCTCTCCTTCCAACCGCCACTGCGCCGCTGTCGCTCCACCTCAGGCAGCAACACTGGTCCCAAAATGACCGCTGCCGCCAAATCTGACCAATTTAGATTCTCAAGCTTTTGGACCCCTGCCGCCAAACCAGCGAATGCTACTTGAAGCTGAAGTTCTCCTCATGGCCTTCACACTCATTGGGGAAAATCATCAAAACAAAGTTGCAGTAACATGGCTTTGATCAAGTCCAGGTGAACCATCCCATTCTAGAAACACTACGAGCTATGTTATGTGTAAAACCCTAAACCCTGAACTCTTCTTTTGGCAAATTTTAAATGGAGTAGGAGCTACTTTCTACAATCCATACTGAACTAACCCAGGGGCATAAAAGCAAGACATGCTCAAACACACATATCAAAGAGAGACATTTCTGACCTTCTATAGCTTCATTTACGGCCAGTTTTCTGTCTTTTGTAAGTGACTATTTCCTTTGTTTGGGCTTTACTCTGTTTTGGCTACTCTTTAGGTGTGTCTTTAGTAGTGTCAAAGAACAAAAGAGAGCATATATAAATTTTGTCACTGAAATTTCGATACTTAATGTATTCTGCCATCGTCTGACATACATTGTCAGTTCATCTAGCTAGCATCAAATTATAGTAAATTTAAAGAATCATATTACACAGGTTCTAAACTTGTCAAATTCGGTTTGTTTCTCTAGTCATGGCATGGGACCTCAACTCTTCAATCAAACCATTAAGGTCTGTATAAGAGGAACCCCCTTCTTCAATAGCCCTTCTTGCCATTTCCGCATAACCCTTGGCTCTGCTTCTCATTTCCTCTGCTTCTTCACCCACCATTGCCTTCCTCACAGCCTTTTCTATGTTCTCACTCTTCACAATCTCACCATCCACTCTAATCCATTCTTGAGCACCAACACCAACCCCGACCCCAAGCACTTGCGTTATCAACTTCTCATTGTAAAACTGCTCTGCAAACAGGGGCCATGTCACCACGGGCACGCCAGCACACACTGCCTCAAGTGTGGAGTTCCACCCACAATGTGTCACAAACCCTCCCACTGCTTCATGTGAAAGAATCTTCACTTGCGGCGCCCACCCTCTTATGATAATTCCCTTCCCTCCAATCCTCTCTTCAAATTCTTGAGGCAACCAGTTTTCTTCAGTATTCTTTTGCTTATTGACAACCCAAATGAAATGGTGCCCTGAAGCCGCAAGACCTATTGCAATTTCTAGGAGCTGGGCATCACCAAAATTTGCCAAACTCCCAAAGCATACATAAACAACTGAATTGGGCTTCTTTTCGTCTAGCCATTTCATGCATTCAGGGCCATCAGTAGACAGTTTTTGATCTTCAACTTCATTGCATAACCAAAGCGGGCCTATATGCCAAGCTTTTATTCCCAAAACATTGCGGTAATGATCAGCATAACTATGTTCAAGCTCATAAAAACTGTTAACCAGAACCCCATAGCTCCTCTTTAGCGCTTGCATAGATTCTTCATATATCTTTTTAAACTCATTATCAACTCCATCCTTAACAAAATCAGGAATTTTCTTTCTATCCAGCTCAATCTTGTCGGGTAAGTTAGGAATAACAAAAGGTTCTGAATCAGATGAAACCTGATTATGAGGTTTATACAGATGCACACACAGTGTAGCGCACAAGGCGAAGTAACTAATTCCATGGAAAATGAGAGTCGGGATCCCAAGCTTTGATGCTACATCAGTAGCCCAAGGAAAGAACATGTCAGCAACAAGGCAACTGGGTTTCCTCTGCTTCAGGAAGAGGTCAAGCTGTGGTCCAAGCAAGGCTGTGGCTTTAAAAAACTTTGCTTGCATATCCGGCGAAGTAGCAGAGTGAAAGCTCTCACAGTTTACTGGAAGTCCCACCTCAACAGCAGGGACTTTGATTGTGAAAATGTTGATCTGGGTACCATAGTTTTCGATCTTCTTGTGGATCAACGGTTCATCTGCAGGGATTGTGATGATGGTGGCTCTGAGACCTCTGGAAACAAATAGCTTGGCCATGTGAATGGCTGGGATCACGTGGCCTTGAGCCATGAAAGGGAAGAACGCGATATGCAGCTGGTGGTTTTGGGTTTCCATGGTGGAGGTAGTTTGAACTCCAAGAACAAACCCTAACAATAAAAATTAGTTGAGCTGTGATGAGGCTGCAGAGAGTTGGAGGAGCTGATAAATGTCTATAGCTAGTTTGAACACTTGGCCTAAATACATCCATGCATGCTTGTACATGTCAGAAATTAAATATGAAACATCAATTTATAAATAGGACGACCGCTCATCAGAACAAAAATAAAAAAGTCTTCAATTCAAGAATAAAAAAGGGTCAACTACCCTTCAATTATTAGTAAAAGTACGAATTTGTCCTCGTTACTACCTTATATTAACTATCTGAAAATATTCTCTCTCTGATCACCGTCGCGGACGCCTCGTCATCCTCGCCGATCTAGGATGAGCAAGCGCGAACCCACGACCGGTTTCTTTGCCGGCATCGTCTTGCTGGAGTGATTCATGGTAACGTGCAACAATTCTTGGAATTGGAGCAAATTAGGGTTAAGAAATCAAGATTTTGTGGGAGTAAATCAAGTAACGTGCAACAATTCTTAGAATTGGAGCAAATTAGGGTTAAGAAATCAAGATTTTTGTGGGAGTAAATCAAGTAATTAAGATCAACAAACTAGGGAGTCATTCTAATGAGGACCTCTAAGTTGAGGACTAGTTAAGAACTTTTTAATTAATTACTTATTAGACCAACTTTTTGATCAAAATTTGACATCTTAACCGTTGAAGTTGTAGATTTATATAAGTAGATCAATCATACAAAATTTTAGCCAAATTAGTGATCGTTAAGTACTAGTTTTAGATCAAATCAATGGACGAACCAAATTTGTTAAACATGAACCGTTCAAGTTCATAATTGGTAAATCACACTTATGAATGTCTTAACGATTTTCAATTTAGTTGAAAATTTGCAGAAATGATCTACTCATAAATATTTATAAAATGAACGGTTAAGATGTGGATATAAGATCGAAAAACGGGATAAACCGAAAAGTCCTCAACTAGTCCTCAACTTAGAGGTCCTCACTAGAAGGGCTCCCCAACAAATTATATTATGGGTAGTAAATTTATTTCTCAATATTTATTGCCCCTAATAATATATTTATTTCCTTTTATTAATCGTTTAATAACTTATTATTTGAGGTAACATTGGTAAGATTTCTATCTTTATTGTTCTTAAATATTTTATTAGAGATAGTAAATTTAAGAAAAAATTTACTACCCTAATAAAATGTTTTTTATGAAATGAATCAAATTCATTAATCAAGGATCATTACATCAGCCAAGAGTAAATTTCTTAAAATACGAAAAAAGTCAGTAGTAAAGACTAATTCACGAGAAGAACTAATACCTTCTTTTGCTAAAGCATGAGCTACATTGTTTGTTGATCTTCTCATGAACCGTACTGATGCATTAATCATTGCCAAGCTGACATTTTATTTCTCAATAAAATGTTTGTTATTTCATAAATTGTTTTATTACCTTGCATACATTATTTGAAGATGTTATGGTTTGGAGATGTTATGGTGCTATTTCATCTTTATTGCCCTTTATTTAAGAAATTTATTACCCTCAGTAAAAGTTTATTGCCCTTAGTAATGTCTCAGTAGAAGTTTATTGCCCCAACAAACATTTTTCATCATTACCACCCCTTCATAAAACTTCAGTGATGGAGCAATATTCTTCCAACAAGATTCGGTGGATTCCATGACATTTAAAAACAAAAAAAACAAATATGTGAGATTTTGGTTAGCGGAGTCCAGTGACTGGAGTCCGTGAGGTTGCGACCAAGTCTCTTCTCTTTTTTCATGGTTGTTTAAGTAGTAAGAGTAAAATAGTATTAAAATAAAATACCTTCTTAAAAATTTCAGTGAAGATTTGTTGATTTGGGCATAAAAGATCTTATATTAAAATGGACATATTTATATTAAAATTATTTAAATGAGCTAAGAATGAATCAAAATAGTACTAAATCAGTATTTTCTATATTAAATACTGGTCTACCTCAAAATTTGTAATTAATTAACAATACCTTTTTAGCCTATAATCAACCGATATCAAGCAAATTGTGGAAAAAGTCACAGTTTTTTTTCTCTTAATTTATATTTTAAATGTTATTAATAATCGTCACAAAAAAGGAAAAAGGAAACAAAAACAGGGGACTGGGGAGGAAAATAGGGGAGAGGGCTTATCAGAGTCGTTAGGGGGACTGGGGGAGTGGTAGTGAGTATAGTGGCTCTTTTAATGGCTCTCAATCGAGGGGTTGGGATAACGAGGACGTTATGCCAGGCCTTACAAGGGGTACAACAGGGGATCGATGTCGGGTTGAGGAGTTAAGAGAGGAGTCGAAAGTGGTGCAAATGGATAGAAGGGGAAAAATAATGCTGGTAGTTCAAGGGGGGCTATGTGCCTCTGTGTTTGGAAGGTCCACGCCAGGACACAACTTCCTCTCCCATTAAGAAGGGAACTATGTGTAATGATTTGCAGATGGTCGTAGCACCTGAAACTAATTCAAGAGTTGGTGATGTAGGAGGACTGAGTAATGTTGAGAAGGAAGTGTGTAACGATTTGCAGATGGTGGGAGGATCTGCTACTGGTATTAACGAAGTTGGTGATGTAGAAGGGCAGGGGGTTTATTCAAAAGGAAGTGCGGGTTGATGTCAGAGAGGGGACTGGAGACTCTAGGGGACTTGTAGAGGGGTTTTATTATGAAACTTCGAAAATGCAATTCCCACCGGGGTTTCAAGCATTTGATAATAATGGTGATACAGTCTGTAAATTGGGAAAGGGTCGGGCCTGAAATTTTCAAATCTGAATCGAACTTTTAAAAATAGACCCTTAAACTATAATATTCATTTAAATTTATTTTCTCTTTTCAAACAATTCATGATCTAAAGCTATAAACTCAAAATCTAACAACATAAAACATTAGAAATCTTTTTTATACTTACTTACACTACTCATTTTTAAAAATAAAAAAGGAACTAATGATTGTAATATAATGCTTATTTTTTACTAAACTAATGTGTTCACACAATGAGAAAAGAAAATTTTGGGCCCTTAAAGATTCAGAGCCTTGAGTTCATCGACTCTTGAGACTCTATTCAGGTACGGGTCTGAGTTGGGGACAGTATTTAAGCAGGTGTTTAGATCCAACTCTATGGAGAATTTAGGATGTGATGGCTCCCCTATCCGAATTGGTATGACTTTGAAGACAGGGAGTGAGTATCTGATGCAGCAGCATATACGAGAATATTTAATAATAGATTCATAATCTTTGATATTTCGTTATTATTATAGTTTTAGAGAATTATCTAATAATTATTTGGATTTATATTGAATTACCTATCCTTTTTAGTTTAACCCTACTTGCTCTCCAAGTATTGTAACCCATATAAATATGGGTATTGTAATAGTTGTTAGGGAGCTTATGTTTTATGAAATAAATCAGTATATTACGGCATGGATCTGCCTTATTCTATGAGTTTGCTACACCTTATTTCTGGTGTCTGTTGAGTGATTGTTGGAGACATGCCCTTTATACCTGATCCGCATCAGTATCATGAGGGGACTGTTAGAGTGCAGCCTGCAACAAGAGGGTCTCAGTGAGGTAGAAGGAAGTTGTATGTTCCACCTACAAGAAAGCTGATCTTAAAAGAGTTAAATGATGTTGTGATGTTGGAAGGTGACATGAGAAATAGGAAATGTGAGGTAAGGGGATGGGCTGATGGTGTGAACGAATGACTAAGAAGGTGATGCTTGACAAGGGTGTCCCTAAAGTGGTAGGTGCAGAGGAGCTGTCCCACCACGAGCAATGAGGATTTTAAGTTGGAACGTACGAGTGATGAGGAGATCCCGGATGTTCCTAGATTTGAAGGACTTCCTTTGGGTTCATAAACCGGAGTTAGTCCTTCTCATGGAAAAAAATGACGGTGTGTAAAATGGGAAAGCTGAAATTGCATTTAGGGATGAAGGATGTTCTCTGTTTTTCTAGGGTGGGGATAATAATGGGTATAAGGGAGGGTTGTGTTTGTTATGGAGGAAAAATGTTTCTATTTCTTTTCTTTCGTCAGATTTTTCGTTTATTGATGTAGTTGTTACTTTGGAGGATGATTATTTATTTAGTCTCACTGGATTCTATGGAGAGCCAAATTCTAATAGAAGACACTTGTTTTGGGAGTTGCTGAAGTCTTTAAGAAGGGTCTGGGAAGGGTCGTGGTTAGTGTGTGATGATTTTAATGAAATTCTAGCACTCCATAAGAAGATTGGAGGTAATCTGCAGACTTAACGATTGATTAATAACTTCTGAAGTGGCCTTGATGCTTGTGGTTTATTCAGTTTTGATTTTAGGGGTTATGAGCATACATGGGACAATTGTAGACAAGGGGCTGATAACATAAAGAAGAGAATTGATCGTTGTTTTGGTAATCTTGTTATAATCCGTAAGTAGGGAGGCTTCTTGTGCCATCATCATGTGTCAATGTCATCTGATCATTGCCCTGTACTAATAGAGAATGAAGCACTGACTGAGATGGATTGTGACATTTGGAATGTGCCTCGAAGTTTTTTACCTGAGGAGATGTGGATGCAAGAGGAGGAGTGTGGGCAGGTAGTTGAACACAGCTGGAGACGAGGAGGTTCTGTTAATATTAGTGATCTATTACGTGTAGTTGCTGCAAATTTGAAGAGATCAAAGCAAGATACGTTTGGAAGTGTCCGAAAGAAGGTGAAAGGGTTCAAAGATGAGGTAGATGCGTTACAATGTTGCTACCCTTCAGCTGATATTATGTAGAAACAAAAATTAATGGAGGCTCAGTTAGACTAGTTGCTTGAACGAAAAGAGATAATATGGTGTCAACGTTCTAGAGTTAATTGGCTCAAATATGGGGATCGTAATACAAATTTTTTTCATGGTTTTTCCAAACAACGGGGTAGTTCTAATAAGATTACAATGATCCTTGGAGAAGATAACCGTTGGCGGACAGGGTATGTTAATGTGGGTTATGTCTTTGTGAACTATTTTCGACAACTATTTACTTCTGAATGGTCTGAATTGAACGAAGGTATTCTTGAAGAGGTGGTTGGTAAAGTATCTTCGGAATAAAGAATACAATTAGAGAAGGTATTTACTCAAGGACAGATCGAGGCTTCTTTAAAGGATATAGAGCCAACAAAGTCGTTGGGACCTAATTGGATACCACCTATCTTTTACCAGCGTTATTGGACAACAGTAGGGATTGAGGTGTGTTTCCGAGTAAACTCGTGGCCCCTTTGGCGGGTTGCACGGTTCCAGAAATAGCGAACTTCCTTGTACTCCGAGTTTTCCTGTGTAAAGAACAAACACGTCAAAGGGCGTCCCCGGGTTTACCGAGGGAAGCCACTCCGATGCTTAAGTCAGACACTGTCAGATAAGCAGAAAACTCAAAAGTAGTTAAGGAATTGTCCGTCCCCTTACCGGGAGGTCCTCACCGGTATTTATAGTAGCATTAAAGGCAGCACTTTGTCTTTTTCCAATGTGGGAATGAGCTCCCTTGCTTTGCCTCAACCTTACAATGAACTGGGCCCTGACAAAGGACCCAGAGTGGCTTCTCAAATCTGACTGGCCTTTGACCCTGTAAACAGTACTTCAAGCATAATAAACGATGCATATTTAATAATTGACCACACTTGGTGTTATTTCTTGAATTGTAACCCGGTAAAGGAGAAATATTAGGTTCCACATATAAACAAGTCCCCCAAGTCCTCAGTCAAGGGGTACGCTTGGGTGGGGACTTAAAATCATTTCTTTACCGGGTTACAAGGGTATCATCCAGACCCGGTGTACCCAGTCCCCCAAGTTCGTACGCAAGGGTGCCCCGCAGACACGTTGACTATGGGAACTGAAAATGACGTCTCCGTGTTGTAGTGGGGGAAACTGATAAGTTTTCGGTTTGTAGTGGGGGAAAACGAAAAGTTTTCAGTTTTAAAGTGGGGGAAAGTGAAAAGTTTTTCGGTTTTGGGACGCGGCATGCGCGACACGTGTCGATTTTCTCGAAAAACCGAAACGTCCCTTCAGTGTACGTCTCTTAAACGTCCCTTCAGTGTACGTCTCTTAACTGTATAAATAGGGGTTGAGGGTGACAGTTTTGTCGTACCTTCGAAATCGAAAACTTTTTCGTGCTTCTGCTCTCGTCCACTGTTGTTGCTGTGCTTGTTGGATTTCCAAACTTAAATCGACCTCAAAATCCTTTCAAACCCTCACAAGTAAGGTACTGTTTTCTGTTCCGATGTTTTTGAGTGTTTTGGATCGATATTGTGTACTGTTTTCTGGGAACCAAACTGGGTTGCTGCGTTAGTGTGTGCGTTTATCGTTGTGGTCGCCGGTGTTATCTGGGTTTTTGACGATGTTCCCGTGTTTCTTGTTTTACAGATGACAAACCCCGCAATGGATGCTCATGTCCCCGAGTTTGCCTCAGTTACCTTCACTGATGGGACCGCTCTCGACCCTCCCGGGTACTCGCTGACCGCGGAGGAGATTGTGGAGCTAAGGAGCAATTGGAAGATTCCCGAGTCTGTTGAAATTCGGACTTTAGAACCCGAGGATCAGTTCTTCGCTCCCGGGGATGGGTGGACGCTATGCCACGAGTACCAGCTACGTTGCGGTCTGTCACTCCCGCTAAAGGTGGAGGTGCAGTATCTCCTGGCTGCGAGCAACTTCGCCATCGGGCAAGTTGGCCCGAATATGTGGAGGCAGCTGCTAGGGTTGTGCGTGATGTACAAGGTGTTGAAGCAGCAGATGCCGAGCAACCACGAGTTACACGCCATGTACCGGGCCGAGTACTCCCGGAAGGCGGGTTTCAATGGGACCATCCAACTGAAGTCCAAAGGGGTCTTCAAGAAGATCATCGAGGACCTGCCTACCTCCGTGAGCCGGACCTGGAGGGAAAAAAGTTTCTTGATAAGAAACTTTCAAGACCCGGGACACGCGTTTCAAGTACCGGGTGACTTCCAGCCACTGATGAGTAAGTCCTTTCTCTCCGGATTCTTCTTTCTTTTCTCTTTCCCGGGTTATAATTATATTGTACGTTTTGCAGATGTTCCCGACATTCCTCTGGAGCCGGTGATGGAGAAGAGGATCCGGAGGATGCTATGGGCCTTCAGAGGTCAAGATGACCGGAGCTCGTACCGGCTTTGCAGGCTGTATGTGTACAGCCGTTGCCGATTGATGGAGCTTCCAGGTTTGTCTCGTTTCCTTTACAATTTTTGTTGTTTACATGCTTCGGTCTAACAGGTTATATCTTTTGTTGCAGCTCTTCTCCCGATGGAGTTCACGAAGCGAAAGAACCCGGGAATATACGACGGGTTCGAGGACAAGGCTGTATGGGCCGGGATCCTGGCGCAAGGCACGGAGGGGCTGGCGTACGATATCGACCTGACATCGAAGGCGGCTTTTCTGCGCCCAGACGCCGAGCAAGGGGAAACTCGGCAGTTCCACGTTGACGTCTCTTACTACAACGAGGTTCCCGCGTACTTGGCTGAGATTCTCGGGCCAGAAGTCTACCCGGAAGGGGAGGAGGTTGAAGGGAATCCCTCGGAGGCGGACGATAACCCGGTATTTGAAGAACCGTTTGCCGATGAGACTGAAGAACCGGTGGTGAGCGCGGTTCCCTCGTCTGTGTTTCCGGGCGAGGAAGAATTTACCGAGGAGGATGACGAAGGGGGTGAAGAGGTTGGGGGGTTAGAAAGGGAAATAGGTAGTGAGAACCCGGAGGGGAGTGAGGGGAGTGACGAGGTTCTTGAAGTGGAGCCCGTGCCTTCTCGCAAGCGTACCCGGGAGGCATCCAGCTCGGGGAGGTCCGAGAGGAGGAAGAGAAGGAAGGAGAGGAAGGAGAGGAGGGAGAGAAAGCAGCAGCGGGACACTACTGAAATAATGGAGGAGTTGGCGAGCGCAGGAATGGCGGACGCGGCCATCCAAAGGATGGTAGCGGATTTGAAGAATTGCGCTGCTGACTCCTATGTCCTGGAGCATGAGGACCCGTTGACTGTAGCCCGGAGGGCGCAGGAGAAGCTGATGCGGGTAAGTTAGTCTTCTGCTTTAACTCGTTATCTTTTTGTTTTTGGTTCCTTGCACTAACCCGTTGTTTTATTTGTGTAGGCTGTCAGGTTGTCGTACTTGGCGACTGACCGGCTCATAACCGAAGGCATCCCCGAGCGAAAGAGAGTCCTCAGGGATGATCTCCGGGCCGCCCGAGACCAGGTGACGGCGAGTGAAGAAAACCTGGCTCGGGTCCGGGAATTCGCAAGCGCATCAGCGATCGCGTCGAGTGCGAAGTTGGCCAAGGCAGAAGAACACATAGCAGACCTGGTGGCCAAGAACTCGGAACTGGAGAATGTTATCGAAGGTCACCGGGAGGACCGGTGTGCTCAAGACGCCGCGATAGCCCAGCTGACCGAGCAAAACCAGGGGCTGCAGCAACAGGTCACCTCCCTGGAGCAACAAAAAGGAGATTTGCTCCAGGCAGTTTCCCGGGCCAAGGACTTGGCGGTCTCCGAGTTTCTGGCGAGCCCAGAGTTTGACCTGAAGCTGCGGTCGGCCAGGGCCGAGGCTCGTGCCGAAATAGTGAGCGCTGGGATTCGCCAAGGCTGGCTGGACAAGGCGGGTTATGACGGTCATCAAGGTCATGTCAGACCCGACGAGGCTGCAGGCACCTCCCGGTCGACTCCTGCCGTGGCTGCGAACCCTAGGGCTCCTGTGAACCCGGCTCGGAGTCCCCCGGTTCGTTCTTCAGCAGCCGGGAGAGGTGCTTCCCGTGGTGGGATTGTGGGTGGTCCTAGGAACCGGCCACCTCTGCGTAGGGGTCAGTTCATCATACAGCCCCGGGGAGGTCGTGGCGGTTCTAGCACTGGCGGGGGTAGAGGGTCGTCAACCGAGCCTTAGGATGTTTTTCAATTCTGTAACAGATTAGTCTACCTGTAGCGGTTTGCTACTTTTTGTAATTGATATTTTTGAAGTAATAAAATTTTTCCTTCTCGCTATCCTTCCCGTGCCAAAATACGGTAACCTGATAAGTACAAAAATGTACATATAACGCCGGTTTGCCATGTGAATAAAGATAGTGCCGCTAAGGCTTTAAAGGCCGCTAAGGCTTTAAAGGCCGCTAGGGCTTTAAGGATCCGTTAGGAATTTCATCCCGATGCATAACCTGCAAGTGTTGAGAAAATTCACACATAATGCCGGTTTATGGGAAATAAAAATAGTCCCGCTAGGGCTTTATGGGTTCATAAGGACTTTCAACCCGATGCATAACCTGCAAGTGTTGACAATTCACACATAGTGCCGGGTTGGCATGTTAACATTATAAAGTGAAGATAGGGCCAGTAAGGCTTTACGGGTTCGTTAGGACTTCCACGGGCTTCTTTGCCAAATAACACGGTAATCTGATGCAAAATATGCAAATATGATAATTTACACATATAATGCCGGTTTAGCATGTAAGTAAAAATAGTGCCGCTAGGGCTGTATGGGTCCGTTAAGACTTTCAAAGACTGAAACAAGGCCGTGATAGGCTTGCAATATTTCAAGTTACGGAGACTACCAGAGATTATTAGAGATCTATCGGAGCTTGGCGAGTTTTGACCATGAAATAAGGCCGTGAAAGGCTTGCAATATTTCATGTCATGGAGATTATCAGAGATTATCGGAGCTTGGCGAGTTTTGACCATGAAATAAGGCCGTGAAAGGCTTGCAATATTTCATGTCATGGAGATTATCGGAGATTATCGGAGCTTGGCGAGTTTTGACCATGAAGTAAGGCCGTGAAAGGCTTGCAATATTTCATGTCATGGAGATTATCGGAGATTATCGGAGCTTGGCGAGTTTTGACCATGAAATAAGGCCGTGAAAGGCTTGCAATATTTCATGTCATGGAGATTATCGGAGATTATCGGAGCTTGGCGAGTTTTGACCATGAAATAAGGCCGTGAAAGGCTTGCAATATTTCATGTCATGGAGATTATCGGAGATTATCGGAGCTTGGCGATTAAGGCATACAAGTAGGGCCGCTAAAGGCTGCATTCACTTCAACAAACTCTTTAATAAAACATAACCCGGTAGGGGAATTCATGCATTGTGGGCCTGAAAGGCTTTATATACAACATCATAAACAATAAAATTGGACATTCATAGATAACTCGGTACCTATTTGGGGAAGAGATGCAGATGTTGGGCGTTCCATGGTCGTGGAAGCGTAACTCCATCTGTACCCCGGATGTAAAACGTTGCCGGTCCCACGACTTCAATGATTTCATATGGACCCTCCCATGGAGCTTTAAACCCCGTTGGCTTAGGGATAACTTCCTTCATTACCCAATCCCCGAGTTTGAGTGGGCGGTTTATAACCCGGGAATTGTAGTGTTTAGCCACCTTTTGCTTCTTGTTGATATTTCAGAGATGTGCACGCTCCCGGCGTTCCTCCAGGAGGTCCAGGTTAAGGCGGATGCCTTCATTGTTGGTTTCCCTGTCAAACAGTTGTACCCGGTCACTCGGGACTTCCATCTCTACCGGGATCACTGCTTCAGAGCCAAAAGTCATAAGAAATGGGCTCTCCCCATTGGCTTCTGTTGGAGTTGTCCTCAGTGCCCACAAAACCTCTGGAAGTTTCTCAGCCCATAAACCCTTTGCGTCCTCCAGCTTCTTCTTCAGAACTTGCTTGATGAGCTTGTTAACGGCTTCAGTTTGTCCATTAGTCTGCGGGTGTGCAGGGGAGGCATATAGGACCTTTGTCCCATTGGAGTGTAAGAATTCCCGGAACTCATCGTTGTCAAATTGCGTCCCGTTATCTGTGATAAACGTCTCCGGGATTCCAAACCGGCAAAAGACATTGTTCCAAAGGAATTTCTTAACATTTGCGGTCGTGATCCGTGCCAGGGGTTGAGCTTCTATCCACTTGGAATTATAGTCCACTGAGACAATGGCATGTTTGAGCTGTCCCGGAGCTGTGGGTAGAGGCCCGATGAAATCAATCCCCCACATGCAAAATGGGTATGGAGAAATTATTACTGATAGCGGGACTGATGGTGCACGGGGAAAGCTTGCAAATCGGTGACATTGAAGGCAGGAATCTACGACGATTCTGGCATCGTGTTCCAAAGAAGGCTAGTAATATCCCATTCTTAGGGTTTTGAAAGCCAGGTTACGGGCTCCAAAGTGATTTCCACATACCCCGCTATGAAGCGACTGCAAAACCCGGTCTCCTTCCTCGGGTGTAATACACTTCAAATCAGGAAAAGTTTGTCCTCGTCTGTACAGTTTCCCATCACGGATACTATACCGCGCCGCTCGAACCCGTAGTCGTTTGGCCGCTACCGGGTCCTCAGGTAGGGTTCCATGTTGGATGAAGTTGATGAACTCATCCATCCAAGATGGTGGCGGGTTTGCCTCTACCGCGAAAATCTCAGAAAAGGAGAGTGAGATGCTTGGTTTCTCCAATGTCTCGACCAGTAAGCTTTTAAACTCGGTATTTGAATCGTCACCTGTTGCAATCCTAGCCAGGGTATCTGCTCTCACATTCTGCTGCCTCGGTATCTGAGTAACCTCAAAGCTGTCAAATTTCTCCAGCAAGAAAGCCGCTAACTTTTGATAGGACGAAAGATGTGCTTCCTTTGCCTGAAACCCGCCGTTAACCTGCTGCACTACCAGCTGTGAATCACTTAGTATGCGGAGATGCCGGGCGCCCATATCTTTAGCGAGTTGGAGCCCTTTGATTAGGGCTTCGTACTCAGCCGTGTTGTTTGATGCTTTGAAGTTAAAGCGTAAGGCATAGTCAAACATATTACCCTCCGGGTCTACCAATGTAATGCCTGCTCCACATTGCCTCTGATTGACTGATCCATCTACAAATATCTGCCAACTCTCCGGTTCAGCTTGTGTAGGAAGAGTTTCAGCAACTGTTGAATCTGCTGGGATTAACTCGGCAATGAAGTCTGCTGCTGCTTGCCCTTTGATTGCCGTTCGCGGTTTAAAGTGCAAATCATGCTCCCCCAACTCAATTGCCCATTTGACCAGTCTTCCCGAAGTCGCCGGGTTCTGCAGAACCTGCCGTAGGGTTGGTTGGTGAGTACATGGATGGAATGTGCTTGAAAATAGGGTCTTAACTTCCTTGCTGCTACAACCAAGGCCAGGGCCAGTTTTTCAATATCTGGATAACGAGTTTCAGGATCATTGAATCCTTTCCCAGTATAGTAGACCGGCAGTTCTTCAGAGTCTGGCTTTCTTATCAAGGCACAACTGACAGCCGTTTGAGACACCGCTAGGTACAGATAGAGTATTTCCCCAGGGTTTGGTCTGGATAAAGAAGGGACTGACGCCAAGTATTCCTTCAACTTTTCAAAAGCTTGATTGTGCTCTTCCTGCCATGTAATCCGCTCGCGGTGTTGACTCTTGAGAATTTTGAAGAAGGGGGCACATTTATCTGTTAACCTGGATATAAACCGAGATAAGGCTACCAGCCTGCCAGTAAGTTGCTTAACTTCATTCCTGGTTTTTGGCGGTTGCATGGCCAAGACGGCTTGAATTTTGTCGGGGTTTGCCTCAATTCCCCGAGCGCTGACCTTAAACCCGAGAAACTTTCCTCCCGAAACACCGAACACACACTTCTCCGGGTTTAACCTCATCCCCTTGCTCAAGGCAATGTCGATGACGGTCTCCAAGTCATCCGGGTGTTTGCTTGTCTCCCGGCTTTTGACCAGCATATCATCTATGTAAACCTCCATAGTATCCCCGAGTTGGTTTGCAAACATGCCCACTACGAGGCGCTGGAACGTGGCTCCTGCATTCCGGAGTCCAAAAGGCATCACTCTGTAATAATACATTCCCTTGTCCGTTGTAAAAGATGTGTGCTGTTGATCCGCGGGATTCATGGGAACTTGGTTAAATCCCGAGTATGCATCTATAAAGCTCAACTGGGGGTGGCCCGCGGTTGAATCCACCAGTTGATCAATCTTTGGAAGGGGAAAACTATCCTTCGGGCAAGCCTTATTCAGATCTGTGTAGTCGACGCACATCCTCCACTTTCCGTTTGCCTTCTTGACCATCACCACATTGGCCAACCAATCCGGGTATGTTGCATCTCCAATGAACCCGATGTCTTTAAGACGTTTAACTTCTGCTTGAATGGCCTTGTACTTCTCTGCGCAAAATGCACGACGCTTCTGTCTTACCGGTTTAACACCCGGGATAATATTGAGGGAATGTGTCATAACGTCTGG
Source organism: Comarum palustre (assembly GCA_951800085.1). Classification (NCBI taxonomy): domain Eukaryota; kingdom Viridiplantae; phylum Streptophyta; class Magnoliopsida; order Rosales; family Rosaceae; genus Comarum; species Comarum palustre. The sequence goes on from OX637583.1 coordinate 3,719,353, forward strand.
AGAAATCCCGGGCATGTCTGCATATGACCATGCGAACACCTTCTGTTTCCGGGTTAGCAGCTCAACCATCCGGGTTCTGACCTCGGGGTCAAGGCCTGTGCCAATGCAAATCTTCCTCTCCGGGTATTCTTCTGAAATCTGAATCCATTCTGTTGCTTCAATTGGGGCTGGCCGGGGGAACTTGGCAGGATACTTCTGGCTCTTCTTTTGTGCCGTCTTGCTGATGGGCAAAGAATCCGGGTCATCCCTGGGGTCATCGGGTTTGTCAAATGGAGACAAGGAAAAACCGGCCGAAAACATCTCATGCTGGGACTGAGTTGCTATCGCGTTGCATCTGACAGCGGCTTCTTGGTCTCCGCGAATTGTAACCCAACCCCCGGGTGTAGGCACCTTCATAAGCAGCATGTGACCCGCTATAAAACTTTGTAGGCCCCAGAGTGCATCTCTCCCGAGTATGACATTGTAGGAGGATGGGCAGTCCACAATTATGAAGGGAACTACAATTCTTGTGGACTGGTGCCCGGTTCCAACTGTAACCGTTAGTTGATCAGACCCCAACGGTTGAGTCGTCTCACCTGAAAAACTGATCAATGGCTCGTGGTTCCTATAGAGCTTATCTCGTCCTCGTTTAAACCCCTTATAGCAACTGCTGAACATGACGCTGACAGCGGCTCCCGTGTCTATTAGAACCCTCCGAGTTCTCCAGTGGTCAATCTGAAGAGTGATAATGAAAGGATCATTGTGATGCACTTTCAGCGTGTCTTCAGACTGAGAAAATGGCACGGTATCCCAAGGAACCAGCTCCTTGCGGCATTCCTGACGAAGCTGCATTATCTCAAACTCCGGGCCTCTTGGGCAGAGTCTTTTGGCCCGGTGACCGGACACCCCTTGGGTGCCACCCCCGTGAATCGTCATTATCTCCCCATATACTTCAATCAGGATGACACCTGTGGCGGGTGACTTATACTGCTGTAACTTGCCGTTCTGGATCATGTACTCAATGGTGTTCCGAAGAGAAAAGCACCGGTCGGTTGTGTGGCCAGACTCGTTGTGATAGGCACAATGTTGCCCGTTGTCCGGCCCTGCCCTTTTGGGAAACTTTCTTTTTGGAGCCGGGGGAACTTCATTCCTATGGCGGTTCCAAATTTCTTCATAGGAGGCAGTCAAGTTGGTCAACACTTCATATCGGGGGATGTAAGTGTTCTTTTCCTCCCGGGTTGGATGTCTTGGGTATGGAGCCTCTCTTGGTTTCTCCCTTGGTCTGTTTGAACTTTTGCCGTAGTATCCCTGGCCACTCTTATGCTGCCCTTCCTTTTTCCATCCGTCAGCTCGCTGGCTTGTGAACCCGGTGTTCGTCCGGCGTTCCCCGAAGGTGTCGTACTCGGCTTGAGCTTGCCGAGTTACTTCATTAATTAGATCGTCGTAGCACCTGAACCGCTGCTTCCTGAGCTCCACCACAAAGCGGGTTGGTTTGAGCGCCTGTAAGAACGCCTCTGATGCTACTGACTCGTCCAAGTGCCCACACTTGGAAGTCGTGGACAGCCAACGGGTTACAAAAATTTTCAAGCTTTCATCATCCCTTTGCTGGACTTTGAATAACGAAGTGGTGCTTCGGTTGGCACTTGACAGCAGGATAAACCGGGACAGGAACCTCTGTGTCAACTGACCATAGGTCTCTATTGACAAAGCCGGTAACTTGAGGAACCAACTCAATGCCTCCTCACTGAGTGTTTCCTGGAAAGCATGGCATGCTTGGGCGTCTGTGAACCGGGTTGAATCCAACTGAGACTGGAACAACTCAAGGTGTGCATACGGGCACCCCATTCCGGCATATCTCTTAATCTTAAATGGCTTTGCTTCTGGTGGCTTTTTGTCTGCTTGAACCCGTGCGGAGAATGGGCTTGCACGGGTAATAAAGGGTTGGTATTGTTGTGGTCCCGTTCTCGAGTTTAGGCGCTGCTCAAGTTGGGTCACAGTTTGTGTCAACTGTAACAGCAGCTGGGTCTGGGCATCTGCTGGGGGAAGTGGTTGATTTAACAACGGCTCTGGGGGTGGAGGAGGTCCTGTAAGATTGTGATTAAACAAAGGATTGGAGAGATGGATCATTTGTGGATTTGGGTTAGGGTGGTGGGCAGTGGTTGGGAGAATAGCGGGTGGTATGTATGCACTGTCAAAAGTTCGCGGGTTTCCACAACCTGGAGAATTCCCTTCTGGGGTGATGATATCAGCAAGTCTGGCTGACGTCCCCATGGCATTCGCTCTTTGAGTTAAGGTTGCTTGAAGAAGCCCATGCTCGGCCTGGATAGTCGCTAACTGCTCCCTTACCGTTATTAACTCGGCATGTTCTCGAGTAGATTGCTCCTTTTGAGCGAGAAAGTCCTTTTTCAAGAGCTCGAATGCTGCTGCCAAATCTGTTTGGCCAAACTGGGTCCCGGAGGTCCCTGGGTTATCATCCCCTGAGAAATTAAGCCTTCTAGTTGGATCTTGTTCTCCTGCCATTTCCACCGTCCTTCGAAATACGAATTGGGAGGTCTTGAGTTCGGCTCTCAACGAGAGCACCAATTGTTTCCGAGTAAACTCGTGGCCCCTTTGGCGGGTTGCACGGTTCCAGAAATAGCGAACTTCCTTGTACTCCGAGTTTTCCTGTGTAAAGAACAAACACGTCAAAGGGCGTCCCCGGGTTTACCGAGGGAAGCCACTCCGATGCTTAAGTCAGACACTGTCAGATAAGCAGAAAACTCAAAAGTAGTTAAGGAATTGTCCGTCCCCTTACCGGGAGGTCCTCACCGGTATTTATAGTAGCATTAAAGGCAGCACTTTGTCTTTTTCCAATGTGGGAATGAGCTCCCTTGCTTTGCCTCAACCTTACAATGAACTGGGCCCTGACAAAGGACCCAGAGTGGCTTCTCAAATCTGACTGGCCTTTGACCCTGTAAACAGTACTTCAAGCATAATAAACGATGCATATTTAATAATTGACCACACTTGGTGTTATTTCTTGAATTGTAACCCGGTAAAGGAGAAATATTAGGTTCCACATATAAACAAGGTGTTTTCTCACTTTCTTGATTTCCTTAATGACACAGGTACTGTTCGGGACCTAAACCATACATTGATTTCTTTAATTAATAAGATCCCAGATCCAAAGAAAGTGACAGAGTATAGGTATATTAGCCTTTGTAATGTCATTTATAAGTTAATGTCAAAGGTTCTAGCTAATCGGTTCAAGGTAGTGTTACCCGATCTGGTTACAGATTATTAAAGTGCATTTGTCCCAATGCGGTTGATCCACGACAATGTCATTGATGCGTTTGAAACGATTAACAACCTGAATATGAGGATAAAAAGAGTAGACAGAAAGCATCAGTAAAGCTTGATATGGCTAAGGCGTATGACAGAGTTGACAAAGTTGGTGGTCATGAGCTTTTGCCAATTCAACCTGTAGTTTTTCATTTTCACAAGTCAGAGAAACATTTAGGTTAGAAACATTCAACTTGCAAGGTTTTAATCTTGTCTTCACAATCAGTCACTTTTTTGCTCACAACCTGTGACTTAACCTCAACCTGCAAAGAATTTATTTTTTCAATCAAGTTAGCCCGTTCATTTTCCCAAGTATTGTGAGCTAATTCAAAACTGACATCACTTTTTTTCTTTTCTAATGCATGGATATCTTCTTTCAACTCATAATATTTCTTATGTATAAGTTTTGTAACATCAAGAAGTTGAAGGTATCTATCATCTTCTATATTTGATATCTTACCATCATCGTCAAATCCCTCATTATCGGAATCATCATCAGAACTCTCAAGATGAAGAGACGAGATGAGTGTAAAATTTTTTGTTGGTAACGCCTCATCACTATCGCTCCATATGGATTTCAATGTCATGTTCTTCTCAGAGATCTTTTTCTTGTTTGGACACTCAACATTCATATGACCAACACCGCCACATTCGAAGTATTTTGGTTTTTTGTCAAATCAATTCTCAAAACGATTATTTTTTCCTTTATCGGAAAAATTTCTTGAAGAGCTAGAAGAAGAATTTTTAGTTTTCAAGTAATTTTTGAATTCTCTTGACAGAAAAGAAAAATCTAAAAATCATCAATATCAACCGCTTTCTTTTTAACATAAGAAAACGCCAAAATTTTAACCTTCTTTTCAGCCTTACCTATCCTCAATTCAAAAGTTTTAAGATTACTTACAAGTTCCTCCAGAAGATACGTGTTCAAGTCCTGCATTTCTTCAATAGCAGTCTGCTTTGGTTGAAACCTCAATGACATTGCTCTCAGAAACTTTTTCATAATATCGTGCTCTTCAATGACTGATTCCAAACTTTGACATTGGTTTACAACATCCATCAATTTCGCATAGAATTTGTGGACATGTGAAATTCTTGAGTTAATCTTTGAAGCTTTAGGTTCTTGAGTTTCTTATTCCCTTCATGAGTCGTTCTCAGCAAATCCCACGCTTTCTTGGTAGTTTTACAATGCGTTATTCGTCTCCTCTCATTTAATGAAAGAGCATGGAAGAGGCTATTTCTTGCCTTTTGATCAGTTGCATACCGTCGAATTTCATCTTATCCTATTTTTCATGTGATTTCTAAATAACTACCAGATTAGGTTCAGATCCCTCCACTTCATTTCCTTTTGTTTCTTTTGTGGGATGAACCCATCTCTTTTCAATGACATACTAGCAATAATCATCTTGAGCGTAAAGGAAAGACTGCATCATAATCTTCTAATCCATATAATTTTCACCATCGAACCAGGGAGGGGTTTTAACTGCAAAACTAGTCTTGTCACGTTCCATCTTCCCTTGTATATTCTAGACACTTCCAAAACCTGTTTTGGTACCAATTAAAGGCATTGAAACGTAGACTGGGGATTGAAAGTCGTTTCAATCCTTGGCAAACATAGAGAAATTTTAAAGCAAGAACATCAGAATTTCAACGCTGTGTAAGAACCTCAAATTAGAGGAAAAAGTACAGCGGGACACAAGCCTAGAAAATTGAACTTTACTAGATGAATTTGAATAAAGTTTACAAACCACGATTGTAACTAACAACTATTACAAATTCTCAACGATCTAGTTCTTCAATCTTCTCTTCGATCTTCAAGGAACTGACCGCGTCCTTGAGACTTCTCAATTACTCTCTATTGGCCTTGAGAGAATGAAAATCAATCGCACATAAATTTCACTTTGACAAGAATTAAGTGAACATCAAACCTTCATGAACTTTCACAGCAGACAGCACTCTGCTTTGTTTTTCTTCAATAGAATATGCTTGTGAAGGTTGTCTTTAACTTGCTGGAATGTAGCATATATATATGAGAGACTCCACCTTGCATCACGCATCTCAAACCCTAATTGATGACCTGATAGGAAAGGGATCAATTTAACTCTATTTAATATCAATGAGATATTTCGAGCACATAAATCCTAATTAGAATAAGATTCATTTCTTTCTCACAAGACCTAGCTTTTAAAACAAATCAATTCAATTGATACCCACTACCAGAAAAAACACTTTAGCCGACGAATTAAATTTGTCGGCATGTTAGACTTTTTCGTCGGCTAAAGTAATAGTCGACGAAACTTCGTCAGCTAAAGGTCGTCGGGCATACTTTAACCAATGAAAATAGTGATAGTCATCGGCTAAAGTTTAGACTTTAGCCGACGACAAAACTCCTCGTCGGTTTAAAGTTGGACTTTTGCCTACGAAATTTCATCAGACAAAACTTTCCCCGCTAGTAAAAATGGTTGACCAAACCGGACTTTAGCCGACGAAAATCTTTATATATCGTTGGCTAAAGTATATATGTCATCGGCTAAAGTATACATATCTTCGACTAAATTATACATGTCGTCGGCTAAAGTATACATATCGTCGGCTAAAGTATACATGTCATCTCTTAATCTTAAACTCATCAGTTATCAACTTGATCTTAAACTCTAATGAATCAACTTGGTTGTATAAGATTTACACCCAATGATTTCATAATCAAACCATTCAAATCTGAAATTCAACACTAACCTACTCATCTCTTAAGCACTTTCCTACATCTTAAACACAAACACAATTCTAAGGAAATCTGGAGCAAGTGAATACTAGATCCTGCTAGAGAAGCAAGGGAATTCGTCAGTGGCGACGGTGATTTGAGGAAGATCTGAGTTAGTGGCAGAGGGAGACATTGGCAGAGTCGAGCAGATCTGGGAGATCCAGTTGATCTTATGGGATATGAAGCTGTTGATTCGTGAGTCTCGAATTTGGGCTAGGGCTCCAGGTTTAAGGAACTTGAGGAAGGGTGAGGAGCAGTTGGGAGAGGAGTGGTGGAAGGAGCGTGCGCGGCGGTTCATGGCTTAGAGAGAGAGAGATTGGGTTGGAGTAGAGAGAGAAAGATAGGGTTTTGATTTTAGAGAGAGTGATGAGATTTGAGGTTAGGTTTGGGGGGTTGTTAAGGAGAGAGAGGAGGGAAGTTGTGGAGGTAGAAGGAAATGAGGGTTTCAAAAGAGGGAAGTTTGAGGCGTGGACATTTTCGACAATAGCTGAAGACATTTTTTCGACAATAGCCGACAACATTTTTTCGACAATAGCCGACAACATTTTTTTTTGACTGCTAAAATACTTGGCCGACGAGTAAAAACAATAGCCGGCGATTTTTTTTCGTCTGCTAAAGTATAGTATAGCCGACGAAAACAAAATTCGTCAACCTGTTTTTTTATCATTTCGTTAGCTAAACTGTTTTTTCTCATAAGAACCTTTTAAAAAACCAATCGAGATCACCAATAGAATTTTGTATAAGAATGCCAACCCAAAATAAATACTAATACACTACTCTTGCAAATGTTCAAATCTTTGTTTTTTTTCTTGGGAAGTTCACTTTCACATTTGTCTATTGATACTACAAAGTGTACACTCATGTGTGCTGCTATCTGTAAGTGTTTTTTGGATAGGATATATACCCTATCTGTTATTTTAAAAAAAATAATAATGATAAGTTATTTCACCGAATGGTTGTTACAGAAGGAATTTTGGTAACTGAAAAGAAAAGTCCAATAGATCTTGTTAAGTTCAAGTCCATCTTGGGGTCCCCTCCATGGCATCTGGAGTAATTAATAGATAGGAGCAAGAAAACATTGTCGGGTTCAGCAAGAAATCAAACATGTTCTAACAAGAGCAATGGCAGCATGTTGATAAAATTGCGAATATTCATTTCCTATCGACTTTGAATTTGTTGTACTTTGATTTTAATTGTACCTACATTTATCCTCAGGATTTGTGTAACCACTGGTGATAAAGATCCATAGCTCTTCACCACATTGTCTGCAGATTCATCTTCATCTTCATCTGATTCAGGTCAAATGTATCTTCAGGTATTTCCATAAGCTCAATCTTACCAGATAAGAGAAACGGAGGTCAGTTTATGCTTAACACCTGTTCCTCATTCTTTCAAGCTATTTGTGACCAGAGGTGTTTTTTTATTCCTTCCTGAAAGAAGTGTGATGATGATGAAGTAACCAGACTAGTAAGGCTCCACTGATAAAACTGCTTATATTAGACTGATTGGTTTTCCGTGCTTGTGGAAGATTTGTGGTGATTGAAGAGGGAATTGATACTCAAATGGCTAGTTGATACTCAAGTTGATTTATGAAAATGTGTTAATTGCTTTTCAATGGGCCACAATAGATTGATCAGGACATTTTTGTTTGCTGAGGTGATTACAAATGACTTTTGAAAGAACCAGCTTGGCAAAGAATGGATTTATTTTTACTTGAGTTAGCATTATGCTGCTGTATCTTTTATAGTCCTTTTTATTGATATAATGGTGATCGAGTGAGTTATCATTTCAAGTTGTAGAGTTGTTAAACTTTGACTCTTCCGTATAAATTCTTTACCGATACAAATGATCAAACCAATAACCCATTTATTATCAAAAATATTATTATAATATTCGTTTAACATGATAGAGTTCATCTATTTCACCGGACCAAACTCAGTTGGTATCTTATATTATCCCTTTCTTTAGGCGGGTGTAACATAATTAGCTCATTCATCCATCATCATTCATATTACGCATCTGTATTGCGTGGGTTATTTTGCTGCCCAACGAAGTCGACATCTAACCAACCGACACGTGTACCCTTCTGAAGCCATTACGATGTCTGCAGGAGGAGACAGAGACCTATCTAATCTGCTTACAAGGTTTCATTTTGTGTGGGGCCATATCTGGGACCTCCCAACCATGTCAGCTCCTGTGATCTAAGCAAGGAATTACTTCTAGTTCTTCAACACCCCTTGCTTTCTTGCTTCTTTAATTTGATCCATCTAACCAAACTAAGCCTCCGTTTCCTTTCTGTTGGATCGCAATTCACTAAGGTAACTCCTTTTGCTTCTTTACTGTTTTTCTCAGCTATTTCAGCTCAATTGCCGCTTTTGCTATCATGGTTGAGGTTCTGATGAAAACCTTTGCTTCCACACCTCTGTACACAAACTACATCATTTTCTTGAATCTCTGTTTTCTCTTTGTGGCTTCTACTCTCTTGCTAATATACAATTCTTCCCACTTTACACAAATTCTAGTTCAAAACATTCACAGCAACAATGAGCAGCAAGGCTGCCAGGGGTTTCTTGGTATGGGTGATTATCAAGACAAGTGCCTCTCCCTTCTTAAATCCGGAAACCCATGTGTCTCCAAAGGCTATATTGATTACCTTCACATCTTCTACTGCAGTTTCGGCTCTTGTCCCATTGTGGGTTATGGCTTATTGTTGTTTTGGCTTCTGGTTTTGTTCTATCTATTGGGTAATACAGCTTCAGAGTACTTCTGTGCTTCACTTGAGAGTCTTTCAAGGCTCTTCAAACTCTCCCCTACCATTGCTGGTGTTACGCTTCTCTCCCTTGGTAATGGAGCCCCTGATGTCTTCTCCAGCTTTGTTTCGTTTATGGGTCAAGGTGGGACCAACATTGATGTTGGTCTTAACACAGTTCTGGGAGGTGCCTCCTTTGTTTCATGTGTTGTGGTTGGGATCATAAGCATTTCAATTCGCAAGAGGCTTGTTCGAGTTAAGAAATCTGACTTCGTGAGAGATGCGTGCTTCTACCTTTTGGTTCTCCTATGCTTGATTCTGATCTTGATTCAGAAAGAAATAGATTTGTGGGCTTCCATTGCTTTCTCTGCACTCTATATTGTTTATGTGATTGTGGTTTATGTATCGCATACTCATTCTGCCAAACCAAGTGAATCATACAGTGATGTAAGCAACGGTAGTCATGACTTGAATGTACCAATCATGAGTAGCATGGAGAGGGATGAAAGTGAAGAGCTTGGTGCTGCAGAGGAGGGAGCTTTAACTTGTGCCGTAGAAGAAGTAAAGAAAGGCTGCTGTCAACTCCCCCGGCCATCAAATTCTTTTCGAATGTTGATCTTCGTACTTGAATTGCCTCTGTATGTTCCCAGGAGATTGACGATTCCCGTTGTTTGTGAAGAGAGATGGTCTAAGCCGTATGCAGTTGCTTCTGTGACACTGGCGCCAGTGCTATTGTCATCCCTTTGGAACCATCAGTATGCAAACGCTAGCTTCCACAAAAGCCTCTTGATCTATGGGCTTGGATTGATTATTGGACTTGTTTTCGGGTTTGTTGCATGTATGACAACAGAGAAGTCAAGCCCACCAAAGAAATGCTTACTTCCTTGGCTTGTTGCTGGCTTCTTGATGAGTGTTACTTGGAGTTACATTACAGCTCAGGAACTGGTGGCCTTGTTAGTCTCAATAGGGTACATATTAGGTATTAGTCCTGCGATATTAGGACTGACAGCCCTTGCTTGGGGTAATTCACTTGGGGATTTAATAACCAATTTGACCATGGCATTGAATGGAGGACCAGAAGGAGCACAGATTGCCTTTTCTGCCTGTTATGCTGGTCCTATCTTCAACACTCTGTTTGGATTGGGGCTGTCATTTATTGGCTCTTCTTGGTCTACATACCCTTCTGCTGTTGTCATTCATGGAGATCCTTACCTCCTGGAGACACTGGGTTTGTTAGGAGGAGGCTTGCTTTGGGCACTTGTGGTGTTGCCAAGGAGAGAGATGACCCTTGATGGTGTTTTGGGGGTTGGTCTTTTAGTTATATACATCATTTCTATGTCTTTGCGGTTAATACAAACATTCGGGTCTCTGCAACTACAAATGGAGTTAAGCATCACTGAATTCTAAGTAAGCTAGTATATACAAATCAAACTTTGTGTAGTGTGTTTAAGTACCTTGACTTTGTAAGCCAATTAAGCTTTGTGTAGTGTGTTTAACTACCTTGTTGTAGGCTCATCCTGATTACTGTCACTCTAGGCAGCAGTCTATCTAAGATTTTTTCATATGGAGTGAACAGTGTGCATTCTTCTTTTTTGTCAAAGTTGTGAATTGTGTAGAAACATAATTTTGTAATCGTCTGCATTGCTTTCTTACACATAGTAGGCAGCATGCCTGCCCTTTGCTGCGGTGTAGTTCTGATTCGGCTAAACTTAAAATAGAGCAATGTGTATGAGATCATTCAACTGAAGAGAGGAAAATGCATAGTATCATATTCATTTAATAGCATCTGTACACGAAGACACAAGTTCTGACTTAAATTAACTTAATCAATATGACATTATTTCATTTAAAGTAGGAGAAAGTTTTTTGTTTATTGATACTACAAGTGTATAACTCATGTGTGCTTCTATCAATCCGTTACCTTCCATTCTTTGCTCAAACTCTTCAGGCATCCACATTTCATTATCTTTCTTCTTCAAAACCCAAATGAAGTCCTGGTGAGAAGCCACGAGAGCCGGAGGGCAATTTCTATTAGCTGACAATCACTGAAATTGGTCAGGCTTCCAAAACATATATACACAACCGAATTGGGTGTCTTAGAATTAAGCCAATTCAAGCACTCATGTACTCCATCTCTGCTTTATCTATCTCTACCTTGTTGCATAAGGAAACCTGGCCGACATGACATGACTTCCTCCCCAACACCTTCCTATACTCCGGTTCAAGTTCATAGAAGCTTTTAACAATAACCCCAAAGCTTCTCTTCTTTGCCTCTCTGGATGCTTTAACCAATTTGATGAGTTCAGTCTTGCCATTTGCTTTAAGAAAAGATGGCATTTCGTTTCTGGTTGTTGTGATCTCATGTGGGAGATTAGGTATAACAAAAGATTCTGAATCAGATGAAACATTCAACTGAGGTTGACACTCCATCACACTCATTGAAGATACAAGGCAAAGAAACCAGTTCCATTAAAAATGAGCCTTGGAATCTCAAACCTGGCAGCAACATCAGTAGCCCAATGAAACAAGGAAGAGAGGGCGATGGTGCAAAATCTTCTCTACCTTTGGTTCAATCAGACTCATAGCTTTCAAAAACTTTTCCTTGGTCTCTTGGGTTGTTGCTAAGTTAGGTTTCAATTCCGTCAGGCAACCCTGCTTCCGCAGATGGGAATTTGAGACAAGAAGTTCAATTTCAAAACCCAAATTTTTGCTTGTTTGGATTGGCATGGAGATAAGTTTTGCATTGACAGTGGTGGTTACTATGGTGACATTTACACCACGTGGAGCAAATAGTTTGGCTATGTCTATTGAATATTGGCTTTATCTTGAAGGTGGACCAAAACTCATTGGAAGCCCATCTTGATCACATGGGCTATACTATGTCTAGGTTAATTAGGAAATCCATATATGCATGTATTCTAGCCTAACTAGGATTAGGTGTTCTATCCTAACTAGGATTATATATATATATATATATAATCCTAGTTAGGATAGAACACCTAATCCTAGTTAGGCTAGAATACATGCATATATATATATAGGTGCTGCTGTCAATGACTAGATGCAGAGAGGCAGAGAGAGAGAAATCGTTTAACCTAGAGCAGAGCTATCTTTCTCTATCAGCAGAGAACGTATAACATTGGGGTTTTGGGTAGTCGAGAGTTTTGCCATAAAGCTCTATTGTATTCTCTCCAATTGTTATAGTGGAATTCTTTGCCGGCTTCGAGAGTGGACATAGCTCAATCACATTGATTGGGTGAGCCACTATAAATCTTGTGTTCTTGTCTTCTATTTTCTTTACCGTTCTTCGATTATCCAAATTGTTCCATATCAATATTGTCGTTTGTTTACGCTTCCGCATAACAAACTGGTATCAGAGCCTGTTCTGATTTGGGAGTTGATTATTGATTGGAAATCATGAGTGACGGTGAAGGTGCTGAAGTTGATAAGAAGAAGAAAGGGACAGAGTCTACACATGCTAAGTCATCTGTTGGCAATGCCAAATTTGAAGTTGAGAAGTTCGATGGAACAAATAATTTTGGTATGTGGCAGTGTGAGATGATGGATGTCTTGTTTCAACAAGAATTGGATATAGCTCTCGAAGAGAAACCAGCAGATATGACCGAGGCGCAGTGGAAGCAGATTAATAAGTGGGCTTGTGGTTCTATCAGATTATGTCTTGCAAAGAGTGTGAAATTCTTTATCATGAAGGAAACTTCAGCAAAGGATATGTGGAAGAAATTGGAGGACCAGTACATGATCAAGAGTGCTGAAAACCGTTTTCACCTGAAGAGAAGGCTTTTCCGATTCATCTACAGACAAGGTATTTCTATGTCTGAACACATCAGTGATTTCAATAAGATACTTGCAGATTTGGTTAATTTGGATGTGCAAATTAATGATGAGGATAAAGCTTTATGTTTGCTTAATTTTCTTCCTGACGAGTATGAGCATTTGATTACAACTTTGCTGCATGGAAAGAATGAAGTGCAGTTTGATGATGTGTGTAATTCATTGATTAATAATGAATGTCGGAAGAAGGAGAAGCAGTTGCAAAGGGGTTCAGGTGGTGAAGCACAAGTACTTGTTGCAAGAGGCAGATTAAAAGATAGAAAGTTTGGTGGAAATCGAGGTAAGTCGCGTTCCAAGTCAAGAGCTAAATTTCCTGCAAAAGATGAGTGTGCCTTTTGTCGTCAAAAGGGTCATTGGAAGAAAGATTGTCCCAAGTTGAAGACTAGAGACAAGAAGGGTTATGAAGTAAATATGGCAAAATTTGAAGATGATGATGACTTCGGTTTTGCATTGAGTTGTTCTTCGGTTTTCGAAAATTTTGAAGATGATGAGATCGATTTGGCTCTAGCAAGTTCACCTACACGTGATTATTCTAATCAGTGGATTATGGATTCGGGTTGTACTCACCACATGTGTCCCAACAGGGAATGGTTCTCTTCTTTGAGGGAATTAAATGGTGGAGTAGTTCTTATGGGAGATGATAGTCCTTGCAGAACTAAAGAGATTGGTACAATTTGTCTCAAGATGCATGATGGGGTTGTTAGAAAATTGACTGATGTTCGGTATGTTCCGAACTTGAAGAAAAATCTGATCTCTTTGGGTACTATGGAATCAAAGGGGCACACAATTACTTTGAAGGATGGTGTTGCTAAAGTTGTTTCTGGTTCACTTGTTTTGATGAAGGGTACTAGAGAAAGAAACTTGTATTTTCTACAAGGGAGTACTGTGACAAGTGAGACGGCAGTTTCTGAGACTGCAGATGATGCAGACACTACCAGATTATGGCATATGCGTCTTGGTCACGCTGGTGAGAAAGCAATGCAGAAATTAGTGAAGCAAGGCTTATTGAAAGGTGCAAAGACTTGCAAATTGGAATTTTGTGAACACTGTGTTTTGGGTAAGCAGACTAGAGTTAAATTTGACACCGCAGTTCATCAGACTAAAGGAGCTCTAGACTATGTTCACACAGATGTATGGGGACCTACCCAAACAGCATCTAAAGGAGGTATGCATTATTATGTCTCTTTTGTTGATGACTTCTCTAGAAGAGTATGGGTGTACACCATGAAGCATAGAGATGAAGTCTTAGATATATTTGTGAAGTGGAAGAAGATGATTGAGACTCAGACCGGTCGAAAAATTAAGAGGCTCAGGTCAGATAATGGTGGTAAATATAAATCTGATCCGTTCTTCAAATTATGCGAAGATGAGGGCATTGTGAGACACTTCACAGTTAGAGGGACACCGCAGCAGAACGGGTGGCAGAGCGTATGAATAGGACTTTATTGGAGAAAGTCAGATGTATGTTGTCTAATGCTGGTTTAGGCAAGGAGTTTTGGGCTGAGGCAGTCACATATGCAGGTCATCTAATTAATAGATTGCCATGTTCTGCAATTGAGAGTAAAACTCCCATGGAGGTATGGTCTGGTAAACCTGCTACTGATTATAGTTATCTTCATATTTTTGGTTGTCCTGCTTATTTTTATGTCAGAGAAAGCAAGCTTGATCCAAGGGCCAAGAAAGCAATATTCTTGGGATTTAGTGATGGTGTTAAAGGGTTCAAGCTTTGGTGTCCGGATGAGAAGAAAATTGTTGTGAGCAGAGATGTTACTTTTGATGAAGCAATTATGGTTGATCAGAATAAGCAGAAAATTTCTGAAGAGCAGAGAAAGACCAAAGAGAACTTGCAGCAGGTGGAGGTTCAGAGAAAAGTTGTTGAAACTCCAGTTGATCCAGTGAGTCCTACAGTTGAGTCAGATGATTCAAATAATAAGGACATGAGTGTTGAAGTAGAGGCTCCAACGCAAGAGCCTACACAACAAGACAAACCTATTGCATCGAGAAAGGGAAAAAGGAATGCTCCAAAACCAGCTCGGCTTAATGATATGGTGACTTATGCACTTCCCATTACTGAAGAAGAAATTCCTACTACCTATGAAGAAGCTGTCGTACATGCAGATTATGTTGAGTGGGAGAAAGCTATGGGTGAGGAGATGAACTCTCTTTACAAGAATAAAATGTGGGAGGTGGTTCAGTTACCGCATGGGAAGAGAGCAATTGGTTGTAAATGGGTGTTTGCTAAAAAGGAAGGATCACGATACAAGGCTAGATTGGTAGCTAAAGGCTACGCACAAAAGGAAGGAATTGACTACAATGAGGTATTTTCTCCTGTTGTTAAGCATTCTTCTATTCGTATTTTATTAGCCTTGGTTGCTCAATATGATCTTGAGTTGGCACAGCTTGATGTGAAAACTGCTTTTCTACATGGAGAATTAAAAGAAGAAATTTACATGACCCAACCGGAAGGATTTAAGGTTGCTGGTAAGGAAAATTGGGTTTGTAAATTGCAGAGATCTTTATATGGATTGAAACAGTCTCCAAGGCAGTGGTATAGGCGGTTTGATAAGTTCATGTCAGGTCAGAAGTACACCAGGAGTCATTATGATCCATGTGTTTAATTTCGCAAGCTACAGAATGGGACCTTCATTTATTTGCTCTTATATGTTGATGACATGTTAATTGCATCTAAGAGCAAGGTGGAGATAGAGAAATTGAAGTCACAATTGAGTAGTGAATTTGAGATGAAGGACTTGGGAGAGGCTAAAAAGATTTTGGGCATGGAAATTGAGAGAGATAGATCAAAAGGCAGAGTTTGTTTGTCACAGAAGCAATATTTGAAGAAGGTATTACATCGGTTTGTCATGGATGATAAAACTAAACCTGTAAGTACACCTCTTGGCTCTCATTTTAAACTTGATGCTACTATGTCTCCTAGCACAGATGATGAGAAGCAATATATGGCTAAAGTTCCTTATGCCAGTGCTGTTGGTAGCTTGATGTACTGTATGGTATGTACTAGACCTGATATTTCACAGGCTGTAAGTATGGTGTGCAGATATATGCATAATCCAGGTAGAGGCCATTGGCAAGCTGTGAAGTGGATTCTACGGTATATTTTTGGTACTGTGGATGTTGGATTAGTATTTCAGCAGGATAAGACGAGTCAATGTGTTGTTGGATGTGGACTCTGATTACGCAGGTGATTTGGATAAGAGTCGGTCTACTACAGCTTATGTGTTTACTCTTGCTAGTGGACCGGTGAGTTGGAAGTCGAACTTGGAGCATACAATTGCTTTGTCGACTACAGAAGCTGAATATATGGCAGCAGTAGAGGGTGCAAAAGAAGCAATTTGGCTTCGTGGTTTGCTTGAGGACTTGGGACTTATTCAAGAATATGTGGATATTCATTGTGATAGTCAAAGTGTTATTCATTTAGCAGAGAACCAGGTCACTCATGCACGTACTAAACATATTCGTGTCAGATATCACAAGATTCGTCAAATGGTGGAGGATGGTGACATTCAACTCCTCAAGATTGGGACTGAAGATAATCTTGCAGATATGTTGACAAAGCCATTTCCATTCAGCAAGTTCAAGCATTGCTTGGACTTGATTGGTGTTTGTAAAGTTTGAAGATCCCTACGGGGATGTCGGAGCTGCGAATGGTTTGAATTTCTACTATGGAGGATTTGTATCAAGTTAAAGCCAAGGTGGAGATTATTGAATATTGGCTTTATCTGAAAGGTGGACCAAAACCCATTGGAAACCCATCTTGATCACATGGGCTATACTATGTCTAGGTTAATTAGGAAATCCATATATGCATGTATTCTAGCCTAACTAGGATTAGGTGTTCTATCCTAACTAGGATTAGATATATATATATATATAGGTATTCTAGCCTAACTAGGATTATATATATATATATATATATATATATATATATAGGTGCTGCTGTCAATGACTAGATGCAGAGAGGCAGAGAGAGAGAAATCGTTTAACCTAGAGCAGAGCTATCTTTCTCTATCAGCAGAGAACGTATAGCATTGGGGTTTTGGGTAGTCGAGAGTTTTGCCATAAAGCTCTATTGTATTCTCTCCAATTGTTATAGTGAAATTCTTTGCCGGCTTCGAGAGTGGACATAGCTCAATCACATTGATTGGGTGAACCACTATAAATCTTGTGTTCTTGTCTTCTATTTTCTTTACCGTTCTTCGATTATCTAAATTGTTCCATATCAATATTGTCGTTTGTTTACGCTTCCGCATAACAATGTCTACCAGGGGTAAAGTGTACCCTGGAGCCATGTATGGAAGGAAGAACATGTGAAGCTGCTGATCAGTTTTAGTTTCCATGGATATTTTGCTTATATGCACTCACGGAAAACACAAAAATGAAGGTAAAGAAGTAGAAACTAAAACAAGATATAACACATGGAAATATTGGGTATTAATAATATATGGTTAGGACTTTGCTAGCTTAAACTGTTTATCACACATTAAGTTAATGACGTTTCACTGCATCCATGTTTTTCAGGAAGGCAACTCTGTCACAGATAAGTTAACCAACTTGGGTTTGTCTTCTTTGTCCCTCATTTGACATGTCTCTCCTTCTCTTGAGATCTCTTCATGTTTACGAATGGATGCAGAACGGTTCTCTTACTTTCGGACATAATCATGTCTTTAGACTATGGTGTTTTCTTTGCTTCACATATGAAGTTATGTTCTCTTTATTTTTTCGTAACTTCTCTTTTGTATTGTTTTTACAGTACTAAGACTTGGATGGCAAGACTTTCTTGTTTTGTACGAACTGGAACAAGTTTGGACTGCAAAAAAATTATTTGAAATGATGTTGATTTTTGAGAGATTGATATGCATAATCGCATCTTAAATGCATGATGATCGGCAGATTCTGTCTTTGATTATATGTCTCTTGCAATTGTTGACATTACAGTCTGTCTAATATATGCGCAAGCAATGCTCTATTTCTCCAATATTGTTAGTTTTATGATTAAAGTACTATAAGTATTGTGATCTAAACTACTAGAATGTTGTCCACTCTTCGTGTATCTGTTTGCAAAATGGACAAGCCAGTTTGTTATATTCATCTGGTTTTTCCGTTATTGTCTTCGATGAAAAGAAGGAAGAGAGGTTTGGCTTGCATATGTTATATTCTATTCCAAACAGTGAGAATTAGATTTCTCCAATGATGACGTCATACACTCTTCTGTTGACTCTACGTGATGACGCCATACACTCTACGTGTTGACTTTATGTTATATATATATATATATATATATAATATATATATTTTTGCTAAGACAGCAGCTTTTGGAGCCAATTGCTTTGTTTTTATGTGTTGTCTAGGAACAAAAACAAGTTTGGGACTGCAATAATAGACGAGCACAAAACACACAGAGATATTTTCAAACTTTTTAGACATTATTATTTTCAAACTGAAAAATGTCACACTTTGGAATCGCAAGTTTGCAACATCTCTATTGGATGTGTGGTCATTGCTCAATGTTCTCATTTTCCAATGGTTTCCATAACTTCTTACCATAATACCATATTACAAACAAAAGATGTATACTAGATTGTGTCTAAAATGAAACATCCTTGGACTTTTTTACCCTATAGTTGTTGGGATTTCAACTCTTGAATCAGGTTATTAAAATCCTGGTATGATGATCCACCCTTTTCAACAGCCCTCCTTGCTTGCTTCCCAAGCTCCCTGGCTCTGCTTCTCCTTTCCTCTGCTTCTTCACCCACCATGATCTGACTCACAGCTTTCACAATAGCTTCCTTCTTCACACTATCCCCAAAAAGCCTAACCCATTTCTGAGTGCCAACCCCAACTCCAATCTTCAGCACTTGTGTCACCAATTTCTCATTGTAAAATTGCTCAGCAGACACAGGCCATGTCACCATAGGAAGCCCTGCAGAAATGCCTTCCAATGTGGAATTCCACCCACAATGTGTCACAAACCCACCAACACTTGGATGATCAAGAATCAAAACCTGAGGAGCCCAACCTCTGATGATCAATCCCTTGCCTTCCATCCTCTCTTCAAATCCTTCAGGCAACCAGTCATCCACCTCATCTTTGCCTTTCCTCACCACCCAAATGAAATTCTGCCCAGCAGCTTCTAGAGCCATGGCAATCTCCTTGAGCTGAGTGGAATTGAAATCTGCCACACTCCCAAAACAGACATACACAACAGAATCTGGTTTCTTCGAATCAAGCCATCTCAAACACTCATGCTGATCAATTGTGGCTTCTTTCCCTCTCTGTACTTTCTCATCAGTCTCTCTGTTGCATAGAGAAACAGGGCCTATATGCCATGCCCTTCTCCCCAACTCATTTCTGTAAAAATCTGCATAAACCGGTTCGAGCTCATAGAAGCTGTTCATAACAACTCCAAAGCTCTTCAACTCTGCTTCTCTAGAATCTTTGAGCAACTGGGTTATCTCATTCAAAACATTGTTTTTGATAAAATCAGGCAGTTGAGGTCGTGTCAATGTAATCTCACCAGGCAAGTAGGGGATCACAAAAGGCTCAGTGTCACTAGAAATCTTATTGTAAGGCTCATGGACCTTGACACAGTCGGAGGCACATATAGCAAAGAAGCTAGTACCATGAAAAACCAACCTCGGAATACCGAACTTGGCAGCAGATTCAGTAGCCCAAGGAAAGAACGTGTCAGCTACTATGCAAGTCGGCTTCAACTCCTTGAGAAGCTCCTCGAGCGGTGCTTGAAGCAAACGTGTGGCTTTGAAGAAAGGGTTGACTAAATCCGGCGAGGGCAACGTGTCGATGTTCTCAAGACCTTTTGGCAAACCAGCCTCTTCACATGGGAACTCGATGGCCTTGATTTGGATGTCGAATTTGCTCGACTGGGTCGTTTGGGAGAATCTGATGGCGTTTAGAGGGGTGGTGACGATGGTGATCTTGACGCCGTGTGAAGCAAAGAGTTTGGCCATGTCGGAGACTGGGATCATGTGGCCGTGAGCCATGAAAGGGAACAGGAATATGTGAACAGTGTCATGGCTTTGGCTACCCATGTTTGGATTTCAGAGTTCAGAACCAGAGATTAAAGGGTAAGATGTGTTTGTCCTTGCTTTTCAATGGAGGCGAACCAGAGATTATATAGGAAATACCGATGTTTGGTTACAAGAAAACCAGAAGAATTGGGAACGTTCTTCTCGGTCTTCACTAGTTTACTATATGGAAAACGATTCGGCGCGGCCAAACATATGGACCACAATAGTATAATGAAATCAAATTATTTATTTAAAATAGAATGTCACGTCAGTATTAAAAGAAAATAATTTTAATATTTTAATTTAATAATTTTAAATTAGTTTGTCTTTCTTTTATTAAAATAAAAATATTTTTATTATTCTTTTTCTAAATTTATCATAACAATAGTAATAATTCATCAAAAAAACAAAGAAAATTTATAAAATTTATATTTTTCTAATTTTTTTAATTTTATATATCTATATATATAATTATCACAACTCTAATTATTTAGAATAAACACAAAAATATGTGTATAAGCAAAAAAATATTTTATATATATATATATATATTTCGTCATAAACAATTATAAATATTTTTCTAGTTTTTGAAATTTGATATATATATATATATATGTGTGTGTATATATTCAGAACTCTTATTATATAGATTAAATAAAAAATAGTGTATATATTGGTCCAAAAAAAGAAAATTATATATATAATTCGTCAAAAAAAGATTTTTTTTATATTTTAATAATTTTTTTAATTTGATATATATACATATATATATATACATATTTCTTATTTTTTAGTTACCATGAACTATATTAAATGTATATTTTAATGGAGTTAATTATAATAATATTATTAATAATAAGTATATTATTTTAATAATTAATTAGATTTATTGTCACTATTTAAAATTAATTAAAAAAAGTTTCATATTTGTGAATCAAAATTGAGTTTGAGTTTTTTATCAATCAAATTAGTTTTACACTTTTTAATCTACCATTCTTTTTTTATTTTTATAGGTTAAATAGAAGTACAAATATATATATATATATATATATATATATATATATATATATATTGCGGACGTCTACACCAATGATTTTGATGCAGATTTCCACTTTATACTCACTTTTCAATCGAATTTCTTCATCTCCACCGTCTAGAATCTAAATCATATTGTGTAGATCCTTTCTGCAAAATTACAGCTAATTTGGTGATCGTTAAGGCCCTCAAAATGGAAAAACAAATGGACAGACTAAAATCTATCAAACCAAAGTCATTCGTGTTTATAACAGAAAAACGTAATTTTAAGGGTCTTAAAATCACCAAATTGGTTGAAATTTTGAAGAGATGATCTATACAATATGATCTAGATACTAGACGGTGAAGATGTGAAAATTCGATCGAAAAATAGTACAAAAATTAAAGTCCGCACCAAAACAATTGGTGCGGACGTCCGCAGTGGAGACGGCCTGTATGTGTATATATATATAATCAATTTTTCTTTGCTTTTTTATGAATTATATATATGAGATCATATTTTCTTGGACCTTTATATATAGATATATTTGTGTTTAAATCTATATAATAAGAATTGTGAAAATAAAAAACTGAAAAAAAAAATAGTAAAAGTATCCTTTTTAATAAAAGAAAGACAAACAAATCTAGAATTATTAGATTAGAAAGGATATGATTATATTTTCATTTATTAATGTGATTTGATTACTATGCATGCCACCTAGAATTATGACCTCAAATCTTAGACCATAATATGACGCCTAGTAGAGTCCTTTAATATATATAGAATCGACAGACATGGATATATACTGTTATATTAAAAAGAGGAGATAATTAGAGAAAACCTTAAAAAAGTTCATGGTCTTTTAAGATAAACTCATTCATTGTTTGTTTTTTTTTAATTTAAGCTCAATGCAATAATTTAGTCTGTCTTATAGATTTTATTTCAGAAATTTAAATTTGTCTTAATTTTTCCACTGACATTTTTACCATTCTGATGTTCATTTTGTTTGTTTGAGTAGATTTATGCATTCCGTCAAAATATATGCTGACTTTTGACAGATTAATGTTACTGCATTAATTTAAAACTTAATTTTAGAAATTAATATAATTACCGAATGTTTAGATTTTTCATTCGGTTTTATTTGTTTTCATTGCTGTTTGTCCTTCTATTTTTCACTCTCATGTTTATCTATATAGTTAGTATATAATTGTGTCAAATTGTGTTGGTTTATCGAAATGGTTAATCATTCTCGAGTACATGTATATTAATTTTTTATTCTACATTTTAATTTGTGATTATGGAGTAGGTGTCAACCATGTATTTTGTTTTCTACCTTTAAGTTAGGTTACAAATAGAGGAATTGAGTTTTTGGTATAGGGTTTTAGGTTAGGGTTTTGAGTTTAAGGGTTAGGGTGTAGGATTTAGGGTTTATGGGAGAATTGGGTTTTGGGTATAGGGGTTAGGGTTTAGGGTTTAGGGTTAGGGGTGAGGGCAAAAAACCAGCATAATTGGCTTGAGATTGAACAGTAACAAATCTTGCAATTTCATTCTTGATCAGGTTCTATTTTTAAAATTAAATATAAATCTATTTTTTTAATAAATCAATCTAATTAATAGATGAGTGTATTTCAAAATACTATAATAAAATATGTTTAATCTAAAATATACCTAATAAATTAGGTTTTTTGTCAAAAACTGAGTTCTTCTTCCTCAATAGAATTCATTGAATAGAGAACGCATCCTTGTCATTAATTTATAGTAAGAACTGAAAATCAAGAAAGGTAAACTAGTTAATCTAATTGGGATTGGGTAATACCATTATTGGTCTTCAAAGAAAAACAATTGTGAATCTTAACACAATAAATGTACGCACCATTATTAACACCGTCAATTTAGTGACAGATGTCACAATTTTAAAGACATCTTGGCCTCTTCAAGGTTTTGTTACCCAAATCCTCTCTGGCTCTCTGTTTTCTCTCTCTTTCTGCCACCGCAGCTAAAGTTTGATTCATGAAAAAAGAAAAAAAAGTCCCTATAAGAAAAATCCTCAACCATGATATCTTCTCCTCATTATCAATTAACCAATGACACCATTCATCCTTAATTTCCTCAACAATCTCTGTAACTGTTCTAGTTTGTTCATGACTGCATGACCAACGACGAGCTCGAATTCATAACTGATCGCGATACATCACCCTTGACCCTGCAATCCCCAGGCTATTTCCCTCTCGACAATGAAGCTTATCCCCCAACCGTCTCACTGGCCAACCTTGACTCCTGTTATTTTGAGGTCATATATAGTATTCAGAGCTTGAATTTTGAAATGTATTTTGTGTATGTTCCAGATCAAAAGGAGAAAGAAAGAAAAAAAGAATAAGAAGGGATTTCATAATGTTTGAGTGAAAGAAAAGAAGGAAGTCGGTTGGGCGTGCAGTGTGCGGCAGAGATAGTGGTGGGGGTGAATTGGTGGTAGTAGGTTGGGTCACCAGCTAAAGAAGTGGAAGAAGAAGACACCAAATAACTAAGATAATCCTGAAACTCATAATGTAGGATTTGCAGACTATATGCAACGATAACTTCGAAAATCCCTAAACCCAAGTACTCATGGAATAAAAATTAATCTGGGCAAGCAAAGAATACAAGCTAGCTTTAATCTTCTCATGTAATTGAGTCTCCCTCAAACCACAGATCAAAGATTAATGAAAAACCTACTCATGAAGTCATGAGAGAGGTGGGAATTGGAAATCTCATAGTGAGAGAAAAAATGATAAAACATGTGAGATAAAAGAAATCCACTAGTAAAAACCAATGATGCTCTCACTATATCATTTATCAGACGACATAAAAAACCGC
Organism: Comarum palustre; assembly: GCA_951800085.1. Taxonomy (NCBI): domain Eukaryota; kingdom Viridiplantae; phylum Streptophyta; class Magnoliopsida; order Rosales; family Rosaceae; genus Comarum; species Comarum palustre. The sequence goes on from OX637583.1 coordinate 3,742,923, forward strand.
ATTTTAAATGAGTGTCGTCTGATAGTTTTTGGTTCTTTAGACGACATATAATCAGCAAATGTCGTTTAACAGACATGTTTCCTACATACTCTTAGATTAACTTCTATTTTTTCTTGGTTTGAAAATGTCAGATGTTTATAGGTGGAACCTAATATTTCACCTTTACCGGGTTACAATTCAAGAAATAACCTCTAAATGTCGAGTTAATTATTAAATATGCATTGTTAATTGTGCTTGAATTATTGTTTATAGGGTGAAAGCCCAGTTAAATGTGAGAAGCCACTCTGGGTCCTTTGTCTGGGCCCAATTCACCGTAAAGCTAAGTAAAAGCAAGGGAAGCTGTTCCCACATTGGAAAAGGACAAGGAATGCTGTCTTTAGTGCTACTATAAATACCAGCGCATGCCTCCCGGTAAGAGAACGTAACTTCTTAACGATTCTTGAGTTTTCTGCTTAGCGGACAGTGTCTGACTTAAGCATCGGAGTGGCTTTCCTCGGTAAACCCGGGGACGCCTCTTTGACGTGTTTGTTCTTTACACAGGAAAACTCGGAGTACAAGGAAGTTCGCTATTTCCGGAGCCGTGTGACCCGCTAAAGGGACCACGAGTTTACCCGAAAACAATTGGTGCTCTAGTTGAGTTAAAACCCGGGGACCGCAAAGTTAAAATCCCACCCAGAAAAACCTTCTTGGAAACCCAGAAACAGCACAAATATCATCCCAAAACACATAAAAAGAGGGGAGGAGAAGCCATACCTTAGCTGGGAACGTTTGAAGGGGTTTTGAGGCAGATTCGAGTCTTGGAAACGAAAGAAACAAAGACAAGAGAGAGAGCGAAAGCAAAAAAGCTCGAAAAAGTTATCGGGTTTGGAGGTGAGACCCGACTGTCACTCTCACCCTTATTTATACAGTTAAAGGCGTGCACTGAAGGGACGTTTCGGATTTTCGAGAAAAGCGCCACGTGTCACGCATGCCGCGTCCCAAAACCTAAAAACTTTTCAAATTCCCCCCCACTATAACCCGGAGACGTCGTTTTAAATTCTTAAGGTGGAAAAGATCTGCGGGTTACGCTTGCGTACGAACTTGGGGGACTGGATACCCCGGGTTCGGCTGCTAACTTTGTAACCCGGTAAAGAAAAGATTTCAAGTCCCCACCCAAGCGTACCCCTTGACTGAGGACTTGGGGGACTTGTTTATAGGTGGAACCTAATATTTCACCTTTACCGGGTTACAATTCAAGAAATAACCTCTAAATGCCTAGTTAATTATTAAATATGCATTATTAATTGTGCTTGAATTATTGTTTATAGGGTGAAAGCCCAGTTAAATGTGAGAAGCCACTCTGGGTCCTTTGTCTGGGCCCAATTCACCGTAAAGCTAAGTAAAAGCAAGGGAAGCTGTTCCCACATTGGAAAAGGACAAGGAATGTTGTCTTTAGTGCTACTATAAATACCAGCGCATGCCTCCCGGTAAGAGAACGTAACTTCTTAACGATTCTTGAGTTTTCTGCTTAGCGGACAGTGTCTGACTTAAGCATCGGAGTGGCTTCCCTCGGTAAACCCGGGGACGCCTCTTTGACGTGTTTGTTCTTTACACAGGAAAACTCGGAGTACAAGGAAGTTCGCTATTTCCGGAGCCGTGTGACCCGCTAAAGGGACCACGAGTTTACCCGGAAACATCAGACGACATATAAGTGCGGTCTGAACAGACTCATAAACAACTGTTTTCAACTACAAATTAAGACAACATATATATGTTGTCTGATAAACCTCTGAAAATCACGTTTCAATGGTCTTTTAATGTACTTATTTGGATAATAAATATATGTCATTTAATATAATCTTCATTTTTCAATTTGAACACTGTTGGGCATATGTTTTCAACCTTTTAAGTCCATAACATCAGACGACAAAAGTTTGTCGTCTGAGAGAACCACAAATTTCAATATTTTTATTGTATTTATTCAAACGAAATAAATTTGTCTGAGTGAAGAACAAATACTTGAGTTTTCCCTTTAAGTCCACAACATCAAATGACAAACTTTTGTCTTCTGAGAGAACCATAAATTTCAATATCTATACTGGTTCTATTATGACGACATAAATATATCATCTAACTGAAGCAATAATAGGGGAGTTTTCCCTTTAATTCCACAATATCAAACGAAAAACTTATATCGTATGCCTGAACCATCAATTTCAATATATTTATTCAGACGCCATATTTATGTCGTCTGAATGATCCATAAATAATCAAATTTGGCTTGATCCACAACTATCGGCACTGAGACTTTACCGGAATTACGTGATTTTTCAACCGTAGACGTATTTCATCATTCTGATCATACCTTATTTCATGAATTTTTTGAGTTTGAAGGTTCTACGTAGAGTTTGTTTTTGAAACGAAACATGTACTTAAAACTTAGTAAACAAGTTATACAACATTAGTAAGCATATTATGATTCTGATGATCAAACTTGACAAATGAAAATCCAACCGTCAGATATGCCCATCATGATATAATACACGTATGGGAAAAAATTCAACTTGATTCGACAAGGTTAAGGGCTCGATCCGGACGGTTAATCACGTAAGTCAAACCCTTAAACACATGGAAACAGTCATTTGACCTTCTAAATTACGTATTTTGGCCGGACCATCAACTAAAAATAGTTTCAAACCGATGAGACAGAACCATTGGTATAAAAATTTACTGAAAAATAACTCCTGAAGATAGGGCTACTATAGGGAGAAAGAATGGTAAATTGTGTTGACTGCAACTACCGGCACCGAGGCTTTATCAGAATTACGTGATTTTTCAACCGTAGACGTATTTCTCCATTCTAATCATATATTATTTCACAACTTTTGAGTTTGAAAGATATACGTGGAGTTTGTTATTAAAACGGAACATTTACTTAAAACTTAGTAAACAAGATATACAACATTAGTAGGCATGTTGTGATTTTGATGATAAAACTTGATAAACGAAAAATCTGACCATCTGATATGACCATCATGATAAAATACAAATATGGGAAAAATTCAACTTGATCCGACAACATTAAGGGCTAGATCCGGACGGTCAATCCCGTAAGTCAAATCCCTAAACACATGGAAACGGTCATTTAACCGTCTAAATTACGTATTTTGGCTGGACCTTCAACTGAAAATAGTTTCAAATCGATGAGATGCATCTAGTGGTATAAAAATTTATGAAAAATAACCCCCGAAGATAGGGTTGCCCATAGTCGAGAAAGAATGGTCAATTGCGTTGACCGCAACTAGCGGCACCGAGACTTTTCCGGCATTACGTAATTATTCAACAGTAGACGTATTTCACCATTCCGGTCATACCTTATTTCGCGACTTTTTTGCGTTTGAAGGTTCTACGTAGAGTGTTTTTGAAACAAGATATTTACTTAAAATTTAGTAAACAAGTTATACAACATTAGTAGACATGTTGTGATTCTGATGATCAAAAATCACAAACGAAAATCCAACCGCCTAATATGACCATCATGATAATATACATATATGGGAAAAAATTCAACTTGATCCGACAACGTTAACGTCTCGATCCAGACGGTCAATTTCGTTAGTCAAACCCCTAAACGCACGGAAACAGTTATTTGACCGTCTAAATTACTTATTTTGACCGGACCTTCAACTGAAAATAGTTTCAAATTGATGAGAAACAACTGGTAGTATAAAAATTTACTGAAAAATAATCATCTAATATAGGGTTACTTATAGGGAGAAATAATGATAAATTGCGTTGACCGCAACTATCGGCACTGATACTTTACCGGAATTAAGTGATTTTTTAACCGTAGACGTATGTCATCATTCCGGTCATATCTTATTTCCTAATTTTTTTGAGTTTGAAGGTTCTATGTAGAGTTTGTTTTCGAACGGAACATTTACTTAAAACTTAGCAAACAAGTTATGCATCATTATTAGGCATGTTGTGATGCTGATGATCAAACTTGAAAAACCCCTGAATATGACCGTCTGATATGACCATCATGATAAAATACACATGTAGGAAAAAATTCAACTTGATCCGACAACGATAAGGACTTGATCCAGATGGTTAATCCTGGACAGTGTCGAAATTTTCAAGAGGCAATGGGATTTACCCGAGCGCATGTCTAGGTAAAAGCTCTGGAGTAGCAGCAGCTAGTTTGAGTTGATGCAAAAGCTCTGCATGTTTTGCTAGTTCAAGTATCAGTGTAATGCTTTGATTCCCCTTTACTAATATGATACATTAGTATTCTTCACACCAACATTTGAATATGCTACACTTCATTATAAAACCTATATTCTGCATGTTGCATGCTTCTATGTTTTTATATTTTGAACTGTCTTGTTTATACAGTTGTAGTATTCTTTGGTCATGATTATAGTGTTGTTGAATTCTGTCTTTCAGATACAATTAACTTAAACCCAAATCTTATTCCCCTTTATTTCTAGGTTTTACATTTCCGTGCGAGTCCTCCCAGTATGAGGAGTCACAGACGCATCTAGAGCAGCTTGGAGAGGCAGAAGGCTTTAGGCTGGGGTACGGCAGAATAAGGAGATAATGGATGAAGTTTTGATTAATAAAGGTGATACGAGTTTGAGACATATAGAGAGGCTATTACTTACAAAGGTCTCTTCTTTTCTATTAACCACTTATCTTTACTATTTTGAGTTTAATCTCAACTGCATGTTGTATTTGGAAATAGCTACAAGTTAGCTAGCTACATCTTTATGTTTTGTTTAAGGCAGTGTATATTGTATGTAAAAATGGCTACAAGTGACCCTCTACCATTTATATTAGATTAGATTTTCTATATATTTGACCATATGAACAATGCTTTTGTAGCCAAATCAAAAGGTACAAAGCATTCAAACGATATTCATAAATGTGTCGTCTTGTTCTACATCAAATGTCATATATTAACTCAGATCTTCATATAAAAATCAGAAAAATGTAGTATCACAGAGCATCAAACGACATATATTAAACTAAAACAGAACATTAAAATGTCATCCACTACCACCACATAAAATGATAAAATATGTCGACTGATATTAGCTCAGTCAACATATATATGTAAAGTCACATAGAATCAGACGACAAATGATGACAAACTTTTGTTACTCTTGTATCAGTCGACACATAAATGTGGACTGTGGATAATTACACGACAAAAGTTTTGACAAACTTTTACTACTCTTATTTCAGACGACAATTATATGTGGTCTGAAGACAAGCCAAACCACAAGTAATTGTGATTGTACTCTAAATGATATATAGTTTCAAAATATCAGACGACATATATTTTGGACTTCAGTCGATATTTATGAGTTGTATGTAATCATCAAACATTTCAGACTCATCTTAAATCAAACGACATATGATATGTCGTGTGATTGAACTCAGACGACAGTGGTGAACTACCGTCTGAGTTCAATCAAACGGCAGCAAGACAAATGACATATGAAAAATGTTCAGACGACAGTGATGTTTCTAGCATAGTGTCTTTATTATGTGTATAATGACATGCGAACTGACGAATACATTAACGAAGTGTACGTATGTTAACTCGCGCTAGATATTGATGTATCAAGATTGATGTTTTGAAAATTGATGTACTACAATTTTCTCTAAAATTAAATAAAGGGAAATGAGGACTATGTTTCTCGTGGAATCACTGGGTCCAATAACAAGTTGCCAAGTCAACTCAAACTTAGCGCACACGGTACAAAAATCAATGTGACATCACGGCTGGCGTCAGAGCAATGGTGATTTTTTGGCCATTTTCGTCAAGGAAATATCCTCGAAACTTCTGAAATTAGTTTGCCTGCCGTTCGTATCAAACTTGGGGAAATGACTCGATCTAATATAAGCTTAAAATAGTTTGGACATTGTTTCTTCGATTTTCGGTTTTAATAGTTTTATTTCATCGTTACTTTATTTTCAAAGGTTTCAGTTTGGTGGCATCTTCTTATTGTTTTTACTATAATCATATATTATGATGTTTCAGTTGTAACGTGAAGATGAAAAGTTCACTTTTCTATCGGAAAAGTTAGCACTTCTTACATTTAATTAAGTCTATTTTTTCTCTGATAACTTTTAATTTCTCTTATTTGTCACATAAAACGTGATGCACTAAGAGTGTCGATAACCTATGGATTTTCAGTTTGAGGTTCGTGAGCTCTTGTTGCCTCAAAACACATTGTTACAGTTTCATGATTAATAAACTTCTTCTCTTGAATAAAAATAATAATAATAAGTGATACTCCCCATAATGAGATTTAGTTCACATTATTCTAACTCTGAAAAATACATAGAAAAGAACAAATATTTTTTCACAAAATTTATTAACCGGTAAAATTTATCTTAATTTTATATTTCATAATTTTTTCAAAAAATAATAATAATTTAATAAATAATTATTAACGAAAATCGGGACATGTATTAGAATGTAATCCCTAATATATGGGTATGGGAAATCCCCATTATCTAATTACAGAGACCACGACGGATACAAGGATGAAAATATTAAAGAATATGTATATGATATTTTGATTATCTGACTCTACGCTACCCATTGCAATCCCTATTTAGTCTTTGAGAAATTGGTGAGCTCTCCTAGAAGCAACATGTTAATTTACTTTGAGCTTGTTTAGAGACATGGGCAATTCTTGTTGTAGTATATGACTTAGTATGGTCTCAACCAGTATGGTCTACACTCTAAACCCTAAAAACCATGCAGCAGTGCTTAAGTTTCTACTACGACTTCGCTTCTTTTTTTCTGTTACTTGTACGATTGTTCTGTTAGAAAATATGTCAAATATTGTAAATAGATAATAACATAACTTCATTATAATTAAATAACTAATTATAACTAAAAACTCATAATACAAACATGATGATGAACACCAATGTTACCAACTCGGATTCAAGGATATGAGGATGTTGAAGGAAGTCGAGTCATGTGTCTCACACACTTTTCTTAAGACAAATTATGTCTCATCTTCGGTGCAAAGGTTTGATGGTACTTGTCTCTCAGGATACAATGACTGCTTGTCCCTTTAAGATGCACTGCTATTGAGAACACTGAACGAACTTGAAGTACCTTCGTCTATCACCAGAACACAACTTAGAGAGGGAGAGAGAAAACTCAAGTCAGGAGAGATGCTTTGAGTTGATGTGTTTAGAATGAGGGATGGAGTCACCTACTTATATTGGTGAGATTGGAGGAAAACTTGAATACCATAAATAAGGTTACAATTTTTCATTAGACCACTACCATGTCATTGATTCATGTTGTTACAAAAACCAAAAGACAAGGAAGTTGAAAGATCAATCATTACATGCATTACTTTGATGACAATTTTCATTTACCTTTAACTATCAAAATGTTTACAAAAAAACGTTTTATTTCTATCATTTTTTCAACAATTCCCCACATGAATGAAATAGGCGACCAAAGACTCGATAGACTTGATGATAGATATCTACGGTTGAAACCTGCTTAGGATAGGTAGGTTTTACCCTTTGAACCTTCCCTTGTGATAGTATGTTGACTTTACTAACTAGACAGTAGACACGATGTCTTTTGAACTGTTCATCATTTGTGTAAATGATAACATACTTCACACAGGAATCTTCCTGGTACTTACAGTTCTCACTTTTGTGTCCATTTTGGCCCTGGACACGCGTCTGGTTCTGTAAGAGTTTGATAGGAATTAAGCCCCTAAACAATTCCCTTAGAAGCGGCTCCACTTCTCTCTTAAATAGGTGATTTCTTAAGAGTAACCTACATTACTCCGCTCGGATCTCCGACGTATAAGAATCATTAAAAGCTTTCGCTTAACCTCATTCCTTACGGGCATCACTGTTTTCATCATAGGAATGAACATGAGGAAAATCCCTATAATGATCTAACATGGTCTCTACAGTTTGGTTGTCCTTTTTGAACCTAGATCTTGGGATCTCTAGTCAGCTAGGTTGGGTATCCACTACAGAGATTTTTAATTCATGGGCTTTAATACCATTATCCTCGATGATTTATCAACTAGCTCTCTATTTAACCCTTTGGTTAGCGGATTCGCGATATTATCTTTTGACCTCACATAGTCAATAAAGATCACTCCAGTAGAAAGTAGTTATTTAATGGTATTATGTTTTCGACAAATATGTCTTGACTTACCATTGTACATCGTGCTCTGTGTCCTGCCAATTGCAGATTGACTTTCACAATATATGCATATTGCAGGAACATGTTTTGTCCATCTTGGAACATCCACTATGAATTGGCGTAGCCATTCTGCTTCTTCCCCACATTTATCTAAAGCGACAAATTCAGACTCCATCGTGGATCTGGTTATAATTGTCTGTTTAGAGGATTTCCAGGACACTCCTGCACCTCCCAATGTGAACACATACCCACTTGTGGATTTTGAGTCTTTCATGTCAGAAATCCAATTTGCATCACTGTATCCTTCTAGGACAGCTGGATAATTGGTATAATGCAGTCCATAGTTTCTCGTATACCTTAAGTACTTTAGTACCCTCACAATTGCTCGTCAATGCATAGCTCCAGGATTACTCGTGTACCTGCTCAGCTTGTTCACAGCATAAGCTATGTCAGGTCTTGTACAACTTGTTAGGTACATCAGACTTCCAATGACTTTAGAGTACTCTAACTGAGAGACACTCTCTCCTTTATTCTTTGAGAGATGTAGAGTCATATCTACCGGAGTTCTACCAACTCCATAATTATCCTTATCAAATTTTCCAAGGATATTGTCCACATAATGAGATTGACTCAATACAAGCCCATTTGATGTTCGTTTGATTTTAATTCCCAATATGACATCAGCAGGACTCATATCTTTCATATCAAATCAAGAATTTAACATATCCTTAGTGGACTTGATCATCTTTTCATTACTTCCAATGATAAGCATGTCATCAACATATAGACACAGAATGATATATCCATTTTCTGTATTTTTGACATAAACACATTTATCACATTCATTGATCTTGAAACCATTGGTGATCATAGCGTTGTCAAATTTCTCATGCCACTGCTTTGGGGCTTGCTTTAAGCCATACAATGACTTCACAAATTTCCACTTTCCTTTCTTGACCAGGAGCAGAGAAACCCTCAGGTTGCTCCATATAAATTTCCACTTCGACATCTCCATTAAGAAAAGCTGTCTTTACATCCATTTGATGAACTTCAAGATTTCGTAATGCGGCAATTGCAATTATCATTCTGATAGATGTTATTCTCGTCACATGAGAATAAGTGTCTAAATAATCAAGACCTTCCTTTTGCGTACAGCCTTTAATTACAAGTCTTGCCTTATACTTGTCTATTGACCCATCTGCTTTCAATTTCCTTTTGAAAATCTATTTGGAACTTAAAGGTTTACAATCTGGTGGAAGATCTACCAGTTCCCAAGTGTGATTTTGCAATATAGAGTAAATTTCACTCTTGATAGCTTCTTTTCACAAAGGACTATCAGTGGAGTTCACCGCCTCTTTAAAGGTACGAGGTTCACCTTCAAGCATATATGTCAAAAAATATGACCCAAATGATTTTTCTATCCTTGCTCTCTTACTTCATCTAGGTTTAACCTCAGACTCAGTGTCTTGATGTTGACTGCTTTCATTAGCAGCTTGGCTAGTTCCAGTACCAGCCTCACGTGTCTCTTTCAAAGAACTCGGTTCCCCTCTAGACTTACATGAAAACACATTTTTAAAGAATTATGCATTTCCTGATTCCATTATTGTGCTCTCATGTATATTAAATTTTTTTGATTTGTGCACAAGGAAGCGATAAACCGTACTGTGATGTGCATATCCAATGAAAATGCAATCTACTGTTCTAGGTCCTTTTTTCACTTTTTTAGGTTTAGGGACAACCACCTTAGCCAAATATCCCCACACTCCTAAGTAATCATAGGATGGTTTTCTTCCTTTCCATAGTTCATATGGAGTTTTCTCTTGTTTCTTTTTCGGAACCTTATTTAAAAGGTAGTTAGCCGATAAAATGACGTCTCCCCACATGTTGGGTGGTAAACCAGAACTTTGTAGCATTGTATTCAACATTTCAATCAATGTACGGTTCTTTCGTTCAGCAACACCGTTTGATTGTCGAAAGTAAGATGCGGTTCTTTCATGAATAATCTCATGCTGAGCACAAAATTCAGCAAATGGCGATTCATATTCATCTCCTCGATCATTTCTCAATACTTTTATTTTCTTATCGAGTTGATTTTTCACCTCACTCTTATAGAGAACAAACTTTTCTATTGCCTCATCTTTACTCTTCAGCAAATACACATAACAGTATTGCGTGCTGTAATCGATAAAGGTAATGAAATATTGGTTATCATCTCTTGACTGTGTTGGTTTTAAAGCACATACATCACTATGGATTAAATCAAGAGGTTCATTGTTTCTTTCAATGCTTTTGAAAGATGATCTCGTTAGTTTTGCCTCTACACAAGTCTCACACTTATGTTTCATATTAACTTGAAATTTTGGTAAGTGTTCTATGTTAATTAGCTTTTGCAAAGTACCATAATTAACATGTCTTAGTCTACCATGCCATAAATTGGAAGACTCAAGCATATAAGTGGAAATACTAGCTTCATTCATATTTTTGACAATAGTCATTACATTCAATTTGAACATTCCATCACTCATTTAACCCTTACCCACATACATTCCACCCTAAGACAAAACAACTTTGTCAGACTTGATCACAATGCGGAAACCATGAGTGTTCAGCAGTGCACCAGAGATAAGGTTCTTGCGGATATCAGGAACATACACAACATTGTTCAAAGTTAGCTTCTTTCCAGAGGTCATCTTTAGAACCATTTTACCCTTGTCCTCAAGGACAGATGTGGCTGAATTCCCCATGTACATTATCTCCCTATCAGTGCTGGGTTCAAATTTGGAGAACATCTTCTTATCGGCACATACATGGCGAGTTGCTCCAGTGTCAAGCCACCATTTCTTTGGGTTTGAGCCCACCATATTCACCTCAGACACCACAACAGAGAGGTTCATATCAGAGACATCCCTTATGACTTCTTCAATCATGTTGGCTTCCTTATTTTTCTTCTTCTTTGGCTTGTTGCAGTCAATAGCTCTGTGACCAGTCTTGTCACAATTGAAGCACTTGCCTTCAAATCTAGGCTTCTTGGAAATGCCTCCTCTTGGTCCGAGCTTGGACCCTTGATTTTTGAACTTCTTGGTCTTGAAGCTTTGACCATGTTCCACAACATTTGCTTTAGCAGAGTAGCCACTAACCCATGTCTTCTTTTCAGATCTTCGGTTGTCTCCTTCAATGCGAAGTCTGACCTCTAGATCTTCCAAGCTCATTTCCTTTCGCTTGTGCTTCAAATAATTCTTGAAGTCTTTCCAAGCTGGTGGCAATTTCTCAATAACACATGCCACTTGAAAGCTTTCTCCAAGCTTCATCCCTTCAGCGTGAATCTCATGCATGATCAACTGGATTTCTGAGAATTGACTCGTCACAGTTTGGGAATCCACCATCTTATAATCAAGAAAGCGGCCCACAATAAATTTCTTAGCACCGGCATCCTTAGTTTTATATTTCTTCTCAATGGATTCCCACAGCTCCTTAGCTGTTCCTATGCTACTGTACACATTGTACAAAGAGTCAGCCAAACAATTCATGATATAATTTCTGCACAGATAGTCACGGCTATTCCATGCATTCACAGCTGCAATTTTTGCTTTATCATCTTGCTCATCTTCTTTGAGCTCAGGAGCTTTCTCAGTCAGGAACCTTACCAGATTCAAAGTGATCAAATAAAATATTATCTTTTGTTGCCACCTCTTGAAGTGCAGCCCATTGAACTTCTCAGGTTTCTCACCATGAGACACCAACACAAGTACATGAGCAGCAGCAATAGCAGGAATGATTGGCACTTGGGTTGAAGAGCTACTCCCGTCAACAGACTTCTCAGAATTAAATTTCATTTTTCTGAAAATGTTAACAATACAAGTTAATATTGATTCATATCAATAATATTCGCAATTGGTAACACAAAATAAAGGCAATATCAATATTAATTTGGCTACTCCTCAATCCGTTCGGTAATTTCAGTCAGACCCGACCAGGTAAGAAGATGAAGCTTTAGTGGAGCGTGGCTCTCTTAAGAACATTGCCTCAATGGTTCTAGCCTAGACATCATGTCAAACTGAGTACGCCTAGTTGGAAAGATTCATAAACCAAAGCAATAATAATTTGTCTTAAGATTGTTAGAAAATATTGTTAAATATTGGAAATATATAATAACATAAATTCATTATAATTAAATAAATAATTAATTATAGGAGGATCTTAAAGGAAGTCTAGTCGTGTGTCTCACAAACTTTCCTTAAGACAAATTATGTCTCATCTTCGGTGCAAAGGTTTGATGACACTTGTCTCTCAGGATACAACGACTGCTTGTCCCTTGAAGCTGCACTGCTACTAAGGACACTGAACGAACTTGAAGTAGCTTCGTCTATCACTAGAACATAACTTAGAGAGTGAGAGAGAGAACTCAAGTAAGGAGAGATGCTTTGAGTTAGTGTGTTTAGAATGAGAGATAGAGTCACCTATTTATATTGGTAGGATTTGAGGAAAACTTGAATGTCATGAATAAGGTTACAACCTTTCATTAGACAACTACTATGTCATTGATTCATGTTGTTATAAAAACCAAAAGACAAGGAAGTTGAAAGATCAATCATTACATGCATTACTTTGGTCACTATTTTCATTAATCTTTAACTATTAAAATGATTACAAAAAATCCTTTAATTTCTATCATTTTTCTAACATGTTCTTTGTAGTGTATGCAGGAGACTCTTTTTTCAGTTCTATAATACGGTTGTTGCTAGGAAGTATCATTACAGATTCTTGGTCTAAACCAAAAGAGGAGAAACTAAATGACTCTGGAGTAAAAAGGAAGAGCTACGCCAACTCGATCTTCTTGTTCTTCTCAACGTGAACAAATAGCATGCAGATGCTTTACCCCACATAATTTTAGTAAGCAGGCTCAATATCACATTAAGTGATACTCCCCAAACTTTTAACTACGAAAAATACATAGAAAAAACAAATGTTTTTTCCACAAAATTTATTAACTGGTAAATTAAGCACAGATGAACATCACAGTAAGGATAACAGACTCATAATTCAGTACTGTAGCTATAAAATTTATGTCACGTACAAGTTCTTTGAAAACTTGGGACAATAAGAAGGCAAACGAGTTCAAGTGAATATTAATTAAGATTACTGCGTTACTGCAACGCAGTAGTACTAGTGCTGGGGATTCAACTAAGCCTCCACAAGGTGGTTCAACTCTCTGACAAGAGCAGACAAGTCCAAGAAAGATGAGCCACCTTCTTCAACAGCCCTCCTCGCGTTCTCCCCAAGTTCATTCACTCTGCGTCTCATTTCCACTGCTTCATCACCCACCACGATTTTATTCACAGCCTCCTCTACGGCCTCCCTCCTCACCCTCCCTTCTGTCTCTGCATTTACATCCACAAATGACAAAGCCCATTTTTCAGAACCAACAGGAACCCCAATATTAAGTATCTCAGTCACCAACTTCTCATTGTAAAACTGCTCGCCAAACACCGGCCACGTGATCATTGGAACTCCGGCGGACACTGCTTCTAGGATAGAGTTCCACCCACAGTGAGTGACAAATGCTACTATTGCTTCATGCTCAAGAATCAGTACTTGAGGAGCCCAATCTCTTATGATCAGTCCCTTACCTTCCATTCTATTCTCAAATCCTTCAGGCAACCACTCTTCTGCATCTTTCTTTTCTTTCTTCACAACCCAAATGAAGTCTTGGCCAGAAGCCTCGAGGCCTATTGCAATTTCTAGTAGCTGAGAATCAGCAAAACGGATCATGCTTCCGAATGATACATAAACAACTGAACGGGGTTTCTTTGAATCAAGCCATTTCAAACACTCGTGTGTCCCCGCAGTTGAGCGTTTTACTGATCCCCTCTCTGCTTTATCCTCTGCTGCCTTGTTGCATAACGACACAGGACCGATATGCCATGCCTTCCGCCCAAACACCTTCCTGTAATGATCTGCATAAGCTGGTTCTAGTTCATAAAAACTGTTCACAATAACCCCATAGCTCTTTTCTTCAATCTCTAGATGATTTGAGCATCTTCATGACTTCTGGCTCACCATCTTGATTAGAGAAAGCTGGTAGCTGACTTCTAGCCATCTTAATCTCACCGGGGAGATTAGGAATGACAAAAGATTCGGAATCAGATGACAACTTTGAATGAGGTTGATACATCAACAAACTCAGTGAAGCACACAACGGGAAGAAACCTGTTCCATGGAAATACAGCCTTGGAATTCCAAACTTGGCAGCAACATCTGTAGCCCAAGTAAAGAAAGCATCAGCAACAAGGCAATGAGGTCGATGTTCGTCTAATACCTTCTCAAGCTGTGGTTCAAGTAAAAAGGTGGCCTTGATAAAATTTCCCAGCATGTCTTGCGTTGTAATCAACTCGGAGCTTTCACACTCTTGAGGCAACCCTGCTTCAATAGATGGGAACTTGATGAGAACGAGTTCAATTTTGTTGAGATATATATCTCACATCGGGAATATGAGACCTTGCCTGTGGGTTTATAAGGGTTTGGGCTACTCTCTCTATTGCCAATTGGTTTTAGAGTTGAACCCCAGACTACTTTATTATGGTATCAGAGCGGGTTACCCACGTACACGTGTGAAGCCTAAAGGCCACACGAACTCCACGACCACCCAAGTTGTTGTCCACGTGTTAGGCTTAAAGATTCGCCACACGTACGGGGGCGTGTTGAGATATATATCCCACATCGGGAATATGGGACCTTGCCTGTGGGTTTATAAGGGTTTAGGCTACTCTCTCTATTGCCAATTGGTTTTAGAGTTGAACCCCAGACTACTTTATCAAATTTCACCTCGTTGGATTGCTTTGGAGAAGAGTGGTGCATTGAGGGGAGTTGTTACTATGGTGCATCTGACCCCATGAGAAGAAAAAAGTTTGGCTATGTCTAGGAGGGGTATGCTGTGGCCACGAGCCATGTATGGAAGAAAGAAAATATGAAGCTGTTGGCTTGATTTAGTTTCCATTGCCTGTGCTGCAATGCTCTCAGCACAGGCTCTCTGATAATGATAATTTTGCAGCACAGGCTCTCTGATAATGATAATTTTGGTGTTGAAGATATATATAGACACTTGCATCTCATGTCAGCCGTGCTTAAGTTTCTACGTGGACTTTTCTTCTTCTTTTTTCCATTACTTCTACGAATTTTCTTTGTAGTGTATGCATATGAATCTTCTTTCATTTTTACAATGTGAATTTTGCATATCATGACCCACCTTCAACAGCTCTCTTGGCCTTATCTACAACATCTCTGGCTCTGCTGAGAGCGGCCATATGATCATTGGCACACCATCCCCTCTCCCACTCTCCCTCATTCTCTTGTCGAAATCCAACAGCCAATGTAATGACATCTATTTTAAAGACGTGCACTACATGGAATAACTTTTATAGTCATTCAACTACTATAGTAATAACTTCAGTAAGGGCAGTAAGAGGTTTTTAGTGGCTCAATTTCTCATTACGCTAATTTCTCATATCTAGCAATTTCTTATTTTCTCGTAACTTGTAATTTTTAATTTCTCATACCGGACA
Organism: Comarum palustre; assembly: GCA_951800085.1. Taxonomy (NCBI): domain Eukaryota; kingdom Viridiplantae; phylum Streptophyta; class Magnoliopsida; order Rosales; family Rosaceae; genus Comarum; species Comarum palustre. The sequence continues at coordinate 3,758,673 of OX637583.1, forward strand.
ATTTCTCATAACTTGCCTTTTCTCAATTTCTCAGTTTCTCGTAACTGGAAATTTCTTATTTTTCACATATTATGAATTTTTTCAATTTCTCATATCTCATAATTAATTAATTTTTTCTCATCTTTGACAATTTCTCAATTTTTCATAATTGATAATTTCTCAATTTCTCATATTTGTCAATTTTTTAATTTATCATATATGACAATTTCTTAATTTTTTATAACTGATAATTTCTCAATTATTTATATCGGGTGATTACTCAATTTCTCTTAACTGACAATTTCTCAATTTCTCATGTTTGGAAATTTCTCAATTTCTCGTATCTAGAAATTTCTCATAACTGACAATTTCTCATATCTAGCAATTTCTCAAATCTGACAATTTGTTATAATTGAAAATTTCTCAATTTGTCATCTCTGACAATTTCTCCATTTCTCGTAAATGACAATTTCTAATATCTGGTGATTTCTCAATTTCTCATAACATGTCAGTTCTTAATTTCTTAATTTCTCATATCTAGTAATTTCTCATAACTGACAATTTCTTATCTCTGACAATTTATCTATTTCTCATAAATGAAAATTTCTAAAATCTAGCAATTTCACATAGGGATGCAATAATATTAATACCCAACATGTAGGTTACGTACCAACAAGTATTCGACCCTAACATAGGGGATATATGGGGATAAACAGGTAATAGGTATGAGAAACCACAATATTCAAATTCTTAAATCGGGTACGGGACGGGTATCATATTTTCATATTCATCTTCACCCCTAACCATTTAGGATGAAAATATTAATATAAACTTATTATATATAATGTATAAATTGATATTTATGTAATAAATATTTAACGAAACATCCTTTTTACTATATATTTGGATTGAAGCTTGAAAATTATTTATTTTGGTATTTGATTTTAATTCATACATTTATATTGAGTATTTTTTTAATAATAATAATTTAATACATAATTGTTAACGAAGATCGGTGTGAGTATATGAACGTAATTCCTAAAGGGTACGGGTATGGAAATCCTCATAATTTAATTATGGAGATGGGGATCGGTATAGGGATGAGAAATGTTAAAGGGTATGAGTATGTATTTTGATCCCCTGACCGTACTCTATCCATTGTCATCCCTATTTTTTTGGATACAATTCTCATCCCTAATTTCACAATTTCTCATGTTTGGTAATTTCTCAATTTCTCATGTTTGGTAATTTCTCAATTTCTCATATCTGACAATTTCTCAATTTTTTCAATTTCTCATAACTGACAATTTTTTCAATTTCTCGTAAATAGTAATTTCTCAATCTCAAATCTGACAATTTCACAATTTCTCATAACTCACAATTTTTAATTTCTCATAACTGTCAATTTCTCGATTTCTCATAAGTGTTATTTCTCAATTTCTCATAACTTACAATTTCTCATATCTTAAAATTTCTCAATTTCTCAAACTCTCATTTTCTCATAACCGGGAATTTCTCAGTTACTTATATTTAACGATTTTTCTACTTCTCATAGATTTATTTTTCTATTTAAGTGAACTTTAGGCTTTGTTGTTAGTCGCCCTAAGGTTTCATACTCTTATATAAGGAGCCATAGTTGATGTATTTTGTAATCTTATATTTTTATAAAACAAAACCTTTGAGTTTTTTTTCAAATCCTCGTGGATTCGAGATCGACTTTGTGGATTCAGGTCAAAACCGATTGGTGGATTCTAATCATTATATCATTTACTTATAGTTCTGCTGGATCAATTGGTATCAGAGCCTCTGGTGGATTCTTGGTGAGTGATTTATCAATTCGGTTCAGAAAAAAGTGCAGTTCGATCTGCACAGAAAAAAAAACAGATCAAGAAGCCACCGCCGAACTGCCCCTCGACACAAACTCTACCGCAACCCGACGCCTCTCCAACCCAGTCAACGCCCCAGTCGCGAGTTGCAGCCCGACATCGCCACCCAGTTAGATGTCGCCTCGTCACAGCTTCGAGTTGAATCTCAAGCTCTCCATCCTCATCGAATGCCGATCCGAGCCAGAAATCAATCCATCCTCACTGAATCCCCTACGCCTCTCCAATCTACGCCCTCCCATGACAGCTGATTCTGGCAACAACGTCGACCAAAAACCTAGAAAATTGCGGGTTTTATAGCAGACCCGACCCGGTAGCCAGACTCGACCCGATCCAAAAAGAGATCCCAGCCCAACCTGATCCAAGCCATCAACCCGACCTAAAACACTAACCCGACCCAAAACTGATCCGACCTAGCCCGACCAAAAAAAGAAGGAAAAAAAAGCTAGCATGGAACGTTAAATGTTCACCTCACCAGATTACGACAACTTCAGAACATCGTGCTTCATCAAAGACAAGGTATAGTCGATAATAATTGATAGTGATCTACACAAGAATTTGTTGCAAGCAAGTTTGTTCATTCCATTCAATTACCGACAGTAAAGTTGAGCAATCCATTTTGGATTGATAATCATACACATTGATAGAGATTTGTAAAGTTCTCATCTCTATAGGAGAATTTTATAACGACGAGGTTACTTGACATGTGATTGATATAGATGATAGTGACGTATTTTTTTAGAAAACCATGACATGAAAACGTCAATGATAGTTATTGCAAAGATGAGACATATTTACTTAAGAAGGAGTAGAACAAGATTACAATCAAGCCTGTAAAGCCTGAAGTGTGAAAAGAATGTTGAAGAAATCACTTTAGAGATTAAAGAAGAGTTTGCTCATGTTGACCCAGTTGTCAGTATTGAAGAAACATCGCCTCATATGACTCTTCCAGAACCAAAATCAAAGGTCATTCCAGAATGCAATTTTGGGAATCAAGAAGATTTCTCTTAAGATAAATATGAACAACTTATATTTGACATTGGATTCATGGTTGTGTCTTTAGAGTTTGCCAAATATCATGTTAATCAACCATAGGTTCAATGGACTAATTTATTATGTGGTTTCTTGTCATCTTATTCTTGTTCTTTATTCAAGATGAATTCGAGGTAAAGTTCTTTTGTGGTGGAAGAGACTGATGCAGAATGAAGGGGTCACTTTCCGAATGAAAATAAAGATTGGAGAACTGTTTGATCGTGAAAAATTATTTCCGGACATCCATGTTCGTTGGTGGCGGCAGGTTTTTATGCCTGCATCAAATAAACCATTTTTATCATTAGTAGCGTAAGTCAAATAGGGTTATTGCATAGGCCTGGGGATTGAGGGTACCTGAAAAATAAGTGTTAATATAAATCACAACAATTATTACTACTTAAAAATAATTACAAAAGTGATTGTTGTTCGTAACGAACATTAGTCAAAAATCTAATTAAAATGCTAACCTAAACTACTCAGAAAAATAGGAAAATATACAGAAATATAATAGACATACATATGAACATCTGTACAAAATTTTATGGGATTCAAAGATTGTTTGGTACAAAAATAAAATCAAAGAAAACATGGAACAAAATATTGACGAAAATCCTAAACTAAAAAGAAACAAAATCATAAGCTACTATATACATGTGATCATCTCTTTTGCACGCAAAGAACATTCAAAGATTTTTCATGCTATCATACTGCTTCAATCCAAGCAACCTAGATCATGCATACTATCAATCCAATCAAGTTTTCATTTTCAAGTAGTGTTACCAACCGGATTAATTATTATCTACTCAACCTCTAATATCATCTTAAAACATACTACCAGCCGGAATCAACGTATAAGAGTAGCTTTGAGTAAGAAACAAGAACATAATAGAATGCTAATTTTTGAACAGAAATTAGTCAAGAATAAAAAACTAGTCAAGAACTAGTGTGAACATGATAAAAAATTAGTCAAGAACTAGTATGTCGCATCCTAAGAGAAGATCGGTAAAACGGAATAGATAAAAGAACTCAAGCAATGTCCATGAGTTCTAAGGTGTTGAAGAAAGCTAATTTCTGAACAGAACTGAATACCGTCTCTAAAAATCATATCACACATCTAGAATTGATTGTAAATTACCCGCCTTATGATCAAATATTGTTTCAGTATGATTTATTAACATTGAAAACTAAACTCGACGAAACCTAGGATCTAGTAGCGATGGAATCTCAGTGTAGGGTTCATCAGCGAAAGTCGACTGTTGGAGGGTGACGTCATCAGAGTTCTTCAGATTTGGTCGACCGTTGGAGCGTGACGCAGGCAGATCTGAACGTTGAAACATGACGTCATCATTAGGGTTCTTCAGTGCAGATTCTTCGTTTTTCATTTCTGTTAATAACCGTCCTATTTAATAGGACACAGCTGTTTGGTTTTGTTAGATTAGTCCGAGTCTTAAGCAATCATCTCATGATCTTCAGAGTTGTTGAAGAGGAGATCGATTCTTCTGCATCTTTTCTGGGTTTTCTGTTTTCGTCTTTTTCGAATCTGATGTAAGGCTATTTAAAGCCATAACTTCTGTTAATTTAAGTGTCTTTCATTCATAGATAACTCAAGTTGATAAACTTGTCCAACATTTGGTATCAGAGCCTCACCATCGAGGCCTGGTAGAGAGAGTGAAAGAACTGTGAGATAAAGAGCTCGAGTGAAACAGGAGAGATGACTGAAAGTAGCAGTAGCAATGGGAAGTTTGCACAACCTGCTATCCCGAGATTTGATGGCTACTATGAGCACTGGGCCAAGTTAATGGAGAATTTCCTTCGTTCCAAAGAATATTGGAGTTTGGTCGAGGAAGGAATAGATGCAGTCCCTTCAGGGATGCAACCAACAGAAGGTCAGCTGAAAGTGATAGAGGAGCAACTTTTGAAGGACAAGAAGATCAAGAATTATCTCTATCAAGCCATTGATAGAGAAATCATGGAGACTATCCTCAATGATGATACATCGAAGCAGATTTGGGACTCAATGGCACAGAAGTTCAAAGGTTCTACAAGGGTGAAACGAGCTCAACTTCAAACACTAAAAACTGAATTCGAAGTGTTAAGGATGAAGGAAGGAGAATCAGTGAATTCCTATTTCGGACGAACTCTCTCAATAGCCAAACGCATGAAGTCATGTGGAGAGAATGTGCAAGAAAGGGAAATCACAGGGAAAATACTGAGATCATTGGTGCCAAAGTTCAATTATGTGGTGTGTTCAATTGAGGAGTCAAACAATGTTGACATACTGACAGTGGATGAACTTCAAAGCAGCTTGCTCATTCATGAGCAAAGAATGAAGAATATGAATGAAGATGAACAAGTCTTGAAAGTGACTTATGAAGAAAAGGCAGTAAGAGGAAGAGGAGCATTTCGAGGAGGACGAGGTAGAGGAAGAGGCAGACAACCATTCAATAAGACATTGGTGGAGTGTTACAAATGCCACAATCTGGGACATTTTCAGTATGAATGTCCTAACTGGGAGAAGAGAGCAAATTATGCTGAGCTCAATGAAGAAGATGAGATGCTACTGATGGCAAACATAGAGCTGAAAGAAGCAAAGGAAGAAGATGTATGGTTTCTAGATTCAGGATGTTCAAACCATATGACTGGCAACAGAAAATGGTTTGATAAACTGGATGAACAATTCAGACATTCTGTGAAGCTTGGCAATGATTACCGAATGGAGGTACTTGGAAAAGGGAACATCAAAATCGAAGTTGAAGGTGCGATTCAAACTGTAAGTGATGTGTACTATGTTCCTGATTTAAAGAATAATCTTTTGAGTATTGGTCAGTTGCAAGACAAAGGACTAGCCATTTTGATTAAGCAGGGTGTGTGCAGACTGTATCATCCAAGTAGAGGTTGTATACTTAAAAGTATAATGACTGCAAACCGGATGTTCGTGGTACTGACCAAAACTGTTATACAGTCATCAACTTGTCTCAATGTCAATTCAGATGAAGTAGGTGATCTATGGCATAAGAGGTTTGGACATTTAAACCATCGAAGTATGAGACAGATGCAACAAAAGAAATTGGTTCAGGGGCTTCCAAGCTTCACGATTTCAGACAAAGTGTGCTCTAGTTGTTTAAAAGGAAAGCAGCATCGCGAAGCTATGCCAAAGACAAGCAAATGGAGAGCCACAAAATCACTACAGCTTATTCACTCAGATATCTGTGGACCTATAACTCCTATGTCAAACAGCAACAAGAGGTACATTTTGACTTTCATAGATGACTTCACTCGAAAACTATGGATATATATGTTGAATGTTAAGAGTGAAGCGTTTACAATGTTCAAAATGTTTAAGAATAGTGTGGAGAAAGAGTGTGGAATGTCCATCTGTGGTTTAAGAACAGATAGGGGAGGAGAATTCACTTCAAAAGAGTTTATGGAGTTTTGTAAACAGCATGACATCAAGCTCCAATTGACAACTGCCTACACGCCACAGCAAAATGGAGTGGCAGAGCGCAAAAACCGTACCATTTTAAATATGGTAAGGTGTTTACTGGAAGACAAAATGATGCCTAAGATCTTCTGGCCAGAAGCTGTTAGATGGGCCTGTCATGTCATTAATAGAAGCCCCACATCAGCTGTGAAAGACAAGACTCCTGAAGAATGCTGGACTGGAGTAAAGCCAAATGTTGGCTATTTCAGAGTATTTGGATGTGTTGGAAATGTACATGTACCAAAAGAAAAGAGATTCAAGTTGGAAGCCAGGAGTCGAAGATGCATATTGCTTGGTTACAGTGATGAATCAAAGGGGTACAAGATGTATGATCCAGTTGAGAAGAAGGTGATAGCAAGCAAAGACATAGTATTTGAAGAAGGAGAATGCTGGGACTGGGGAAGAACAGAAGGAGAAAGAGAAAAAGATGTATTAGATTGGGGAGAGACAGAAGGGAGCTTGTATGAGTCAAGTGATGAAGATGTTGAAGAAGAAGAAGACAATGAAGAAGGTAATTCCACTGAAACAGCAATCCTTCAAGATGAAGAAATACATCCAGTGATTGAAAGGAGAGTATCAAGGGCTCCAGCCTATCTACAAGATTATGTATCTGGTGAAGGATTGTCAGATGAAGAGGAGGTTCAAAACTTAGTAATGTTCATCTCTTCTGATGATCCTACCTGTTATGAAGAAGCAATAAGGAGCAAAAGATGGAAGGATGCCATGGACTTGGAGATTAGTGCAATTGTCAGAAATGAGACATGGGAACTTGTTGATGCACCAATAGGTACCAAGGTCATTGGTGTAAAGTGGATATTTCGGACTAAATTGAACGAGAATGGAGAGGTAGATAAATGTAAAGCCAGGTTGGTAGCAAAAGAATATGCACAAGAAAGAGGGATAGATTACAATGAGGTTTTTGCACCAGTTGCCAGATGGGATACAATTAGGACAGTGATAGCTTTGGCAGCAAGAAATGGCTGGATGATCTTTCAATTGGATGTCAAAAGTGCATTCTTGCATGGAGAATTGAAGGAGGCAGTGTACATTGCTCAGCCACAGGGGTATGAGGTAAAAGGAGAAGAAGGAAAAGTGTACAAGCTAAAGAAGGCGCTGTATGGATTAAAATAGGCACCAAGAGCATGGTTTAGCAGAATCGAAGGATACTTTCTCAAACAAGGCTTTGAAAGAAGCAGTCATGAATACACTTTGTTTGTGAAGAGGGAAGGGAAGAACAACATTCTGATTGTAAGTCTCTATGTTGATGATCTCATCTTTACTAGTAATAATTCAGTTATGCTGGAAAGCTTCAAAAGCTCTATGAAAAGGGAATTTGAGATGACTGATCTTGGTGAAATGAGGTATTTTCTGGGAGTCGAGGTGCATCAAGGGTCAAGAGGTATTCACATTGGTCAGAACAAATATGCTGAGGAGATACTTGAGAGATTTGGCATGAAAGAATGCAATGGAGTCAAGAATCCAATGGTTCCAGGAAACAAACTGTCCAGAGAAGAAGGAGGAAAGAAAGCTGATCCAACCTTGTTCAAACAGATGGTTGGAAGTCTGATGTACATGACAGCCACTAGACCAGATTTAATGTATAGTGTGTGCCTGATCAGTCGTTTCATGTCTAATCCCATGGAATCTCACATGCTTGCAGCTAAGAGAATTCTTCGATACATTCAAGAAACAGCTGAGCTTGGAATCTTTTATGAGAAGGGAAACAAAGAGGAGTTGTTGGCATACACTGATAGTGATTACGCAGGAGATGTTGATGAACTGAAAAGCACCTCAGGTTATGTGTTTATGCTAAGCAATGGTGCAGTAGCGTGGTCCTCAAAGAAGCAACCAATTGTAACTCTATCAACCACAGAAGCTGAGTATGTAGCTGCAGCTGCATGCGCTTGTCAATGTGTTTGGATGCAGCAAATTCTGAAGCAAATTGGAGGAGTTCAAGGTAAAACAGTTACAATGCTATGTGATAATTCGTCTACCATTAAGCTTGCAAAGAATCCTGTTTTTCATAGTAGAACCAAGCACATAGCTGTGAGATACCATTTTCTTCGAAATCTCATAAAGGATGAAGAAATCAGCATCGAGCATTGTGGTACCAACGAGCAATTAGCAGATATCATGACTAAACCTCTGCGTTTGGAGGTGTATGAAAGGTTTCGAGACGCACTTGGTGTGAAGGCAGCTAAGGAAGTAAACTGAAAATCATCTCAGTCTTTCAGTTTAGGGGAGGGATTGTAGGGTTCATCAGCGAAAGTCGACTGTTGGAGGGTGACGTCATCAGAGTTCTTCAGATTTGGTCGACCGTTGGAGCGTGACGCAGGCAGATCTGAACGTTGAAACATGACGTCATCATTAGGGTTCTTCAGTGCAGATTCTTCGTTTTTCATTTCTGTTAATAACCGTCCTATTTAATAGGACACAGCTGTTTGGTTTTGTTAGATTAGTCCGAGTCTTAAGCAATCATCTCATGATCTTCAGAGTTGTTGAAGAGGAGATCGATTCTTCTGCATCTTTTCTGGGTTTTCTGTTTTCGTCTTTTTCGAATCTGATGTAAGGCTATTTAAAGCCATAACTTCTGTTAATTTAAGTGTCTTTCATTCATAGATAACTCAAGTTGATAAACTTGTCCAACACTCAGTGCATAAAGAAGAGGATTCTTACCAGCTTGCCATCGCTATCTACAAGTGGCAGTCGGCGATATTTTGTTTCGATCAATAACCCAACAGAATATCAAGTGTTAAAACAGACTGTTTGACCCAAACATAAGTTGCTAAACTGACTTGCACATTTATGTGAAAAATATCTTGCTGTCACATTTTAGATGAAAAAGCAGAAATATAACTTCCATGAGTCAACAGTGTGAGAAGTAGCCCAATTCCAGTTAAATCTTATCAGTAGCCATAAGAAACTCAAATAGCTTCTCATCACTTGGTTCAATCAAGTCACAGGAAATGAAATGTACATTAAGGAAACTGATTACTTAATTACCGCGCAGCATCTTCTAGGTTGGTGGTTTTGCGAACAACAAGTGGAGCAGGTGTCATCAAGTCACCAACAGCTTTCCATTGGTTTTGCTAAGCAGTTTCTGTATTTCATTGAATGTCTGCCATGCTCATCCAGAATTAGAAAGTATATCATGAAGCAACTATGCACAAATATCAAAAATAAGAAGCTGTTGGACAGATATGCTGTCTCCCATCTAAAATTCTAGGTCACATAAACTGTGTCAATTTAAATTTGAGCTAACATTCTGGATTTGCACTACTCACTCAAAAGGATTACAGGTACAACTGAGAAATATCGAATACATCCTACTTTGCAAGGAAAACGGAAGCAGAAATGTGAAACCGAAGCGTTCCGAAGAGCGGAAACATTTTTTTCAAAAAAATAGTTGGTATATGTGAAACTGAAATTTTAAACCTGAAAAGCCCAAACCCAACCCGGTTCGAGTTACATTTTGCTCAAATTATAATTTCTAACCATTTCTGATCCGGACCCGCACTCACCCCTTTTAACGAATATCAAATTTGGCGCCCATTCCATATAGGAAAATAAACCTTATTTTCTGATTAATATTTGTATTTCTCTGAATAATGTAAAATTTCCAAGTTTTTACTGGTCGCCGTCCCATTGCCGCTTGGCGCGTCCCCAAACCCGCACACGGGGCCCCCACACCCTAAAAAACCTTATCTAGAAAATCTACCGTTACCCGCAGTTGTACCTCACAACTCCTATCCCTCACATCCTCACCCTCCACTCAGGCCTCCCTGCCCCACCACCTCCCATTCAACGGCCCTGATCCCCCCTAGGTTTCCCTATATCAAATTCTTACAGCCCCAATTTCAATTCTTTAGTGCAGTTCCGCTGCCCTCGGCAAAAAAAACGTGTCGTCTCCTCGCCTCTTTCTCTGTCTCTCCCTCTATATCTACACATTCTCTCTCATCACCCACGCGCCGCCACTCCCCGGCGGCATCGCCCCCTTCCATCCCCGGTCGGATCTCCGGGTATTTATCCCTCCGCCCCTTCCCTCTCCTCTCTTTTCAGAAAACCAAAAAAAAAAATTAAAAAAATTCCAGTTTTTCTTCCTTCGGGTTTTCCGGTAGTGAAATAACAGCGAGGAGCGGGAAGAAGGTTTTTGATTTTTTCTTTTTAGATTAAAAAAGGAAAATAAATTAGGGTTTCTGGGATGGCGCAAGCTCAGGTTCAGGCTCAGAACGCGACGGCGGCGGCTAACGGCGGCGGGGCGAACCAGTTCGTGACGACGTCGCTTTACGTTGGGGATCTGGACCAGAACATTACGGATTCGCAGCTCTATGACCTGTTCAATCAGCTGGGTCAGGTGATGTCGGTTAGGGTTTGCAGGGACTTGTCCACCCGGAGGTCGCTTGGTTACGGCTATGTCAATTATGCCAACCCTCAGGACGGTATGTCGTTTTTTTATTCAGTTTAGATTTCGAAGCTTTTGTTATATGTTTGTTTCAGGAATGGTTTGAGTTTTGGACACGATTTGGATGATGGGTGTGTCGATTAGAGTGAACTCAGCTTACTATTGTCATTTTCATGCAAGTATAGAGTGGGATTCATTGATAGTGTGGATTGTGCAATTCGTGTTGTGTGTTGAAAGGTTTAGACTTTGAGCATTTTGGACACTGAGATTACTGTTAGGGGTGATAGTCTATAGATAGTCTATGCTTTTCTTTTAAGGTGGGGTTGATAGAATAATAACACATTTTTAGTTATTAGTATGTTTACTATGTGGTGGTCTAATGAAGGACTATAGTGATTCGGACTATTATGTAAGGTTCACGGTACGAGTTCTTACTAGTTCGAGTAGTTGTGTTTTCTGGACATCTTTGACTTTGTCAACTTGGGATTTCAATGATCAAGAAGCTTTTGTTATAATTCTTGGATGGGATTATCTTTTTCCCCCCTTGACATGTCAATATTAGAAGATTTGTCAAGGTCCTCTTTTTAAATCAAATAGTTTAATTTTTTTCCCTCCATCATCTAAAGGCTCTGCATGGATTAAAATTTAAAGTTGTTTCGTGCAAAGTAAATGCTTGTTGTTCATAAGGTTCTTGATATGTATCTTGAAAAGTAAATACATTTTTTTGTCCTCCTGGATGGTTTATTGATACGGAACGGAAGCGTAATCATGATAGACAACAAAGTTTCGTCAAGCGTCGAAACCTTAATGGAAGATATGGCTAGAATCCACTAGCAAAATACAGGCACAAGCCTAAACACAAGAGTTACTATAGTTTTTTTTGGGTTTTCTTATTGATTACTTCAATCCCCAGAATACAATATAGCAATGGCCTTATATAGGCATAGAAATAAACCTATTCATACTAGAACTAGGAACTTAAACTCAATACATTCAGAAAACATAATCTAGAATAGACTACAATTTAGGAAACCTAATATGATATGAAATACTAGATACAAAAGAATATTACTTCAGATATATATTCGGAATCTCAACCAAGACTTTGTTCGAGAATCTCAACCAAGACTTTGTTCGAGAATCTCGTTATATCCAGAAGAGTAACTTACGATTAACACTGTCATTAAGAAGCCTATTTGAATACCAATTTTGAATATTCAAATCATTCTTTTTAATGTGGCGATACTTTTTCATGTTTGGAATTCTTTGTTGAGATTCCCTAGATTCTCGTCCTGTATCAGTCTCCTCCACTTGGAAAGAACTCGACCTCGAGTTCATCTTGAATGCAGCTAGATCATTAGTAGGACAGAAGCATGATAAACCATTATTCCCAATATCATCAAAGCTAGAAGGGATTAGCATGAATCTGACGCCGTAGACAAGTTTAGAATATGCTTCTTCTAACTTGAACTCCTCTTTGGATTGATCTTGAAGAGAACTTGGCTTGCATGACATGGGTAACGATGTGGTGAATGATCAAACTCTTTTGTCTTCAATGGGTGTGTCTTCCACCTTCAAAGTGACTTTATGTTTCTCTTGACACATTTCGGGATGATCACTCATGTTGTCTTCAACCTTCAAAGTGATTTCTTCATGTTTCTTTTCACACACTTCGTGATGGTCACTATTAATGTTCTTTCTTATAGGCTTAATTTCAGTTTGACGCGACTTCCTCCCAAGCATGTATGTATCGACTTTGCGTAATCACGATAGACAACAAGGTTTTGTTAAGCGTCAAAACCTTAATGGAAGATATGGCTAGAATCCACTAGCAAAATATAGGCACAAGCCTACACACAAGAGTTACTATAATTTTTTTGGGTTTTCTTATTGATTACTTCAATCACCAGAATACAATCTAGCAATGACCTTATATAGGCATAGAAATAAACCTATTCATACTAGAACTAGGAACTTAAATCTAGTACATTCAGAAAACATAATCTAGAATAGACTACAATTTAGAAAACCTAATACGATATGAAATACTAGATACTAAAGAATATTACTCTAGATATGTATTCAGAATCTCAACCAAGATTTTGTTCGAGAATCTCGATATATCCAAAAGAGTAACATACGATTAACACAGTCATTAAGAAGCTTATTTGTAAAGAATATAGTTTGGCTGAATAGAATTTCATTGATAATGAGAGGGATATATATACAGCAATGTTCCATGTTCAATTAGGAAACAATCCTACAATTATGTACTCTACTAGGAAACAAATATACTCAGATCTTTCATATTCCTAATCACAGAAGATATAGCTTAATACTTTCTTTACACTCCCCCTCAAGTTGGAGAGTGGATATCCTGCACTCCCAACTTGTGTTTCATAGGAATAAAAGTTTCCTTCCCCAAAGCTTTGGTTAGAATGTCGGCCAATTGACGTGATGAGCTTACGAATCTCGTAACAATAGAACCATCTAGGATCTTGTCCCTGATATAATGACAATCCATTTCAATATGTCTGGTTCGTTCATGAAAGACAGGATTTGCTGCAATGTGCAAAGCCGCTTTATTGTCACAATACAAGGAAGCAGGTTCTTGATGCATTATGCCGAGGTCTTTGAGCAAATATCGTAGCCAAGTCAATTCACAGCATGTTCCTGTCATGGCACGATATTCTGCCTCGGCAGATGAAAGTGACACAGTCTGTTGTCGTTTTGATCTCCAAGAAATTAATGAAGGACCAAGAAATACACAGTACCCTGTAGTAGAACGTCTAGTAAGTGGGCAACCTGCCCAATCTGAATCACAAAATGCCCTTAACCGAAGGTCATTATTGGAGGAAAAAAAGAGGCCTTGACCCGGAGCATTCTTGAGGTAACGCACCACTCTTAGTGCCGCCTCCATATGAGCTTTTCTCGGCTGATGCATAAAACGACTCAACACATGAACCGCATAAGTAATATCAGGCCTTGACACAGTCAAATATATTAATCTTCCAACCAATCTCCTATAACGACCTTGATCCCTAAGTAGATCACTCTTATCAGATAACTTCAGATTGCGTTCCATTGGTGTGTCAACAGGGGCTGCGCCCAAAAGTCCTGCATCTTCAATAATCTCTAAAGCATACTTGCGTTGGGAAATAAAGATCCCACTCTTAGAACTAGAAACCTCAATGCCAAGGAAATATTTTAAATCACCAAGGTCCTTGATATGAAAGCGGCTATGCAAAAATTGTTTGGTCGCAGCAATACTTTGAGAATCATTCCCAGTAATCAATATATCATCAACATATATCAAAAGAACAGTATAGGACTTGCCTTGCTTTCTGGTGAAGAGAGAGTAATCTGCTCGAGATTGTACAAAGCCTGCAGCACGAATGGCCTCTGAAAACTTGGCGAACCATTGACGAGAAGCTTGCTTGAGGCCGTATAGTGACTTGTGAAGGCGACAAACGAAGTCCTCCTCCCCCTGTCGCCGAAACCCTGGCGGTGGGGACATGTATATTTCTTCCTGTAAGTCACCATGTAGAAAAGCATTGTTGACATCCATTTGGTGTAGGGACCATCCCCTAGCAGCAGTTAAAGCAAGCAAGCAGCGGACTGTGACAATTTTGGCCGTGGGAGAGAAGGTGTCCTCATAGTCAATGCCTTCGAGTTGGGTGAAGCCTTTGGCGACCAAGCGAGCTTTATAGCGCTCGATGGAGCCATCAGAGCGATGCTTGATCTTATATACCCATTTGCAGCCAATTGGCTTCTTTCCTGCAGGGAGTTTAGTGAGGGACCAGGTGCCATTAGTCTCAAGGGCCTGTAATTCAGATTCCATGGCTGCTTGCCACTCAGGGTGAGCAGCAGCCTCCACATAATTTCTAGGTTCTGTAATGGCACTGAGTTGAGCAACAAAATGTTTATATGCAGGTGTGTATCGATGGTAAGAAACGTAGTTGGCCAAAGGATAACGCGTACCTGTCGCAGGACCTGGAGCCAAGGAAGGCGACTGAACGGAGCAAACACGCGAGTATACGGAATCGGAGAAGCGGACCGGTGGTGCAGTGCGGCGGCTGGAGCGGCGGAACGGAATCTGTGGTGCAGTAGGGATGTCAGAAGGGGGCTCGGGTGAAGAGACAAGCCCGGGTGGAGAGGCAAGCGCCGGTGCTGCCGGAGAGGGCGGAAGTGGGGTAGGTGCCGAAGGATGAGTAGACAGAGGATCCGATGGGAGAGGAGACTGGGTTATCGATTTGGGTCGCCTAGAATATGTTTGGAGGGGAGCTGAGGTTGGCAGAGGGGAAACAGTGGGTGGAGCCAACAGGGATGATGATGGTGATGATGGCGGGGATGGTGGCAGCAGTGGTGCAGATGGTGATGGTGGCAGAGGTGGTGCAGACGGTGAGGGTGGCGGTGAAGATGGGCGAGCAGAAGGAAGAGAAGAAATGTGTGGAGTCGAGACAGAGGTTGGAGGCGCAACAGGAGGAGCAAAAGAGGAGTCAAGGAAGGAAGGAATGGAAAGTGGGCCGAAACTGGGTTGGATGTGTGAAGGAATAACAAGATTGGGCTGGAGAGAGGCAGACGGAAAAACTTGTTCATGGAACACGACATCTCGGCTGATGAAGATTTTTTTTTTTGATAAATTGAATAATTTGTAACCTTTCTGTCCAACAGGATAACCAACAAAAACGGATGGCATGGCACGATGATCAAATTTATGGGATGGGTGGACGTTAGTTGCAAAAGCCAAACAACCGAAGACTCGAAAGTGAGAGTAAGAAGGTGGTTTGGAGTAAAGTAACTCAAATGGTGTTTTGAAAGAGAGCAAAGGGGAAGGTAACCGATTGATGATATGAACGGCAGTGAGAGCGCACTCCCCCCAAAACGTGGTAGAGAGGTGAGCATGAAATTTCAAAGCCCGGGCTACTTGTAAGATATGACGGTGTTTGCGTTCCACAACCCCATTCTGTTGAGGCGTGTAAACACAAGAATGTTGAAAGATGACACCGGCATCATGAAAAAATGAGCGCAATGAAATAAATTCCCCACCATTGTCACTTCTGAAAATTTTGATGCGAGAGTCAAATTGGGTAAAAGCATAGGTGAAAAAACGTTTAATGAGAGGTTGGGCTTCATCTTTGAAACGCATTAAAAAAATCCATGTAAAACGAGTATAATCATCAACGATAGTGAGAAAATAATGAGAGCCACAAAGAGAAGGATGTCGAAATCGACCCCAAATATCACAATGGATAATTTCAAAAGGTTTAGTCGAAGAAATAACACTAGTGGCGAAAGGTAAACGACTCTGCTTAGCCAAAGGACAAATATGGCAAGCGTTATTAAATTGAATGGGAAAATGTAAAAAATTTTTGGCAATGAAACTTAAACGAGAAGGTGATACATGCCCGAGTCTGTGGTGCCAGAGATCGGTGGAAGAGATGGTGAGGTTGCAGGTTGGTTTATTTGGTGATGCGGGTTGATTGGTCAATGGTTTCTCCGTCTCCAGCGCCGCTAGGTAATATAGTCCGTCTCGGTGTTTACCCAAAGCAATCGTCCTCCTTGTAGCCAGATCCTGCAAAATACACCAATGTGGATAAAAGGTCACTGAGCAGTTCAAATGTCTCGTCAAACGACTAACAGACAACAAATCAACTTTGAATGTAGGCACCGATAAGACATCATGTAGAGAATAACTGGAGTTTAAGGGAAGTATCCCCTTTGCAATAATTTTGGCCTGTTCTCCACTAGGTAGTGATACTGATGGTAAAGAACAATCAACAACGTTATGCAATAATTTGGAGGATGAAGTGATATGATCCGTTGCTCCGCTGTCAATGATCCAATTGTGAGAAAGGACTTTGGACAAACCTGGTTGAGATACTGTATTTGCCTTGGAATTAGTGCCCTCATCTGGTGATTTGGGAATAAGTGATAACATCTGTTTTAGTTGATTTTCTGTGATCGTAACCAACCTCTCATCTGATGCATAATTAGCCGCAATTCTACCTGGATTATCTTTAGCTCGTGGGTGGCCTTCTGGGTATCCATGCAATTTATGGCAAGTTTGGACCCAGTGGCCCAATTCATCACAATAGGTGCAATGAGGCCGTCCTCTTCCTGAACCCCGACCACTACGACGTCCACCATTCCAGGCTCCGCGGTATCCACCTCCACCACTGCCGCGAGCTGCTCGGTCATTCCAGCCGCCGCCGCTGCGGTCAGCGCGGTCGGTCCAGCCACCACTGCTGCGGTCAGCGCGGTCAGTCCAGCCACCACCGCTGTGTTCTAATCGATCGTTCCAAGTGCTGCCACCTTGATTCTTCCTGTCTCCTCCAGCATATCGATTGTGACTCCCAAAAAAACGATTTGGTTATGTTGCTGGTGGTCTGCCGCCCCTGGAAAGGACAGCCATGGCAGCGCTGCCAGAATCATCCGCCATGTGTGATGAGGAAGAGGCAACGAGACGCTGCTTTTCTTCTTGGAGAACAGACGAGAATGCTTGTCGAACAGTGGGTAAAGGCTTCATAAGAAGGATCTGTCCTCGGATAGCCTGGTATGTTTCATTCAATCCCATCAAGAATTGCATTAATTTTTGTTGATCTGTTTGTTGTGTTGCATCGAGATTCGTCAGTTCATCCCATAGAGCTTTTAATTTTGTGTAATAGATTGAGACTGAGAGTTGTTCTTGTCGAAGATAGGAAATATCTCGCTGTATCTCATAGATGCGAGTTGCATTAGCTTGAGAAAAACGTTCATGGAGGTCCTCCCAAGCCTCATGAGCAGTAGAATAATAGTTTATACTTTCTCCTTTTTCTGGATCACATGAATTGACGATCCAGGAATGAACAATATCATTGCATCTTGACCAGACTGTATAGCCTTCAAAATCAGTTTCTTCTGAGGGTGATTTGATGGAACCATTGATGAATCCAAGCTTGTTCTTGGAATTTAGAGCTCGAACCATAGCTCTTTTCCAACCAGAGAAATTATCTCCAGTCAAGGGTTTTGAGACAAGAGTCAATCCGGAATGATCTGATTGATGAATAAAGTAAGGGCCAGGAACGACCTCTGATGAGTTCTCTGAAGTTTCAGGTTTCTGAAAAGGGTTTTGGAAAGGGATTTCGGCCTTTGATGTTGGAGATAGGTCTTGAACGTCAGCCATGATTGCTGAGAAGATTGAGATAGGGAGACTACCCGAGAGAATAGATTACAGTGATGAATTAGGATCTTTAGGCTGCTCTGATACCATGTAAAGAATATAGTTTGGCTGAATAGAATTTCATTGATAATGAGAGGGATATATATACAGCAATGTTCCATGTTCAATTAGGAAACAATCCTACAATTATGTACTCTACTAGGAAACAAATATACTCAGATCTTTCATATTCCTAATCACAGAAGATATAGCTTAATACTTTCTTTACATTATTTGAATACCAATTTTGAATATTCAAATCATTCTTCTTAATGTGACGATACTTCTTCATGTTTGAAATTCTTTGTTGAGATTCCTTAGATTCTCGTCCTGTATTATTTATACTTACTGTTTCTTGAGAAGTAATGTGCTATTTCCCCTATTGTCCAATGATCCGTAATGTATTTTTTCATACAAACAAAGAAAGTAATAAGACAGGGAGTGACGATAGAAAGAGAGCAAGTATTTTTTTTGCTTCAGTCCTACTCATATTTGTTGTCGATAATTGTCACAGCTGCTAGGGCATTGGATGTGTTGAACTTCACTCCTGTAAATGGAAGGCCCATTAGGATCATGTACTCTCACCGTGATCCTAGTATTCGTAAAAGTGGGGCTGGAAATATATTTATCAAGGTATTCCTTGTTGTAGTGTATTTTTATGTCATCGTGAAATTTGATCATATTTCTTGCTGACACTTTCAGTTGTATCAATTTTGCAGAATTTGGATAAAACACTTGATCATAAAGCTGTGCATGATACATTTTCTATCTTCGGTAACATCCTTTCTTGCAAGGTGGCAATGGACTCCTCTGGCCAGTCAAAGGGCTATGGCTTTGTGCAATTTGATAATGAAGAATCTGCCCAAAAAGCTATTGCGGAGTTGGATGGTATGCTTATAAATGACAAGCAAGTTTTTGTAGGACCATTCCTTCGCAAGCAGGAAAGGGATGATGTTGCTGACAAGTCAAAATTCCAGAATGTTTATGTGAAGAATATATCAGAATCGACTACTGAGGATGAATTTACCAAAATTTTTGGTGCATTTGGACCAATCACTAGCGTAGCGATCATGAGAGATCAAGATGGAAAATCAAAGTGCTTTGGATTTGTTAACTTTGATAAGGCAGACGATGCTGCCAGAGCTGTTGTGGCTCTAAATGGAAAGACATTTGAGGGTAAGGAGTGGTATGTTGGGAAGGCCCAGAAGAAGTCTGATAGGGAAAATGAATTGAAACTTCAATTTGAACAGAGCATGAAAGAGGCAGCAGACAAATATCAAGGAGCAAACTTGTATGTTAAAAACTTAGATGATAGCATAGTCGATGACAAACTTAAGGAGCTCTTCACTCCATTTGGCACAATTACCTCGCTTAAGGTATGTAGGAGTCATATTATAAATTGTATGTGTTACAACTATTTGAAATTATCTGAAAAGTATTTGCCTCATAAAAAAATTCTCATCTTGACACGAGCAGGTCATGCGAGACCCCAACGGAGTAAGTAGGGGTTCTGGTTTTGTTGCATTCTCAACTCCTGAAGAAGCAAATAGAGCTGTAAGTCAATTTTGTATATGAATAATTGAAGTGTCCTTTGCTGCTCCTGATGTTCAATTTTTTTATAGAAAAGTGCTGCCCCTTGTGAACAATTAATATAAAAGGGCTTTTAAAACATATGTTGCTGGACAGGCCAAACTTTTGATAGGACTTGTGGATATTCAAGCATGTTCTTGTTCATGTAATGTATATAAAATGGTTTTAAAAACGGTGGTTGCTGCATAGGACAAGCTTTCGATAGGATTCTTGAGCGTTTAATCATGTTAGTGGCCGTGTAATTTATAAAGATTTGTGTTTTTCTTTTTGTTTGGTAGCTCGCGGAGATGAATGGAAAAATGATTGTAAGCAAACCTCTCTATGTTGCACTTGCACAACGAAAAGAAGATAGAAGAGCTAGACTCCAGGTATGTTGGTTGTTCTAATGGCGCTTTATTTTGTTTCATCATTGTGCGTTCAGAGCCAGTGTGTGTGAATTCTCAGTCTTTTTAAAAGTTTTATGCATATTTACCACCTTCGCAGGCTCAGTTTTCTCAAATGCGGCCAGTTGCAATGACACCTTCAGTCGCCGCCCCTCGTATGCCAATGTACCCTCCTGGTGTTCCAGGTATTGGACAGCAAATATTCTATGGTCAGGCCCCACCTGCTATCATTCCCTCCCAGGTAACTAGCTATTTTATCTTTCTAACATTTACTGTCTTACTGATTTACACTGTAGCAGTAGTATTTTGCTTCATCTTTCAGAATTTGTAACCAGTGATTATATTTTCTTAACAACTCTTTCTTAATCTTATAGTCGTGCCTTTTAATAAACATTCCTCTTGTTTTCTGTTTCATTTCTGGGGGTGTTCATTCTGGCTGTATTTCTTTTCTTTGTAGCCTGGATTTGGATATCAACAGCAGCTGGTTCCGGGTATGAGACCTGGTGGCGCTCCCATGCCAAACTTCTTTGTGCCAATGGTTCAGCAGGGGCAGCAAGGGCAGCGTCCTGGTGGAAGACGTACAGGCCCTGCTCAGCAAAACCAGCAACCAGTTCCCTTAATGCAATCGCCGGTTAGAGTTGTCTCTCTTCTCCTTTTATGTGTTGTGTGCATGCACTTAGATTGTTCGACTTAGTGGTCTTCATAATTACAGATGCTTCCAAGAGGGCGAGTCTACCGCTACCCGTCAGTGCGTCCTATACCTGATGGTCCTATTCCTTATTCTGTTCCATATGACATGTCTAGCTTGCCATTGCGTGATCAGCCTGTTCCAATTGGGACTTTGGCTAGTGCCCTTGCAAATGCTACACCAGAGCAGCAAAGGACAGTAAGTAATCTGTTGGTCCATGTTAATTGTGTAGTACTCGATGAGTATAAAGGTTTAATGCTGAAAGTTGGGACTTTGGTGCTACGCCCTTAGCATTGTGTGATTTTGGTATTGTTTTGTGCTGCTTGTGACAAAAAGCAACAGCATATGGTGACTGTTGCTGTTGATAATATATTTGGACATTTTTTGCATTTAACCTCAGTCTGCTATGTGAAAATTTTAGATGCTGGGGGAGAGTCTTTACCCGCTGGTGGATCAGCTGGAACCGGAAAATGCAGCAAAGGTTACTGGCATGCTTCTTGAGATGGATCAAACTGAGGTTCTGCATTTGCTCGAGTCACCTGAAGCTTTGAAAGCAAAGGTAGCTGAAGCTATGGAGGTTCTGAGGAATGTTGCTCAGCAGCAGCAAGCTGGCGGTGCAGCTGATCAACTAGCCTCAATGTCGCTCAATGATAATCTTGTTTCTTGAGAGTTTAATTGCCGGAGTGTGCTCTTTGTTTGATAATGGGGAGGACTTGTTCTATTTAGGTGTGATGGGTTTTGATACACTCTGAACAAGTATCTCAAGTTAGGTAGACATTGGTTTGGTTTTGGTCTGTTCTGTGAGCTTTTGAAGTTTATTTTGAGATTGTGACGTTTATGCATAATTACTTCTATGCACATTTGTTGCTTTCCGTATAACCTTTTGGTCGGAAGGATGGTGCTATTTTAAGCCAAATTGCAATTGGGACAGTACCTTGTCCGGCTCAATTTAGATACACCGGTTCTATTCATAATATTATTATTATTGCAGGTTTTCTTTCAGTATTTGGATTCCATGTTTTATTAGGATTGTAATATTTTTTTAAATGAACCTTGTCCTAGCGCAAGTAAGATTCTTTCCTATTCTGAATAGGATTTTATCATGCAGACTATTTAAGTACTGGAAGGTCAAGAATCTCAGAGAAACCACAGATCAAAATATTCTAAAATGAGTGAAGAGAGAGCATAGCCAATCTTCGAAGAATTTGTTACTCATATTTTAAACTTTTAATGTGATATCCAAACTTTGATTTTGTTACCAATGTATGGTCTGAGACCAATTTCCCTCATAGATTCGTCTATTTGCTGATGTGACCAATATAGGATCCACTAAAATAAGATACAATGACGAAATTAATCTTCTTACCTTTTTTCTTCTTCCTCTCTTTCTCTCTAATTTTTTTTTCACAGAACCAGTTTTGGTTTCTTTTCTCTCCGACTTCGTCGCCACTGTCCTCCGCCTTCAGGCCACTGTTGCGCGCATCACCAGCACCGTTGGACTCCTCTAATTAAGCCCATCATCCCTGTACCCTAAGGTTTACAAAATCCTGATTTGGCCTCTCGACTTTCAGGCAACCTTGCACCGGCCTCCAGCAACCGAATCCTTTGCATATGATGAGTTTCTTTATCATATCGACGAGTTCTACAAGCCTATGCAATTTATTTCCTCAATTTGTTGAGTTTCTAAAGTTTTGAGTTTTGGACAGTAGGATCGGACATGGTAGCTGTAAGGTCTTGATGGTGGTGGTAATAGGCTGCGGTTGCAGAATCTTTCGGTGAGGGGAGGAAACTGACGAGTTGTCTAGCATAGGTAGAGAGGCTGTAGGAAAGAAGGAGAAGGGGAAGAGTGAGCATGTTAAGAGGTCTAAGAAACAGATGGAGAAGAAAGCTAAGCTGGCTGGTGAAGACTTGGAAGTTGCTGAGAAGCCTACGAGGAAGGTGGTTAATCCTAAGTAAGGCAAGGTAAAAGGTGAAGATGGTGAGAAACAGTTGAAAAAGTCTGTTAAGATGAAAAATGACGTAGCATCTAATGTCGAGAAACCATTGAAGAAGTCCGGTAAGGTTAAGGAGGATGCTGTTGTTGTCAGCAAGCATATGAGTGATATGTTGTCTGTGAAAGACAAGAAAAAAGATGTTACAAGGAAGAAAGGAGACGAGTTGTCTAGCAAAGGCGGAGAGGCTGTAGGAAGGAAGGAGAAGGGGAAGAGTGAGCCTGTGAAGTTGAAGAGTGAAGAAGCAAAGCCCAAGGCAGCTAAGAGAAGTAAGAAAGGAGCCGAGTAGTTCTGCATGCCAGCCCCAGGCGGTGGACACTCTTTGCAATGAGATTCAATACACTCTTTGCGAGTGTATAGCTGTCCATTTGAGTCTGTATGGCATAAATTTTGATTGTTCGGTTTTTTATTTTGTTGTTATTGAAGTTATGTATGTGTTAGTTGAATTGACATTGCCTATTCATATCTTAACTATAGAGATCATACAAACGGTTCGATAGCATTATGGTTTACTGCATTTCTATAACTTTGAACTTGAATTTACATTCTGTCACTCTGACTTGTGTTTAGAATGCTCCCTTCATTTGCTATTATTCAATTCCTAAAGAAAAATATATTTGGCTTATGGATAATTTTGAACCAAAAATGGCGTAACAGATGAAATTGTCAGCTAAGGAGAAGGGTGATATCTTTATGAGAGATCACTAGCAGTAACAAGGTTGTTTCATAGTTTGGATTGTCAAATCAGTCCTTCATACATTAGCTACTTTGTTGAGAACATATAGCTCAATTATATAAGTTTAGCCAGACAGTCAATCTGTAACTGTTAATATGAAGTTCAAAATTAGCAGACAATTGTAAGTTAACACTCTTCTCAGGGGCAATTTTGCTTCTAGGAGAGTGAGGGAATGAGATTATTAGACTGTTAGTTTTTTTATGAGAGTCGAGGATGGCGTGGCGGTGGAGGCGGAGCCGGTGGAAGTGGAGGTGGTTGTTGGTAGAGATCGGTGGTCATCGACGGGAGGGGATTGGAGAGTCAAGAGTGGGCGCTTGATCTTTGTGAAGCAGAGATTTAAGTTCCTTGGGTGCTTGGCATTCTGAGGAAGAGGAGAATGAGAGAGATAGAGAGAGTGAAAGTGTGTAGTAAAAAGAGGAAGAGGAAGAGTGAGAGGCTTATAAGAACCGGACTAGAGTTGGAGTTCTGGGTTGATCTAATAAATATGTTGAGAGAGAGATGTGTGTATGTGAGAGAGAAAGGATGTTAGAGGAGAGAGCAGAGGTAGGGTGTGAGAGCAGAGGTAGGGTGTGAGAACAGAGGAGAGAGAGAGATTTGTTACAAACAAAAAAAGTGTATTCGAGAGAGATTCGACAAAAAAACATGAGAAAAAAATACATTTTTATCTTTTATACGTCAGCAAATAGACGGATTCGTGACAGAAATTGGTCTCGGATCGTTCCTTGGTAGTGAAATCAAAGTTTGAGTACTACATTGATAGTTTTTAAAGTATAAGTACCACTTTGACCGTGTCACATAAGTTCGGATACCGGCCATATAATTTTCTCCTTATTTTACTTGTTCCTCTTCAATCTAACAGCTATTATGTAGCCAGTAGTCCAGTACCATATATACATAAATGAATAGAAAGCTTATTCCTTTGAAATCTCATTTTCCCTTTCCGTTACCACTTGTACACATTGTAAATTTGAAAGCTGAATTCACAAGCATAGCTTCCCACACAAACCATGTATAGCTGAAGCTACCATGCCAGTAGAAACTTGATGCAGCCAAAAGAACACTAGCTTGTCATGTACATGCATGCTGCACCATTGTCTTGTTCTCCGTCATGTCCGAAAGGCACCAATGTCTGTATAAACACAATCACAATAAGCAATAAAATGATCTATAGCTTGTAGCTCCAATAAGAAGGATCTTGCTAGCTAGTAGCTCCAATAAGAGCGTGTCATCGCATAATTAGCTAGTTTAGCTTTAAGCAAAAATAGACTTTACCAAAGTATGTGAATCATGGAACGAACAGAATGTAGAAATTGAGTAATCTGAAGTGCTTGGTCGAATATAATTGTGAGAAAAAAATTTTCACTTGCTCAGCTCCGGGCAGGGTTTAGCCCAAAAACCACTGGGATCGAAAAGCAATGCAACGACATGCCGTTTTGTTCCCACAATCGAAGCCAACAAAACCCCCAAAAGGCCAAAACCCAAACTCAGTGACTAGTACCTGCTTCCCAAAAACGGCCTACTCCGAAGTCGTCTCAGCATTCAGTGATTTTCAATTGCAGCGCCGAGAGCATTGATGACCCTAAAAATAGAATCCCCGCTTTTGCAAGTTCGTAAAGGTATGCGCAATCTAGTCATTTGATTTCTGTTCATGCATATCTTGATTGTGCAATCGACGTATGTTCAAAACTCATCTGGAATCTGAAGTTTTGATATATTCTTAGATTGAGTACCTGGAATCGGGCCTTGAATTGGTTGTTTCAAGGTTTCAGATGATTAGATTCTAGCCTGAGAACCCACTATTGTTCACGTTTCCTTTTGGTATTTGGATTACTGTTTTCATCAGGATAGGTTGTCCTTGTTTTCGCGTGTATATGGAATAAATCCTAGTTCTTTGGTTAGGATTTCACTTGTAGCGAGGGGTCTTGGAGGCTATTTAAAGCTGAAGATGTCCGGAAGAACCTCTCTTATTGCGAGATATGCGACAAGAACACTGACCATGACACTTTGGATTGCACGCAAGATAATGCATTGTATGGGACGATGGAGTTAAACTTCCGAATGTATGTGATCTTTGCAGAGAGGACATTTTGTAGTAGTGAAATAAAAGTTACCATGAACAATGTCCGGAAAGCACTGTGCCTTGTTGACTCTGACCATGATCTTGAGTATGGTCTTGACTCATCTATGGATGACTGGTGATATGGATTCTCAAACCTGCTACGTAGTCAGTATCGGTAGTTTCTAATTTATTTTATGTATCAGAGCAAGACTAACAACTTCCCCGTTTAATTGGTATTCTTAATTTTAGAGAATTTTTAACTGTTTTTAGGTCCAATAGCTTTCTCATCTTATTCTCTAAAAAGAGATGGAGAAGAAAGAGAAGCACTCATTTTTCAAATTTGCAGCAAAACATTCATTTATTAAAATTAAATGTTTCATATGTTCAAACAAAAAGTTATTAAATATATAATATTTTATTGAGTTTGTTATTGTTAATATAAAAAATATATAACTTTTTGATATAATTAATAAGATATAGCTTATTTTATTGTTGTAATAAATGTCAAAATATTCAAAATATGGAAACTATTGGAGTTGAGGCAAAACCATTTTAAAGAAATTTTAAAGAATCTGTGTTGCAGCTAAACCCTAAACCCTACACTTCTTTCCCAAATTTGCAACAAAACATTCATTTCCTAAAATTAAATGTTTCATATGTTCTAACAAAAAGTTATCAAATATATAATATTTTATTGAGTTTGTTATTGTTAATATAAAAAATATATAACTTTTTGATATAATTAATAAGATATAGCTTATTTTATTGTTGTAATAAATGTCAAAATATTCAAAATATGGAAGCTATTGGAGTTGAGGCAAAACCATTTTAAAGAAATTTTAAAGAATCTATGTTGCAACTAAACCCTAAACCCTACACTCATTTCCCAAATTTGCAGCAAAACATTCATTTCCTAAAATTAAATGTTTCATATGTTCCAACAAAAAGTTATCAAATATATAATATTTTATTGAGTTTGTTATTGTTAATATAAAAATATATAACTTTTTGATATAATTAATAAGATATAGCTTATTTTATTGTTGTAATAAATGTCAAAATATTCAAAATATGGAAGCTATTGGAGTTGAGGCAAAACCATTTTAAAGAAATTTTAAAGAATCTGTTTGATATGCTCTTAGACTTTACCAGTTTCCTACGACTTAACACTAATATCTCCGCCCTTTGGGATTCCATTCCTAATCAAGTAGTCACTTAGACGAGTATACCACATTCTCACATATTGCTTTAATCCATAAAGTGAGCGTTGCAATTTTATAGCATACACACTCCGTGGTTTATAGTCTTCTGATTTAGGCAACAAAATCCTATCTGGGACTTTCATGTATATATCTGAGTCAAGATCCTCAAAGAGATAAGTTGTAACCACATCCATAAGCTACATGTCTAGCTTTTCAGACACTACCAAACTTATGAGGTAGCGGAAAGTAATAATGTATATTACGGGAGAATATGTCTTCTCATAGTCAATACCAGGGCATTGTGAGAAACCTTGCGTCACAAGACGAGCTTTGTATCTAAGTACCTCGTTATTCTCATTACGCTTTCTAACAAAGACCCATTTATGTCCTACAGGCTTTACAGCTGGTGGAGTTAGCATTACTGGACTAAATACCTAGCGCTTTGCTAGAGAATATAGTTCTGCCTGGATAACATCTTTCCATTTTGGCCAATCAGCTCTACGTTGGCATTCAACAACGGAACGTGGTTCGATGTCGTCGTGCTTTATGATTTCATAAGCTACGGAATATGTAAATATTTCGTTGACTTGCATAGATGACCGGTCTATTAATTCATAAGTGTTATCATAACACATGAAGATTTCTATATTCTCTGATGTCGACATTGATCTTGAGGCGTCTCCCATGGATTCTAACATCGATTCTAGGACATAGTTGCAATCAGAGATAATCTCATAGGAGAGATTCTCCACATCAATGATCAAAGGATCATATTGTGTCTTAGCAGTCCGTTTCTTTCTGGGACGCGTATCCATTGAACCATGTGGTCTTCCCCTTTTCCTTTTAGGAAGAGTCATGGCCTCCATCCCTCCACCATGGGCGGCGACGCCGTCGGCAGCCATACAGATCCCAGGCACGGTTGTGCCCTCATTTCGAGGGACTTCGAGCCTTGCAGGAACATTTGCAGCTGGTATTTCAGATCTTGTGTTCCTCATGTATTTGCAGCCTGATATTCTCTGATGAGACTGTGAGGAGACAAACCACGACACTTCACGTCATTCCTCATGAACACTTGTGCTCTTATCTCTCCCTAACGGCGGGAAAAGTGTCTCATCAAAGTGACAATCAGCGAATCGGGCCGTGAATAGAACTCTTGTAGAAGGCTTTAGGTATAGAATGATTGTTGGTGACTCATATCCAACATAGATACCCAATCGTCTCTGAGGACTTATTTTTGAACACAGTGGTGGCGTTATTGGCACATAGACAACACAACCAAAGATGCGTAGATGCGAAATATCAGGCTCATACCTAGTTACCAACTGGTACGCACTAAAGGTTTGGTGTGTGGTGGGTCTAAAACGAATAAGTAAAGCTGCATGTAGTATTGCATAGCCCCATGATGTAATTGGAAGGTTAGTGCGCATAACTAAAGCCCAAGCGATCATCTGAAGTCGCTTAATGGTAGCTTCTACAAGATCATTTTGAGTGTGCACATGGGGTACAGGATGTTCAACTTCAATCCCTATTGACATGCAATATTCATCAAAAGTTTTTGATATGAACTCTCCAGCATTGTCCAATCGAATAGACTTGATTGGATGATCAGGGTGGTGAGCCCTGAGTTTTATGATTTGAGCTAGGAGTTTGAAAATGCAGCGTTGCGTGTAGATAACAATGCAACATGAGTCTAACGTGTGGAGGCATCTGCTAGAACTATAAAATACTTAAATGGTCCACAACTTAGATGAATCGGTCCACATATGTCACCTTGAATCCTATGTGATGGTCTTGTTGTGATCTTTCCTAATGAACAAGCTTTGAAAAACGAGCGATGTGCATTGGAAGGAGCTAATGACACACTATGAGAGAGATGACATGCCTCAGTTGTATGGGAAGGCAGCCGAGCGACATCCTGGATGTCGGAGCCGAGCCTGGTAGGCACTAATGCCGGCAATGGGCTGCCACCATCAATGGTGACGTCACCACCTTGGGGCGTGGTAACATGATGTCCCAAACGTCGTCGTTTCGATCTAAAGAATGGATGTCCGTGCGAATTTCGCAAAATCTGGATCATCATATCTCTTTCCAGGATGACCAAGACGGTCATGCCAAAGCTTGTATGAGTCAGAGTCCCAAAGTTCTTGTTTGGCTCATGAGATTCAATAATTTGAATAGTAGTGAGGTAAAACCCACTAGACTGACTCATAAGTTTCTCCAATGTGCGTTTTCATCTTCATTCATGAGAAGTAATACACAAAAATTATTGTTCATTCTCACAATGAGTTTCCAGATGAAAACCATTAGCGTGTATGTCTTTGAAGCTCAATATGGTTTGATTTTCTTAAGGTGCATAAAGCGCATCCGTAACATGGATCAAAGTTCCATGAGGCAATAAGAATCGAGCAGATCCACGTCCTCGAATTACAGGTGAAGATCCAATCATTGTTGTCACGGAGGTTGTACAAGGTACTAACTCAATAAAGAGTTGTCGGTTCCTTAGGATTGTGTGGGTAGTTCCACTATCTACGAGGTACTCGATCTCTCCAGAGTCATACCTACAAAAGAGAGTAGATATATGAGTAAATCGTTCATTTTGAGCTATTTATAAAGGATTGGAAAGTACTTATAAGATCATCAATCCCTAGAGTGCAAAATTTTTTCCACGTAGGATGACCTATGCGCATTCAAATAACCATAACTTCTTTGTTAGGATAGATATGAGCAAAAGCCAACAGTTTTGAAAAATAGACTCGTAGAGCTTTTTAGTGATATAAATAGGCGTTTTAGTACGTCCGGAGCAGCTCACAATGCTCGTTCGAAGTTTATGTCCAAGGAGAGACATATTTGCTGCTTTTTGCAGAATTGACATGTGCGTGTAGGCTAATACCTAGGCCATAAGTGACGTGTTTTCTTATCAAATATGCGGCATAAGAAGTTTTCAATGTCTAGTAAAAGACGACATTTGGTTTAATAGTGTAGGGAGATCCAAAATTGAAAGCTTTCGGTAACTTTAAGTGTAATATGACCAGACATGTCCGTGGAAAGTCGGTAGTGCGAGGCACACTTAAAACCACTAGCTCCTTAATTTTAGACAATTCTAAGACAACACAGTATACTTGGATGAGCCTAGTTGATACAATCGATGATGAAAAATCTGCTAGAGTAGAAGATTCTACCAGAAAACACATGAAGTGTACATGAGTGTGCATAGGGCCGTGCGTCACCATCCCTTCAGTAAGGACCGAGACGGCGCAACAACCTAACCTTGTAGATTGTGATTCATGTCATTATGTAAGGACTTGTACATGTTATTGTAACCATAAGAGACAAAGAGGAATGCTTCGATAAAACGAAATGTCCTTCATAAGCACTAATGAAAAATTGAGTACATGAAGAGTCTCGAAATTGAAAAATAACTTAAGCATGACATTAAGATAACAAACTTGGTAAAAATAGGAGAGTAAAGACTTTCTAATCGAGTACATCAAAGTTGGGTGCATCCATGCTAGAATCAGGTGCAAAGTCATTAATTTTGAGCTTAACATTCTTGTCAGCATCATTAGTCTCCATATAGTTGACTTTCAGAGTCTCCTTATATTTCTTGTAAGCAGCAACGACCTTTGAGTTCGCACGGTAATTGCGACGCTAATGGTCAAGAGAACCACATTGGGTATAAACTAAGGGTGCACGGGTATGTTGTTTGGCGGGATTCTTGGGCTTTGGTGAGCCGCCACTAGGACCGGCGGCACCACCATCTCGTCGCTAGACATTGGGCGGCGTTGGTTGTCGCCACCAAATTTTTTCTGATTGTTGATGCGTTGAGGAGCTTTTTCATGCGCATATGGATCACGACATTTGTGTCTTCTGTTTTTAAGAGCTTTTCAACCACGATCATTACTATAGTTGCTCTCCGGTGCAGTCTAGGAGCGAACGTTGTTTTTATCAATGACCAGATTGCTCTTTTCTTCGGTCATTAGTTGTGATATTAGACCACTAAAGGTAGTGAGTCTCTTTTGTTGGTGATCATGGCGATATTGGTTCATCAATACTTTAGATTGAGTGAGAAAAGTCAAGAACGTCTTTGTGATCATATCATCTTCAAACTTGTCGACGCCACAAAACTGATTTGAGCTTGAAGGTGAAGCATGTCGCTATTGAATTCCTCCACAGTTTTGTAGTCTAGTAGGCGTATGTCATCCCATTTAGCCAATAGTATTGGCAGTAGCGTTTCATGAATGTTGTCGAAGCCCTCAGCCAGCGCTGTCCAGAGTTCAAACGGATTTGATTTTTTTTTCATATATTGGCAACGTAGAGTCGGGTACATATGCCGACGTAGAAACATTAGCGCATGTGACTGCATCTTTTTCTCATGCAAAGAAGCTTTTGTGATCATGGTGGATCGTCCCTATGAGATCTCTACCGATGAAAATCTGTTTGATGTCCGAAACCGACCTAGGGTATTCAGTGTCATCGGCATCAAGGACGTCGAATTCAACCCGTGCAGAATCCATCTGCAAATACAAGAAAAACTAAGGTGTTAGCAATTGTTCGAGACCTTGTAAAAAGGTACGATACTAAATAGTTTGTCTAAATATTTTTTTCTCTCAAGGATTCAAAAATCCGAGCTTCTCACAAGTCAGTAGTTTGATAAGGCGTGGTTTCCGTTGTGTGTACCCCCAAATTGTACATTTATTTTACTTATTTCTCTTCAATCTAAAAGCTGTTATGTAGCCAGTAGTCTAGTACCATATATACATAAATGAATAGAAAGGTTATTCATTTGAAATCTCATTTTCCTTTTCCCTTACCTACTTTTACAAATTGTAAATTTGAAAGCTGAATTCACAAGCATACAAATCATGTATAGCTGAAGCTACCATGCCAGCAGAAACCTGATGCTGCCAAAACAAGACACTAGCTTGTCATGTACATTCATGCTGCACCATTGTCTTGTTCTCGGTCATGTCCCAAAGCTCCAATGTCACAATCACAATAAGCAATAAAAGGATCTACAGCTTGTAGCTCCAATAATAGCGAGTCATCGCATAATTAGCTAGTTTAGCTTTAAGCAAAACTAGACTTTACCAAAGTATGCGAATCATAGAACAGACAACGTCGAAGTTGAGTAATCTGAACCAAGTGCTTGGTCGGATATAATTGAGGGAAAAAAGTTTTCAATTGGGTTGGGTGGAGACGGGCCAATCAGTGCACAGAAGTTGGTTGATAATCTTCAGATTTCTGGACATGTGCAATGCTTTCCAAACTCTTCCTTCATGGATTAAATTAACCAAGAAAACTATAAAAAGGGACGCCCTGCTATTTTCGACTTCAAACCTTCCAAACTGAACCTTTTTCGCCAGTAATCAACCTTGGCATCATATAGCTTTGTTCCATATGGCTTGGCTTCTTCAAAACCCACTACTTCAGCAAACGGTGCTCTATAAAGAGTCTCCATACTTGAATGTACTTCTGCTCGGGTTTCTTCCAGTAAAGAATATATATATATATATATATATATATATATATATATATATATATGACCCAAAGTAATGCTGAGCCGATTGAAATGATATAGGAATCTCCTTCACCTAAAAATGTGAAGGCTCAGAATAAGTACTGTTTCGGACACATCACATAATCATATCATAAAAGTTAGACTAATATGTTCTAACAGGAACACTACAATGTGATAGAAAATTAAGTCAACCAGGCGATTCATATTAATGGTATTAGGTATCTAATAATGGCTCCGTTGGGAGAAGTTCCTCTCATCAATTGGCTGCTACTTTACTTGGTCTCTTTCACTTGACCATTTGACCTCAGAAATGGTTTTCGGACAAGTTTTCCTTTAAATTTTTCTCCAAGAAAATCATGGGGAACCTTTACAAACCTATTGAATTCGCTCGACTGGGTAAAATGATGTTCTTACAGAGCAAAAGTTGATACCTGAATCAACAATGGTGTTGCTTTTGGTTTACATGTGTTGAATATACCAGTTTTGTTACTTTGTGTTAATACTGAGCGAGAAATGTGAAACAAAGGGTCTCATGAGTTTCCCAATAAATACATGGAAATTTCAAGGGTGAGGCAATTGGTGAGGCTACTAGGAAATTGAAGGGAAATTTTACGAATGAATGTAATTTATTATTTCTAAGTTACACAGCATTTGTATTCATAGTAGATTGTTTGACCATAAATATCAGACTAGTTGTCTGCTTGTAATGTTTGGGTAACAATGAACAAACAACGATGGAGACTGAAGATAAATGATTGCCTTGAGGATTGAAGGGAGTGACTAGAAGAGGTGCGCACGCAGCACCACTGTATTCACAAAAGAAGCTATAAAGATCATTCGTAAGCGCTATTAGGCATTCATTTTCAAACAAAAGATGGAGCCAAGCAAGAAGAAAAGAACCACGAATGAATAATCTAAACCGAAAAATGAGTTTATGGGCAACTTTGTTTCATATACCTACTTACTAACGTAAACAAGCATTATATGCACAAACTGAGCGACAACTCTAGTTAGAGGATAATTGAATACACCCTTTCTTTACAAACCAGTTCCATGTTGTAACGTATACATCTAAGCTTTTTTTGACCAAACAGTGTCCCACCTTTTTTTGAAGCAAAGCTTTGAAGATGTGTTGTTATGCATTACACATACTGATTTTTGGATGAGCTACAAATATCAGGTACCTAACTTGTATAATTTTTGTGAAAGCTGTTTCAAAAATGGCCTTGATCTTCAAAATTGGCTATCAATTTGTATTTTTTTTTAACTTTGGAGGTAAATTTGTACTCTTGGCGGCAATATGTATTTTTTGGCGGGAAATCTTTTACCAAAATGGATTTGGCGCCAAACTATTGTATAGAATTGGCGGGAGCAACTGAACAGACGAAAATACCCTGCAAAATATGCACATAATCTGTCACCGTAACGGAAAAGACGACTTCAGACACTGATCTTAGGTCGGGTTCAAAAGGTGAGATACCGTTTTGAAGTTTTTAAAACGTGAGATACCAAAGCTTTGCTTCAAAAAAAGGTGGGACACTGTTTGGTCATTTTTCTCTTGTTTCATATACCTACTTACTAACGTAAACAAGCATTATATGCACAAACTGAGCGACAACTCTAGTTAGAGGATAATTGAATACACCCTTTCTTTACAAACCAGTTCCATGTTGTAACGTATACATCTAAGCTTCATGATAGCCTCGTATTTGACCAAAATCTCCTACGCCCTTACCTCATAACTAAGCATCATGTTGGACAGCACGCCTTAGACGGAGACCATGGTCAGCCTCTTGGTCATGTGGAATTAAACCACTGACTTCGAAACTAGAGTCCTGCAATTCAAGGGATATCCCTGCCTCATTTTGCTTTTCTTCAACATCTTCTCCAAAGTTATGAAGCCTTCTTCCAATTAGATATCGGTCATCACGTATAGAGTTGTGAAGGTTGGTGAACCATACATGGAACCTCTTGGCACAGAAGCACAGCAGACTAAAGCACAGGCATCCTATCCAGGCAAACCGATAAACTGCTGAGTTGACTACTAATGGGTAACCGAGCACAGGAAATAACCCTCTGGCAAGAACGTATGGCACACACAGGGCAGTCAACAACTTCATTATGATTGGGAATACAATCTCGCGGAGCACCCAGAGACCTTGCAGCCTGGAGAAGCCGTCTTCCCTCACCCTTTCAAACTTTACACGCCAGCTTTCGTCTACCAATGGCATCATGTGATCCAACATCACCTACATGAGTTGTTACAAGCACCAGCAATTAGTCACTCGCATATGGAGAGTAATCAAGCCCAGATAAAACAAGTCCACAAATGATGCAACTGAAGAATAATCAATCCCAGATAAAATAAGTCCACAAAATATGCAACTGACGTTGATATTTACAAGTGACAAAGATGACTTACCAATCTAGTCCATATCTTGAGAAAAATAAGGCCCAAAGCCCAGTCCTGATACAGCAGGAATACTGGGCTTTCATCAACAGGCACCCGCATTGGCACGATCACCAAAAGCTCAAAGAGCAACCCAATCAATACTGGAATGACAAAAATCTGGAACCGAACAGTACGTTAGAGAAAAGACTTTCTTACTGTTGTAACATATCGATCAGATTTATTTTCCATGTTCAAAAAAGAACAAAAACCAAATGATTCTTACCCATATTGACAACAAGGCAGAACTCTTTATGACAATGCTACACCACTTCCAGATCTGGCCCAATAGAACGGCAACCCTTTTTGTTCTAATGTGCTCAATAGAATATCTGACTCCAGCTACAGCAGTCCATATAATGTAGCTTCCGATGATGAAAGCATATAAATCTAAGAAAAGAAATGGTTAAAATTTTGGACGCTCATCTCCACACTCAGTAGGAAACAAGATAATTACAACAGAAATTACCGTTGCACTTGATGCCATGAGTAATAGGGAGGAAAGGAATGACATTGAAAATTGTTCTTCCGAGTGACGTTGGTACAACTATCAAGGCTGAGTTGAAGACAAGTAATGTCATCCAAGCCACCACCAACAAGAGGACAATTCGAAGCACAAAGCTATACCTTCTAAAAGAATACGATAAAAATGACAGTTAGAATTAGTTAACATAATTGCGCAGCAAAAATAAAGACAACATAAAATAAAAAAAATGATGCCATGACTCGTAGTGAATCAAGAATGGCTGCATCAACTCTCAAAATATATAACCCAACCAAGAGATTTAAGTTCAGGCCTCCTATTATATAAGGTAAGCTCTAGCAATGCATATCAAATCAGAAGGATTCTCTCAACTTACTCAGAATCAGATTGTTCGTCAGTGTCATACTCATCTGCACTATTCGCGTCCCCTGATGCCAGAAGGCCTCCATTTGGTTCATCAGCACCCGGCAGGGCCACCAAAGCTTGATCTTGTAGCCCCATTTGAACCTGTAACCTATCCTGTCTTCCTGGCTCTGCATTTCCATTTTCCTGTCCGACGTTATCCTCAGGTCTGGGTAGTAAGAAATCTGTTAAACCAAGTGCCCAGCCAACTGCCATAAACCAATAATGGAGCAGGGATTTAATGGTTGCCCGTAATTTGAAATGCTCAATGGCAAATGGAATGCATATTTGAAATAAAAGCATGTCTGCAGGAATTTCGGTAAATGGGTCTGATACCCTGTCAAAAGAAAAGGGTGCGTGTTAGAAACCAAAATAAGAGTCCATCAATAAAACTGCAGCTATAGAACAACATGTGCCACTGAAAGATTGGAGGTCAACTTACGAAATGTCAAGGGGGAAAATGGAAGGTGCCATCCGCATGGCTAGTTTAACTGGTAAAAACACCAGCATCACAATTAAACTCCCATACACTGCCACAGATAACAGAACCCTGCGAGCATGTTTGTGCACGGGATCATCAATGAGATCACGGAAGGGATTGTAATTTGGATCAGCTGGATCTCTAAGGAAATAAAGAACTCCATTGCGCAGAACCTGCAAATATAAAGCATATAAATCAGGTATACAGACAAAGGGTGTTCAAGAAAAGCTAAAGTGACATATGATAGAGAACAGTACCCCTCGAAGAAGACTGACAAATATGCTTATTTGTAGCATGTATACAATTCCTACAACCCAATGAACCAGGGAGCTAGCTAACGGAGATGCTGAGAAGAACTGCACCCTGTGAGACATCGTCTTCCCAAACATCCTTATTGTACAAACATCCAACCACCATCCACACATTAATGGGAACACTCCAAGTTCAATGACCAGAAGGAAAGCGACCTTAATCATAGTCATCAAATGCCTCATTGCGGCCAGGAACTGCCTGAATAGAGATGGAATTGTCTCTGCCATTGAAGCAATACCATAGAACCTTCCCATAGTCAATGGCTCACCCCTAGTGTAACGGATAAAAGCCACAATGCCAAGGTAGAAGAAAACTAGGGAGAATATAAACATGTATCCAATAGCAAGAGTTGTCACATCAGAGAGCCTTGACGTTCCAATTGTTGCCCCTTTAAGGATGTCTGCTGAAAGTGGTGAACTTGCATTGTTTGAAACCTCATTTAATCCACTCATGTTAACTTTCAGGATCTCTGCAACCTGGCCAGCCATACCAGTTTTCTCGCCATCAGTTGATAAATTTGTTACAGCTGTTAATGCATTCTTCAATGTCATATTAGCCAAGGAAAGAGCAGATTCAGTGAGTGGCATGACTGTTGACAAGACTGGACCACTAGCGGTGGAGAAAAGCCAAGACAAATGATAGAGTATAATCCGACCTATCGAGAAGGGCACAAATATTACCACACCAAGGAATATCATATTGCTTGCCAGCACCTGCAGAGAATGTAACATCAATTTGTTACTAAAAATTTAAAAAGATAACAGTTTCTTCAGAAAGTAGATAGTCAAGACACAATTAGCTATAATCGATGACCTCAACCATATAACACAACCAAACACAAATGCATAATTAGTGAAGTGGAGCATCTAGGACACGACAAACACAAATGCATAATTAGTGAAGTGGAGCATCTAGGACATGACAAACACAAATGCATAATTAGTGAAGTGGAGCATCTAGGACACAACAGTTTAGGGATAGGTGTACAGAATTATCAATTAGAGAGAGAATGTGTGTGGAGAGCTACTGGAAGAGGAGATAAAAATTATAATTAAAGAGCAACAGGAAAAAATATAACTTACTGTAAATGCATTTTCCACTAAATGAAATACAGGTCCCTGCATTCCCACAAGCTCGTCAAATGGTACATCCTCTGCACCATCGGCATCGTCTAGACCATCAAACATCTGTTCAACATGAGCCTCAAGACGAGCTGCCTGCATCTCCCAGCGAGCAGCCACATTTTCAGCATTCCTTCTAATCATTTGACCTGCTCCAGCAATCCCTTGCGCCCCAGCAGCATCTTCCCCATTTACGTCGCCAACAAAGTTTCTATTAGCTTGTCCAGGCACTCTTCTTACAGGACGAGCACCATTTCTTTCTGCCTCATCTTCTCTGTCAACATCTTGACCTCCAAGCTCACGTAAATGCCTGAAGTAATCCCTCAGAGAAGTGGCTCCAAGAAAAATGAACACAATGCTAGCAGAAAGTAGGAACCCATGCAGACAATCAGTAAGAATGACTGTAGTTGATAGATGACTTAGGAACAATCTCTGAGCTTCACCAAAACTCCTCACAAAAGCCAGCCGCCATATCCAAAATGTAATAAATGGTATAATGAGAAGCCAGACGGAAAGCACAAAGCTGAGGCGCAGGAAAAATTGCAGAACATGACAAGTTTTCATTGCCATGCCAACTAAAAATTCTTGAAAAGGAAGCCTAGCAGGTGCATTCTCAGCATAAACAGGAGAGAAAGAAAATGGATGCTTGCAAACCTGCAATGCACATCAAAATAAGTATGCATGAGTCTCAAATGAGTACGAACATCATAATTTCTGACAAAAACCAACCACCATATCTAACATAAAAGGCCATTTTTATATTATTTACGGTGCACTATTGCTTGTTGTGCATTATCGCGGAGCTGAAACATCGAAATCGTACAACAATGATAATCGTGACAGGAAATGCATATCACAGAGCACAAAGGAAAATTCAGGCCGATACACCATCTCGAGATTAGTTCCACTGTTAAATTCTCTATAATTGTCTCATAGGCCACTTCACTATAAACAAAAGTAAAAAAAACCTAATTTCCTTTCTAATTGACCATAATTATCAAGCAATTTACCACCAGCTCACTTATCATAAACTATAAACCCTAACCTAATTGCAAAATTAGAGACCAAAATTGAAACCGAATTCGAAAAATTTAAATCAAAATTCAAACCTCGCATTGGCGAGCATTGCTGTGATTGAGCCATTGAAGGAGACAATCCTGATGCACGAACTTGATGCTTCCGCTGCAAGCGCACGGATACCGGAGCGGGTTATCGGCGTCGCCAGGGTTCCTACAGATCCGGCACACGTCCTCCTCCTCTTCGTCGTCGTACCTGGCCGCCGCCGCCACCGACGACGACAAAGTCGACGCGTTTGCCTCGTCATTCTCGGAGGACGGCGTCGTTTTGGCGGACGCGGGGTCGTTTGGGACGTCCAGGTCTGCGGACTGAGGCGGCGCCGGGGCGATCTCCATCGGGTCGGGTCAGGTGGCTCCTGCGTTGAATCGAATGGGTTCCTCGGTTTTGCGTTTTTTTCTGAAAATTGGATTTGGGGCTTGGGTCCTCTCTCAGAGGGGAGATTTTTCTATTTTTATATTCCTATATTGCCCATGGGCGGCCCCATGCGGTCATTATGAGGTTGGGGGTAGGTCGGTTATTTCGCCCAGCGTAACGACGTGGACGCGGGTAAAGAGAGCGAGGGACGGTTGGTTGTTTGCTGGGAACCTTCTAACAACGATATTTTTGTTGAATAAAGGACTCTGTCCTCGATCATTTATCAATTAAATTATCGAACACAAGAGCGGACATAGTTGCTACAAAGTAAAGCAGCCAATGACGTTTGGAAAGTAAAAAAGCTGTGAGCTTCGCTTTAAAGCATCGGATTTTTCTTGTAAAAAAGATTCAGAGTCTGTTTGGTACAGCTGTGGCTTTGAAAATAAGCTGGCTGTGGCTTATTCTGAGAAAAAGGACAAGCAAAGCTGCTGAGTGTTTTGTAAATTGGCTTTTTATAAGTGTTGTGAATGATAGAAGCAGAAACAGACTGTTTGGTAAATTAGCTTTTTAAAAGTGTTTTGAGTTTATAAATTACTAGTTTAGCCTTACAATATGTTTTTGCCTTATTTATTTGGTAATGTTTTATAATATCATTGCTCATGAACCCTTATGTCTATATATTTTTTTATGATTTATATATGAAGTTTTATAAAGAGTAAAATTCAGCACCGGTACCTGAACTCTAGTGACAAAGTCAATTTGATATCCAAACTTTAAACTTGATCAATGTGATACCTGAAGTTTTATTTTGATATCGATGAGATGTCTATGTCTATTTTCTGTCACGGCTCTGTTAAAAAGCTGACGTAGCAAGCACTTGTTGTGGGTTTGATATTTTTATTTGGGCTAAATCGTCTTTCTCTACAAAGTAATTTTAAAAATAAATAAATATAACAAAATTTCATTCTTTTTTAATTATTATTGTTTAGATAAAATTCTTTTTAATTTTTTACTTTTCTCCTTCTTCATCGTTTATCTAGATCTGTTTCTTCTTCATCATCATTTATTTCCTTCTCATCTTCTTCCCCTCCTCCTCGTGCCTTATGGGTGGTCATTGCCCAATCCAATCTCCAATCTCCAAAACCGAACTAAACACCTACAATCAAAATCCAAATACCTAAAATCCTATTTCCATAAATTAATACAAGAAAAGTACAAATCAATCACCAATGTGAACTCAATTGTTCGTAGCACCCTCGGCTTTTGAAATCCAACCTCTTCCCTTTGATCCCCTACTCAATCAAATCCATGCTCCGTATCCCCAAGACTTAAAGCAATGCTTGTGTTCGTAGTATCCCTCCAACTTTTCTCAGATCCCCAACTACTCCCCAATTCTCTTTTTATTCTTCCTCGGAAACAAATACTCTATCTTTTATGGACACGAACCCAGAAATTCTGATGGGTACTTCTCTCATCTTTTTTTGTCTTCCAAAGCAAACCTAACCAATTGGAAACTGTCGGCCTTGTTCTCGTTTGGCGGCAGAGCTTGCAACACCAACAGAAAACCCATAATCTCAACGCGTCCTACCGGTGCGTCCTAGTCCAATTCCTCCAGCTCGCCACCAACAAACCGTACGATGCCGATGTTGTTCTCGGAGGAGTGTGTTGGAGGTTTCGGCAGTTTGTGTAGATAAAAATCCCTTTGAAGAGGAAGGAGAAAAACTGAAAAAGGAGGCAAAAATTAATCAAAAGGGTAAACTAGTTATTTAACTCTTATCTTATCCACACGTAGTAGCCATGCCACCTTTTTAACGGAGCAGACACAAAATTTGGACGTAGGGATGTCGTTGATATCAAAATATGACTTTAGCTATTACATTGATAGTTTTTAAAGTATAGGTATTAATTTGACCTTGTCACTAGAGTTCAGGTACCGGTGCTGAATTTTACTCTTTTATAAATCATTTTTTTTTCCTTAATTCAGTACAGAATGCTTTTAATCAATCAATCTGGCCCATTTTCTTATGTTTCTGGGTGAGACACAACGTGGTCACTGATTCACATAGATATGTAATATTTGTAAGTAAAGACAATTAGACCTTTAATTGATGCTTTCTTCTTGTGGTTCTGACAAAGCATTTTAAGACCAGTGATATTGTGCAT
This sequence comes from Comarum palustre, assembly GCA_951800085.1. NCBI lineage: Eukaryota > Viridiplantae > Streptophyta > Magnoliopsida > Rosales > Rosaceae > Comarum > Comarum palustre. The sequence continues at coordinate 3,799,661 of OX637583.1, forward strand.
TTGAGGCAATGACTGTAATTTCGATTTCGGTGTTTCAGGAACATCTGTTTCAAGCCCCAAATTTTTTTCTCTGTGATCCTTAATTTACTTTCTCTGTTAGGATATTTGTACAGAGGTGTATGGTAAAATTTCACGTTAGGTATAGAAAGAAAAGAATTTTATCCTCTCTAGATAGGACTTTTTTACACTTGTCTGTGCAGAACTTTGTGTTAGGTATAGTATTTCAACACTTGTATACTAATATGCTATCTGCACTGGTTGCACATGAATGCCAAAGTAATGACTGTTGAAAGAAAACTAGTATATGCTTGGTTTCATGGATTATTATCTCAAGGTGATATTGGTGCTGCAGGGGACAACTTTATTTCATTTTTATTACAATTGTCTAGATGACTTTTCTTTGCAGATGGTTGTTTCAATGGTTATTAAATTTTCCCTCTGTTATTGAATTGCATCTGAAATCATGGACCACAAGGCTTAGCTTTGGAGGAAAAAAATCTTCAGAGAAGACAATTGTTTCAACTAACAGACTTACCATTCCTTTAGGAACAATTGAAGAAGAGGTAAGTAGTGCTTTTAAAACTACTACAAGTATTGTCAAACATGGATTAGGGCTGCAGTCTTCTTTGTAGATGTTGAGAGAGATTATGTACCAAAGAAAGAACTAGATGAAGCTTTGAGGCAGGGAATAGCTGCAAATGAAAGATCAATCCATTCAGATGATGCATTGAAAGAATGCATGGAACAATTAATTTTTGTTCGGGAAGAACAGGAGAAGAGAATACATGAAGCTGTTATGATAACATCAAGGAGTATGAGAAATCTCTGAATAACTTAGAAGATAAGTTGCAAGAGAGAAATGAACAGGTTACAAACTTGGCTGTTGAAAATACAAATCTGACCAGGGCCATTCGAGCAAAAGAGAAATTCATGGAAGATTTACGCAGACAGAAGTCTCAAACCGATGCAGAATTCAATGCACTGATGGCTAGACTAGATTCAACAGAAAAAGAAAATGCCTTCTTAAGATATGAATTTCACATGCTAGAGAAGGAACTTGAGATTCGAAGTGAGGAGATGGAGTACAACCATCGGTCTGCTGACGAATCACACAAACAGCATTTGGAGAGTATGATGAAAATCACAGTTAGAACAAGAAACGGCTGCCAGGTCCTGCTTCAATGAATATGAAGAAAGAAGTTAAAATGATGGGGAGGGATCAAACAGAGATGAGAAGAAGGAAGCTTAATCCTACTAGAGATATGATTGTAAGAGATACCAACATGGGAAACTTGCCTGAAATACCAAATAAGAATATGAGTTTCATGATTGAACAGTTACGTGGAAAACAAAGTTCTTAAAGATATTTTAACCAGGAAAAACTCTGAGCTCCTTTCTTCGAGGGACATGCATTCTCAGATAGCTTCCAGATTGTCTCAGGCTGAGAAATCTATGGAACTGGCACGACGTATTCCTACCCCAAATGATGTTTCTTGATCTTCAAGGTATGACATTTGCAGTCATGTTTTAGAAATGGTTTATCATCTGTAACACATGACACTTAGTTTTGAAATGAGTAATGAACTCTCATAAAGAATCTACTAACTAGGCACTGTGGTGTGACAATTGTAAAACTTTTAGGGATGGGAAATCACAACAGCTTCAGTGAAGTTGGCAGAGCGCCAAGAAACCATCCTAAACTTGGGAAAACAGCTGAAGGCACTAGCTACACCAAGAGAAGCAGTACTGTTTGACAAGGTGTTCTCAACCACCAGCCCTGCAGCCAACACTACCTTCAATAACTTTCCCAAGCGCTATTCTCTACGTGATCGAATGCTAGATGATGAAGATCCAAAGAAGGGGGTCTGAAGTCTCCAAAGGGTAAACAAACATCAAGAGATGCAGATGCACAAAAACCATCCCTTCTTCACTCTGATGGTCGTAATGCTGTGTCCACTCCTAGTGCTCTGGTAAATACCCGGCAAGGAAAGTTTGGTTCAAAGCATCTGGTTATTGTGCCGAGTAAGAAACAAGGAGGTTTTGGTTTTCTAAGGAGGCTAGTGCTGAGGAAGAGAGGAAGCAGCAAGAAACCCCAAACCTTGTCCAAAGCTTGATTTTCTATGGGTGAAGAACCCAAAAGAAAATGTAGCAAAGCACAAGACTTTCATGAGGTAATCTACTTGGTAGAACGTGACTTTATTTCTTCTGCTGTTTGGTTGTTTCTCAATAGTCCTTGGCATTACTAGTTTGAGTGTCTTTCCTAGCATAATGTGAGTGAGAGATAGATCTGTGAGCTTGTGAGTGTGTGTGATGTATATGCATCTTCGTGTGAAGAAGCTTCAAAGACTATAATTACATAATTAATAAGAATGACAGGCAGACGATGATCAGATCAAACATATCTACATTTCTGGAATCCACCCTAGTTACATGAAGGTTGATCTTCCCACTATAATCAATGTTATTGTACAAAATTTACGTGAATCAAATCTATGACTAACCTTCCTTTCATATTCAATGACTTGTAAGTTTTATCTTAGTCCAATAAAATCTGTAGACTAAGTGGCCCTTCTAGGTTTCTGTGATGGCTGCAGTTGCTTCCTTCATATCAAGCAAGGCCTCTTCGAAGCACTTGACTAGAAATGCTGGGTCAGGGATGATATCTTTGGCCACCAATATTTTCATGTCTGCCCTTTCAGCATAGCTCACCATCTTCATTCAACATTGTCTCAAAACTGTCTAGGTTAGTCAAGTTGACCTAAACTGGATTGCTGCCTTCCTCTTGTTCTGATCTTCTTCATCTTCCTCTTCTTCTTCCTTTGCCATTTTTTTTGCTTTCTTCTTCTTATTCTTTTTCTTTTCTCCTTCAGCTTCATCTTCCTCTTCTTCTTCCTTCACCACTTTTTTTGCTTTCTTCTTCTTGTTCTTCTTCAACTTCTTTCTTTTTTTGCCCCTTTATTAAGTTGTGCAATAGTACTCCATCTTCTGATACATCATCATCATCATCTCTTTTTCTTCTTTTTGTTTTCTTTTGCTCTCTTTTTGCGCCATCGGTGTCATTTTTTCCCTTCCTCTCTTCATTTTTCTGCTGCACAAAAATTTATATTTTGATTAGTTCAACTGACTATGTAACTACTTATAGCATTAACAGATTTCATACAGCCACAGTTACCTAAACAGTTACATAGACATTTACTTAGTCAGTTACTTACACAGTTTTATTTTTTAGTTTTTTCAAATCTGTTTCTAACATTCTCAATTTCATGCACAGTAAATCCAAAAATTCTAAACCAACAAACAAACACATAACTGTTTCACAAATACCCAGTTACTTATACAATTACTTGTACAGTTACTTATACAATTTTCATTTCAATGTAATCACTTGTTCAGTTACAAACCCAAAAAGACATGAAACTAACTTATAGAGTTACTTATACAGCTCCAATATAGCTCCTACTACTTAACACATTTCACATGAAACTAACTCTATAACACATTTCACATGAAACTATAGCCCCAAAAAGAGATGAAACAAACTCTATAACACAATTCACATGAAACTAACTTATAGAGTTACTTATACAGCTCCAATATAGCCCCTTCTACTTATACAGCTCGAATCGAGAGCAACACCAACAAACACGGTTTCATTTCAAATAAAAAATGTCCAGTTTCGTATCTAGTTACAAACACGGTTTTCATTTCAATTTTCATTTTTAAATCTGTTTCAAACATTTCTCAATTACATGCAGAGTGAATCCTGAAATTCTAAACCAACAAACAACAACAAATGTCCAGTTACTTAGATAGTTACTTATACCGTTTCATTTTATTTTTTCAAATCTGTTTCAAACTTTTTCAATTACATGCACAGTGAATCCAAATGAAAATCAAAGGGTCAAAATCAAACAACAATAATCACAAATTCAAAACCAACAACAAATCAGATTTACCCAGTTACTTATACAGTTTCAAATACAGTTTTGATTTCAGATCTGTTTCAGTTTTTCAATTTTTGAAAATCAACAAATCAATAACGAATTCGCGACAATGTGTTTTCAAATCCACAACAATCGATGACTTAATCCCTAAGCCCTAAATTGATTTTGAACAGTTGATCTTCTAAAATTTGAAACTGAAACAGTATAATGATTCAACATGAAATATTGATTCAGAAAGATTAAGAGGGATTAGGAAGTACCAAAAGTTAGGTTTTGAAGTTTGGAAAGAGTTGAAATGCTCTTGAAGCTGATTTTTTGTGTCGCCGATGAAAACGAGGTGATGAATTTGCGGTGGATGGTGGCTTGGATTCTGTGATATTCGCCGGAGAGAGAGAGATATTTTAATGAGAAAGAGAAGTAGAGCGAGTTTTCAGTGAGGAAGAGAAGAAAAAGGGGAGAAGGGCGTGACCAGAAGTTTGGAGAAGAGCGAAATGGAGAAGAGCAGAAGACTTTTTTTTTTATTCCGTTATTAACAGTTTGTAACCGTTAGTGGCAGAAAATGTAATTTTTAAAAATTTTATGGGCAACTCTTTAAGGACTAGATTTTTTTATCATTAGGTAACAATGAGTGTTTTTTATCATTTCATACCTCTAAAAAAACTGTTTTATCATAAGCCCTTAAAACAATCTATCACAATCCAAACAAATCTGTTAATACAATCAGTTAGAATCTCTCCAACTCCGTATGAAATTAAAACAATCCATGAATTATATGTACTTTTCAAAAATCCATAGATTATAAAAACTCTAACAGAATCAATTAAAATCCTGATTGAATACACCCCTTTTAATTGTAATTCTCCCAACAAAATGAGTACCTACAAAAAAATACTTTAGTGTCTGAATTAGTAAGGTATTTATAAGGATTGATTGTTGGACTCGAAGTTTAAGCGAGTGTGAGTGGATATTCTGACTAATGCACGTACTTATAAGCGAGTGTGAGTGGATATTCTGACTAATGCACGTAGTTGTGTGCTTGGTTGAGTTGGTTCGCTAGTTATTCATGTGTGAGTCCGTGACGTTATTATTAGGACATAAGAAAGGGTTTCAGCATACCTCCGATTCATATGAGTTGGACAAGCCAACTGATCGTTTTCGATTGATTTGTATACACATTGACGGCATTGCATCTTAATTAGCCTCGTCTTAATGCCTTAGTGGTTGAGAATAGGGTGGTTACTAGTGGGTGAGGATGTTATGGTTCAAGGTTCCAAGGCAATAAACCAAGTGCAGACTACTAAGACCAATGCGTCTATTCTTAGTTTATTTTGTTATTACTGAAAATAGAATGTCATATTTGGTATTTATTAGTTTTAAAATGCGACACACTAGTAGTTTTTGAGTTTATGATTTATTAGTATAAATATGATGATATGTAAAACAATCATTTATGATGAACCTATGAGATGTGTCATTTATTTAAAATGGAGGTGTGTCATATTTATAGAAGCTCACTGATTTTTGAAATGAAAATAAATAAACGTTGGATTAAAAAAAATAAAAGGGGTAGACCGGATATATACTATCCTGGTTCAAAATTGGGCTCAGCCCCAAGTCCCTTTTTGCAAGCAGGGCCCAATAGAAAACCCGGATATACATACCTCTTAAAACCCCAATACGCGTCTTCCGCCACCGCTAGGGTTTTCTCTCACTCAAACCTCTCCAGAGAGCACAGCACAGAAACCCTAACCATGGCGGCGGCAGTTAAGGAGTCCGTTCAATGCTTCGGTCGTAAGAAGACCGCTGTAGCCGTCACCTACTGCAAGCGCGGCCGTGGCCTCATCAAGATCAACGGCTCCCCAATCGAGCTCGTCCAGCCGGAGATCCTCCGATTCAAGGCCTACGAGCCCATCCTCCTCCTCGGACGACACCGTTTCGCTGACGTGGACATGCGCGTCCGCGTCAAGGGCGGAGGTCACACCTCTCAGATCTACGCCATCCGTCAGAGCATCGCTAAGGCGTTGGTTGCTTTCTACCAGAAGTATGTGGATGAGCAGAGCAAGAAGGAGATCAAGGACATTTTGGTCAGGTATGACAGGACTCTTCTGGTTGCTGATCCAAGGCGCTGCGAGCCCAAGAAGTTTGGTGGCCGTGGTGCTCGTGCCAGGTTCCAGAAGTCTTACCGTTGAACTCCACAGGTTGTTTCATTGCTTTGGTTTTTGAGAACTTGGATTTTGATATTTTCATGTTTTAGTAAGATGAATTTTTGGAAGGCTACTTTGTTCTAATCAAGTATAAAATGGCTGTTAATTTTATTAATGAGTCGAATTGTGTGGAAATGTTAATTTTTAGGCCTGAGGTTGTGTTTGTGTGCTTGTTAAGTTTGGGCTGGTTACGAGTTATAGCAAGTTAAGAATGTTCTGATACGTTTATGATTATTTGTTTGTCATGGTGTGTACTTGTCTCCCCCAGTGATTGGAAAGCAATTGTACTCATTTGGTTCTAGTATGTAATTTTGGTGTAGGTAGAGCTTTAAATGTGAATGATATGATCATTTGTCAGCCATAGACCATGGCTACAACAAATGACAAATTTAAGTCATCTAAGCATATTTTCTGTTTTGGTTTTTATTTATCAGCTATTTCATGTTTTTGAAATATGAAATTTTGATGCTTAAGGTTCTTGAGGATCCAAACATTTTATCTAGTTTGTCGTCTTGACTATGGTGATTTATAGCTCTAGTTCAAATGCTCTTTCCTACAAAATCAAAGGATTGGATACAAACTTTGATCTCTCTCTCTCTCTCTCTCTCTTATGTGGCGTGTCCCAATTTCTCCCCCAGCTGGAAGGAAGTATGTTTGCAAATGTTAGTATAGCAAATCTCGTACCAATATGTTTTCACAATTTTGTAAGAGTTGATAGTGTCATAGAATATTGCATTGTATTCTTTGAGGATGAGCTGGTGTGCTCTGCGTTGTTTTCATTTGTTAATTCCCTGTAGTTGTTCCATCCGTGACTGGAGCCAACCTTTTCCCCAAACCTATAGTGTGTGTATTTCGCAGTTGTGCCAAACATTAATTTTGGTTCAATGAGTGATATAATCAGTTGTCCGCCATTGGACCATTGCTATGACAAATGAGAAATGGTTGCATCAAAGGATACTCATGGAGTTTTTCGTTTAGGTTTCTTTTGGACACTGGATTCATTTGGCCCTTCTCTAATCTGCTCCATCTCTAATTCTCGCCCGGAATCTATTGGACTCTTTTCCTTTGTCCCTCAAATGACTTGGCCTGTACACCCTTTATCCTTCATGACTCAAGCTTTCACATCTCTTCATTAGTAGGTACATGTTTAGTGTTCTGTTGAACAATGCAGGGCTTGGGGCAAGACGAGCAAGGCCCACATTTAGGGCCTCCAATAAGAGTGGGCTTTTTTATATACTGGTAAACATATGCTGTTAGTGACACTTGTAATAGTGGTGGGTAGTTATTATAACTTCTAGAATGTCATGGTTCGAATCTCATTGGCTTCAGTTTTGTTTTTTATTTGTAGTTTTGTTGCCTTTATTTACTCTTTTATATGTTCATTCATGTTGTAAATATTATATGTGGTTGTCCACGGAATTATTCATTAGTTGTGTCCTTATGATGTAAATAATACTCTTATATTAAAGGGATATAATGAGAATGAATTTTAGACTTTTTCCTTCTCTCCACATTCTGTCTCTCTCTCTATTATATCTTTTTTCTTTAGTTTATAACACGTTATAAGCACAAATTCGCTCTTCTTCTATGCACTCCATGATGATCCAAATGTCTATAGTATACCAAGATTGTTTATGATTTATGACCAAGACTAAAGATCTGAGTTTTTTCTTTATCTTATACACATCAATGCCCTCCATGATGATTCAATTGTCTATGGTCCAACAAGATTGCTTACGATTTATGACCATGACTAAAGATCTATGAGTTTTTTTTCTTATACACATCAAAGGAAGAAAACTTCAGGTATATAAATATAAGATTTTAGTAGTTGGGTATTAGAATGAAAGTTACACCATAACTGGGGGGTCTTTTGCAATAAAATCTTTAAAAATTTCAGAAAATAATTACTTTTAAGCATTTTCATGGTTCATCCGCGCCTCATACAAATGGTTTCTTCTTGTTAGCTTAACCGTATGATGAAGACATAAGATTAGACTGCATCTTTAAAAAAGAATCATCACATTCGCTGGTGTGAAATATGAGATATAGCTTCCAGAAGTTGGCACCTTGAAACAACTATTCTAGAAAATTAAATTACATTGGGTTATTTAGGCACTGTTTCTTCATCTTAATGTGTACCTATCAATGCGATATCGATTCATACACTTACATGGAATGTCAAAGAGCATTGTGGATGTAACACCCCGTCCTGAAATTTACCTCTTTACCGGGATTAGGCGGGTTACAAAGGGTTGTAACCGCGTTGTTAATTTTTCCTGAATTAATATTCGAGTTTAATATTGAGATATTCTCGGTTTTGGGAAAAAATGAAATTAATGTTCCGAGGGGTAGATTATGTTAATACGAGTCCTCCGGTATGTCTGGAAGATTTTTCAGAGTTACGAGCTGTTTGTTATGAATTTATCCAATTTACAGAAATAATAAATGTTAATTACTTTACCGTAAGAGATGACTTTGCGATAAGTCGAGAATTGGAGGAAACTTCCTTCCGAAAAATTGTAGAGGACGTTAATACGAACTCATGGGTATGTCCTATGAATTAATCGGAGTTCGTATGCGGAATTTATTTGAGTTAATGTTAAATTACTGTGCGGTAAATAGTTAATGATAAATTATCTATTCATGGTAACTTTTTCATATTTGATCTGGGTCGTTGATAGTGGATATCAATTAAGGGCCGTTGGATATATATATTCGGATTGGGGGAGGGGGAGACCGATTCTCTCTCCTTCTGTCTTTTCTCTCTTCTTCTTCTCTCTGTCTCTCGGCCCAATCTCCAGCAACACGCCACCACCACCTCTCACTAGTAGAGACGTCGCCAGCCACCTCCTCTTCCACCGCGAAGTCACGCCTGACTCCCAAGCCGAGGAGAACCAGCCTTGGGGAGCGACGAACAGCAGCGCTGCCAGCTTAGAGAAAAGATCCAACCCTCTGACTTTGGGTTTGGAAGTCGATCAAGAGGGTTTCAACAGGATTCTTCGACAGGGTTAGACACTAGGAAAACAAGAATCGAATCATCGGGTAAGAGTTCGAATTCTAGGGGTTTTTAAATTGAAATTTCATTGTTTTTACTTCGATTGAGTGTTTGGGTTGTTCTGGAGTGTTGTTTTGTTGTTGTTGGTTGTGATTGGGAGAGATGTTGGTTGTGATTGGGAGAGATGTTGCCTAGAAATAGGAGAAAATCCAGCCAGCAGACCGGCCAGAATGAATAGGGGTAAATCTCCATATTTTTACCGTGGTAGATCCAAAAATTTATCGTTTTACCGTGGATGTAAAAAGTCAGGACTGCCCCTGGAAATTTAACATATTTACCAAACTGCTCTTGAGGTTAAAAGACCCTAAATCCCGTAAATACCCCTGGCAGTTTGTTTAATTACAGGGCTGTCCTTAGGGTGTGAAATCCTAAAAATATCCCTGGTAGTTTTAGTTAATTACAAGGCTGCCCTTGAGGGTGAAATTCCAGAAATACCTTTGGTAGTTTAACATATTTACCAAACTGCTCTTGAGGTTAAAAAGACCAGGCTGCCCTGGTTGTTTTGTCTATTCACAGGGGCTGTCAATAAGGCTTAAATTCTTAAAATGCCCCTGGTACTCAGATTTGTTACAAAATACCATTAAGACTAAAATGACCATGCTGCCCCTGGCAATTTTGGCTAATTACAAGAGGGCCATTTGGGATTATATTTACCTTTATATCCCTGGAGGTTTACCAATTTACGTGGATGCCACTATATTATATATTTAGGTGTGTATGTTGTTTATAATTATGCGATTGTCGTTATATCATGTCGTTTATATATATGGTGAAATGTTAGGACTAGTCCCGACAGATAGATGAACGGTGGATACCGCAGTGGAGAGACTAAACTCCGGATATGCATTAGGTGTTTGCTATCCATAATATTAAATTGACCGATAATTAGAAAAACAGGATTTTGCCCGGTTAGGGCGTTAATTAAATAAGAGCTACGTGTGGCTTGATCCCTGAGTATATGGTACGTAGGTAGCCTGACAGGGATTCGAGTGCAGTCACAAATATTATTAGAACCCTAGGTCCTCTAAGTGAATGGTTTGAGATCTAAATACGGAAATCGGGATAACCTCCGGTTGTGATGTCTATTCCGATATCGTTTGGATTGTCAAAAAGGGTTTGGGTATAAGGGTTATCCTTTCTCAAGGGGGATTTCGAGTAAATCTCTCTTGGGATGGGTCCCGTAAGCCCTAACCCAGGTTTAAGAAGGTAAATTTGGGCCGGGACGTGACAGTGGAGTCAAGAATCAATGAAAGAAGTTATGAGAAGATCTAGATACAAGCTCAACAAGACAGCCAAATAATAAACAGAAGTTGAAATTTCAGGATTGGCTTTCTTAGAGCCATTTTGGGAGACGATTGCCACATCGTACAAGGTCTTTCTTGTTGTTTGCTTCATCAATCCTTCAAGCTCGTATATTGTACTACATTTTCATTCCAAGAATAGATCAACAACATTATTCGAGCGTGAAGTAAATCATGCCCAAATTCAGCTTTTTGAGGAAAGTTTCATCAGCTTTTGTTATTTTGTGGAGTTGGTTTTTTAGCTTTCTTGGAGGATTTTTTATAAAATGATTGTTTCAGTTTGGCGGCTATGGTGTCGAAGAACAAAGCTCGTTTATAAAACAACTAGTAAGTGGTTAATATGAGGTTATTTTATACACTTGCAGTTGACTTCACTGATTGTCTACATTGAGGCTAAATTTTATTCGATTATCATCGATCATCCAAGACCAATAGTTGTTGTCTTCTTACCATGTGTTTCGTTAAGTATGGGGGGCTTTGTTTCATCATATTCTAAGTCTCAGGTGTTTGCCTAGATTGCCTTGGTTATCATACTTTGTAATTATTTGTGATTCTACATGACTCACCTAGTTATTACTCATTCAAACCTCAAGACCTGTATCAGAGGTTTGTCCTTACATTCTTTCGAGCTAGGAATTTTCTTGGTTTGAAGTTAGTAGTTCAGCCCATGAGTGGATTTCATGGAGTGTGGCTCATAGGTCTTTTTAGTCAAGACATATAACTTTTACTTCATGACCTAGGGGCTATGTTTGAATGTAAAATAATCTTTCCTAGACGTCTAGTGTCTAGAACCAGTTTTGTGGTTCATTGGAGATATGCTTGGAGTATCTTTGGGTATGTCCATTATCGGTGCCATACCGAGCCTACTTGGAGATCAAAACGTCTTAGGGTAAATCCGGGCAATTAATTATCAAGTTGTCATGGAATTGGCGATTAATGATAGATTATCTAGATACAAGATTGAATGGAATGGAATATTGTACATAATGAAGGAAATCTGGATGTGTGTCATGCTAAGTAAGGAAGGTTGATCAACCTTATGCCACGTTTACTAAACCGTAATGAGATTAAGAAGGAATGAGATTGAGATGGAATGAGGGAGAGAAGGAAAAGGAGAGAGGAGTGATTCCCATTTATGTGTTTACTTGTTATCAAGAATCAGAAACATTACTTAGATTAATTCACATTCATGTGTTTACTAAAATGTAGGAATCAGAATCATAATAAGATTAATTACAAAAATAACCCTACATATAAGTTAAAAATGAATCAAAATTATTTAACATGGGTATGGATAATTTAGGGATATCAGTATAAGAATGAAAATAAGAATATTAGAATGTTAAATTACTTCCACCATCGGCCGGAATCAATACTTAGTCACTTTGCTAGAATGAAAATAAGAGATTCATTCCCTCCTTTTTGTGAGAACCACGCCATTTTCATTCCCCATGGTTAGTAAAAACAACCATTTTTAGGAGAAAAGGAATCATTCCCATGGAGTCATTCCCATTACTAATTAGTAAACATGCTCTTAATTACTTGATTCCTAAGAAGCCCGTTACGTGCATGGCATGGAGGATTTTGAATAATGATGACAATCTACAAGTGTATCATGCTAGTAAGAGCATCTGCAGCGGTGCTCCTCTGCTCGTACTGCTCCTCTTTCTGCTCGTGCTGCTCCTCTTTCTGCTCATGCTCTCGAGCGAGCTAAGATTGCTCGTGCAAGAGCATTTTTGCTCGGTCAACAAGCGGTCGCCGCTGTAGGGCCCGCCTCCCTTCCCTCTGCTCGTACTGCTCCTCCCACCGCTGCATATGCTCTAAAGAAGGGTTGATTACCTTTGCAGCTAAGGAAGAGACGTAGTGCAATATAAGATCTTGTCATGTTTGATTCTATTAAGGAGTATATGAAATTACGTCTAAAAGGATGCTATAGTGTGATATGGATTTCATTCCTTATCGGTGTACACGGGCAGAAGATATCCCAAGAGGCAGTTATATTGCTTACCTAGAAGATGATCACGTCAATGGTCTCCAAGATTCTTATGAGGTAAATATCTTTACCTAGGATATAATATACAACTTGTGATATGAGAATTGATATATGCGGTTCAAATTGGGTAATCACGGGTTGAAGATTGTTTTGAATGACAAGTCATTCGCATAACCCTAGCAACACTATTTCATATATACTAGCCTTTAAACACGCGCTTCGCGCGTGCAGAAGATCTTTGTTCATCCTTACAAAATATTTGGTTTTTATGTCACTGCCTATAACCTAGTAGATAATGTATCTCAACTTTGAAATTTATTAATCATATTAATTATATATTTACATTGAGATACAAATAATTTGAATAACAAATCGATACACTATACATGTGAATTTTGTAGTTCGATCAATATTATGTAACAATTATCTTAAACTCTAATAAAAATTACACAATTGATTGAGATGACGTTAACACCGAATTTATATTAATTACCAAAATATCTAGAATTACAAGTAAAGAACACCTATCAGTACATGTCATAAACTAAACTGATAAACTTAATCAATAGAGAAATTAATTGTTGTCCTAAACCCTAAACCCACATATCAGTATTCATATGCATCGTCAAAATTAATATTTTGAAAAATTGATATAAATGAATATAAACCCTGAAAAAAATCGATACAATTATTAATCGATGTCATAAACCCTAAACCTGTATGCCAACATTCATAAGCAGCTTCAAAATTAATATTTTGAAAAGTGATATAAATGAATATAAACTCTTAACAATCGTATAATTATTAATCAGTTAAAATACACTCAACACAATTATTTAGTTTTAGAGCTGATTCAATTTCCTTTCTATTATTATTATTATTATTATGAATATTCTTATTATAGAGATGTTATTAACAACACTTATTATTTGTTATTAACACACCCATCAACCTATTATTATTATTATTATTATTATTATTAGGCTGGTGTTATTAACACACCCCTTTCTTTTATTCACACACCCTTTTTTATTTTTTATTAATTTAATTTATTTATGTTTACAAAATTCCTAATCTAGCCTTTTACCCTTTTATTTCTTTTATTGTCGAAGCCGAGAATCTTGGTCTCCTCCTCGTTCATCTCCAGATCCTGAGCGAAGATTGGCTTTCTGGAAAGAACCCAAGTCCAGCCCCAGTTCCACCATCTCTTAATGGATCCGCCGGCGTACTCACCCATGGCGGAGACGGACTTGGACCGCTTCATGGCCCATGTGGTCGCCAGGGATGAGATTGGCTGCAGCTTCAGAGAGAGAGACGACAGCCTTCGGCGGAGAGCCGGAGCCTGGTCTAGAGCTGATGAGTCGCCCTGAGAGACGGGTAGGGCGCCCAGCTGGGTTGGTTGCATTCTCTTTTGGAGGCTCTGAACAATGGAGCTCATGATGAAGAAGAAGAAGAAGAAGAAGAGGAGGAGAGAATGAAGGATGGAAAATGGGGGTTTGGTGGTGTATATGAGAGAGAGAGGTGGTGAGAGGTTGTGATCAGAGCTCCTCCATCACAGGCTGTTCTTATTCGTATTCGAGTTGTGGGGGCTCGCTATTGGGTTGAGGTGGGGGCTCGCTGTTGTTCCAAAGTGACCAAACCCATTTCTCACCCTTCTCTCCCCTCCGTCCACAAATCTTTGCCTAGAAAAATTCAAAACCACTAACTCTTCTCAACTCTAATGTGCTTGCTTGCTATTGTAGTCAGGAGTGCTAGCGACAAGCTCAAGTGGCTTTTGTGGAATGCCTACCAACTGTTTGAAGTTTTTCATATGAAACAAAGACATTTGTTTGGGTTCTTTCGACGCCCAGACCAATAGCAGCCAGTACCGCTCCATTACGTAGCCTCCATGAAGCAATTGGCTCGAATCATCTTGACTGGCTCCTCATCTCCGGTGGCAGATCGAAGAGCTGAGAGCTATGTTTCCTACAAAGGAAGAGTCATTGTGATTGCCCGAGAGTTTGATGAATGTTGGGGTGGCGAGGTTTGGCGTTGGAGTCAGAAGTAGAGAAGGAGGCGAGATAAAAAGGGTGAGTTGGGGCTGGTTTGGAAATGTTTGGTGGTGAGGGAGTGAACGACAAGACTTGCAGAGGGTAGTTTAGGTAGTCTAAAATCAAAACTGAGTTGGGTGTGTAAATAGAGGAAATGGGTGTGTTAATAACACTACCCTATTATTATTATAATTAATATAATTATTTTTAAATAAGTGGCAAAACTATAAAAATATACAAGCTGAGGGCAGATATGTCAATTCATATATAGATGACTTGATTGTAAAAAAAGAGGGGCAGTTTCATCCTTTTACTATTCACATGAATAGTAAAAGGGGAATCCCTTTATATATACTATCCTTCCACCACGTGCTTCACGCGTGCGTTTTTTCGGTCTGATTAATTAATATGAAACCTTTGCTAGTTCGATCAAAATTGTACAACAAAAAAATAACACATACCCTAACCCCTAAATCATAAACCCGAATCAAACCTAACTTACATTCGAAGCCAACCATATCCACATAACATTCATATGCACCGCCAAAATTACTATTTTTGAAAAAAGTGATAGAAATAAATATAAACACAGAACAATCGATATTGATGAACATAATTATTTAGGTTTAGAGCGATTCAATTTTATTTTTATTATAATTATTATGAATATTATTATTATTATTAAAAATGTAATTTCCACGCAATTCAATTTTAAATTTTTTTTAAAAAATCTCTTATATTAACAATAAATTTAATGACAAAACTGAAATAAATTTAAATTGAAAGGTATAAATTTTTTAAAATCCTATTTCGTCCTATTTTCCGTTATACCCATGGGGTGACATTAGCAAAGGGGATACTGTTCGGTCATGTGGCATGGTTGCGGAAAGAAAAAAGTGGAGGATAATGTTTACGTGAATAGTAATCACCCCACTCTATTTAATATATAAAGATAGATAGGAGGTTTCAATGAAGAGAAAAAAGATCACAACCAGTGGCGGAACACAGTTGGAGCAGAAGAGGGTTACGGCCACTGCGATAGTCTTAAATTATCCCTTTAATTATAGTTTAATTACATAAAGATAGATATGAGATTTCGATGAAGAGAAAAAAGATCACAACCAGTGGCGGAACACAGTTAGGACATGAGAGGGTTGCGGCCCCGCGACAGTCTTAAAGTATCCCTTTAATTATAGTTTAATTACATATAATTATGGGTTTAGTTCATGAATTTGGTATATATTAGCCCCTTCAGAAGTTTTGGCCCCTTCGAGATTTTATTCGAAGTTCCGTCACTGATCACAACTTCAACAAACTTGCATACTCTGCAATCAAAGCCTCCCCAAGAGCATTCATCTGCAAAAAGCCACTCCAGGGAACATGCATCTTTAAGACCACCTCCCAACCCCGCCAGTCGGTAAATCCCGCATCACTCACCAAAACCCGCCAGTTGGGAAAAGTCCATCCCCAAACCATAAAGTCTCAAGCACGAGCACAATTCCGCAACCCATTGTTAGAGAGCGATGTCTAGTAAATATCTCCTTTATATTCATTGTTTAAGCACCCTAAGCTCTGTCATAGATTTGGTACAAGAGTCTAGCAGTCGCTTGGAGCAGAATTGAGAAGAACAAGCGCGCAGCATCAAGACAAAAAAGTTACGTGAAACCCAGAAATATCCTGATTGAGCATGAACCTTTCTCAGACTTTCAATGAAGGCCTGAGAAGAATGGAGCTATGGCAATTAAGTTAGACTTGGAAAAGGCCTATGACTTACTTGACTGGTCTTATATCTAGGCTTGCTTAGCTAAATTTGGTTTCCATAATGATTGGATTAACTTGATCATGTGATGTATTACTTCTGTTACTTTCTCGATTATGTTTAATGGTTCCCTTACAGGTTGGTTCAGACCAACAAGAGGAATCCGACAAGGAGACCCACCCCTTGTCACCTTATATTTTTATTTTGGCAATGGAACCTTTTATTAGGAAGCTAAATTCCATGACTATTAATTGCAGATCTCAGGTTGGAATTTTGTCTTCTCTTCTTAGGTTCAGAATCTCCAATTTGATGTTCGCTGATGACTGCTTAATTTTTGTCAAAGCTACTAAAAGGCCACAAGGAATATAAGGTTCTTATGGATTTCTCACAAGCATCAGGTCAGAAGATTAATTATCATAAATCCTCTATCTTTTTTTCTTCAAAAGTGAATAGCTCAGTCAAGCATGAGATTGTGAGTATAATTAATATACAACAGAAAAGAACCATAGGTAAATATCTTGGGATTCATAATGTTGTTTTTTGGAAGGGTCTCATTAATGCTAGAGAACTCTTGCAAAGAATTTCCAGTAAGTTTGCTGGCTGGAAACAAAACACTTTGTCTAGAGCAGGGAAACTTACTCTAATTAAAGTAAACATTTCTGGAATGTCTAATCATGTTATGTCTTGTTTTAAATGCCCAAGAAATTGACAAATGAAATTGATAAGCAGGAAAAAAAATTTCATGTGGGGAACAGGCATAAAGAGTGCTCCAGTGGCTTGGAAAGAAGTCTGTAAACCTAAACATTTAGGTGGTTTAGGGGTTATAGACACCGCTTCTTTTAACAAAGCGGCGATTGCTAAACTTGCTTGGAAAATTATTACTAATAAGAATAATTGGTGGGTACAAAAAATATTTAGGGAAGTGCTCCTTCTTTAAGGCAAAGAAGAAGAAAATAACTCACTAGCCTGGAATGAGATCCTTGACTCAAGGGACCTCGTTATGAAAGGTATAAGATGGATAATTGGAGATAGTAAGTCTGTAAAATTCTGGACCTTTAACTGGGTTTTTGATCACCCTTTAATTGATTTAATTCCTGAACAAGATAGAAGAACAATTAATATTGATGATTGTGTGAGTAATTATTTGTGGAAATGAGTGGGATATTCTTAAATTCAAAAGGAGTCTTAATGAGAATATTGTTAAGGAAATTTTGGGAATCCCTATTCCCTCTAATCCAACGGATGATGAATTCATGTGGGGCTATGCTCCGAATGACAAATTCACTATCAAGTCTGCTACTTGAATGCAATTGCAAGACTGTCAAAAGCATAGACAAATTGAGTTGATCAAGAAGCTGTGGTCTTTGGATATCCAACAAAAGATTAAATTCTTTGGTTGGCTCCTCTTGAGAGGAAGATTGAAAACAAGAGATAGACTTTCCAGTGCAGGATAACTCATGTGCCCTTTGCAATGAAGATAATAAAACAATTGACCATTTATTTGGCTACTGTAGGTTCTCCAAAGCCGTTTAGAATGCTGCTTTGATGATACCTCCTGTTGATTGGGAGGAAGGTATCTTTAAAGTCTTGCACAGTTGGTTTATTGATAATCCTTGTGATTTGAAGTTATTTGAAAAATTAATTGTCACTTGTTGGCAGATTTGGAGTGACAGGAATGTAGTAATTTTTAAGGGTAAAGTTCCTGGCCCCAAAACCACTATGGCGACTGCTTCTTGTCACCTTAAATCTGTGAATGCCTCAGTACGGCTCTATAACTCAAGTAGAATTGAAACTGAGCCTGCTACAAACAGGCAAATAATCAGGTGGTCACCACCCCTTCTGATAGGGTAAAAATAAAATTTGATGGTTCAGTATGGAAGAATTCTACAGCAGGAGGTTTTGTGATAAGAACTCCCTTTGGTAACCCCTCTAGTTGCAGCAGCCTTCAATTCTGGCATGTCCACGATCCCAGTTGTTGAAGCTCTATCTCTTCGGAACAGCCTTAATTATGTGTGCTAAGGAGCAAGGTTTTTCTAAGGTAGAGGTTGAAGGAGATTCTAAGCTCGTAATTGATGCCGTAAATGACGTCTTAAACCCCCCATGGAGAATTCTCAAGCTCGTTCAAGACATAAAAACCTTGAGAGACTCCTTTGATTTTATCAGCTTTAAACATGTTTTTAGAGAGGATAATTTTGTAGCAAATTTTATTGCAAATTTTGGCCACAAGATGGACAGCTGCTGCTTTTAGGAGGAGTGTGTTCCTTTAGAGGCAGCTCTAGCACTGGCCTTCGATGTTGTAAACCTTGGGTGCGTTTGAGGCACCTCAATTTACAGGCACGGCCCTGACCATAGGCCCAGAAGGCACAGGTCTAGAGCCCCAACACGCCAACATGTCAAGGGCCCCTAAAATAAAAGCCATATATATCAAATATGAAAACAATAAATAGAAATAACCAATTGGTAGCATTAATTGATTTAATTCTGTAGTAATTAATATTTGTTAGCTTTCATTCTTTTCACCCTACGGAAGACACTCTTTCTTTTCCTTCAGCTCAATCGATATCCCAAAATATCAGCTATAAAATCTCAAACCTAACAATTTTTATTAACAAAAGATCTTTATTAAAAACATGAGCAATATGGGATCATATCAATCTGCAATTATCATCTTATTTCCTTTTTCTTCTTCAATTGATCAAACATCAATTTACTGAATTTTCTTGAGTTTAAATTTTTAAGGTGTTAATTTTGTCGAGTTAATCGTCTTTGCAAATCATTTTCAGTTATTTAGGTTTTTTTCCCTTCATTATTTCATTTTTAGTTTGAATGAGTTTCTCTACTCCTTTTTTAGTATGAACATCTTTTGTTTACCTTACTAATCATACTCTATGTAGCTTTTTTTGGGTCCTTCATACTATATGTAGCCTGAGCATACTAACTTTTTTTCTCTTTAATAAAAATGAACAATGAAAGATAGAACGAGACCCCATTTTTGTATGTCGCCTAGAGCCCCGAAAAACTCAGGGCCGGCCTTGTCTATTTAGTATTACAATTTTTCATCAAAAAAACCCAGAAGTATTGACACGCTAACATTTTAAATTTTACGGCCAAACACTATGTGTCTTTAAGGTTTGATGTGAGTCACTATAGTAATAAGAGTGAAATACTTTGATTATGGTGCGAGTCCGGTAGCCACTGACATATTTTGATGCGCACACAATATTTCCTGCGTATGCCAATATGCCATCTGCCACTTTATCATACCAAATCCAGGTAGTTCTCAACTCTCAACTCTCAACTCTCAACTCTCAACATCGAAAAGAATTCAATATATATGAACAACCAACAATGACTAAACAAATCGATTTGGTGCGATTGGTGCGTTGGGTTGGTGACTTGGTGGAGTGGAGTGGAGGTCATGATCACCATATAAGATAAAAGATAGAAATATTGCAGCTAACGGAAGTGAAAATCAAATCAAGAAAAAAAAATAATGGTGGTCATGGTGATATTGTCCAAACGACAAAGAAATGAAAAGTTATCGAAACGAAACCATTTTGGTATATTTATAATCACGGCAGAAAATTAATCAGCACAATTCAATATGGTATGCCTTTCAATCCTCCAAACATGAGCATTTTTGGCTCCCAAATTACAACAAATAACATGAAAATAAGGGAAAGACCATTTTTCATATATCAACCAGGAACCAACGGCCCATAACGGTCAATGGGGGGTGATCATTTAACCCGACGGCAGAGAGTGATACCATCACCAACTGGAAGCATGCAAATCTCAATTCTGGGGTCTGCAGCAAGAGCCTTGTTGAGCTCGAGCACAAAGTCCCTGTAGTACCTGACGTACTTGCGGAGAGGAGCATCCGGTGGCGCCACCACGGAGCCGTTCCATAGGGTGTTGTCGTAGCCGATCAGGCCCCCGACCTTGACCAGGTCGATCAGCCTCTTGTGATAGTTGATGTAGTTGTCCTTGTCTGCGTCAACGAAGATGAAGTCGAACGATCCATGGTTCTTCTCCTGTTACACCAACACAAATGTCACTTTCACATTAACAAGAAAGTTTTTGAGTAACACGATCGTGAATTACAAATTTTAGAGATGAAGTATAGAATGTCTGAAATTGTATATGTCGGAGCTCAATCTAAGAGAAATGACAAATTCACTTTTTCTGATGATATGTGTTGTCTAAATTTAAATCTTAACAAAATAACCAGTTAGACCGGTTGAACTTACATCTTCAATCATTTGGTCGAGGACGGGGAGGGCAGGGCCTTCCCTGAAGTCAATCTTGTGGGCAACACCAGCTTTCTCGATGACGGGTAGACCCAATTCATAGTTCTCTTTGTTGATGTCCATGGCCAAGATCTGTCACAAACCCATTTATATATTAACAATTTACATTCATTTATAAGGAGAATGTATATTTGATCGATTTTGAGGGATAAATTATTGACCTTTCCATCTTCAGGGATAGCAAGGGCTGTGGCCAAGAGTGAGTAGCCAGTGTAGACACCGATCTCCATGGTGTTCTTGGCATTGATCAGCTTGAGAAGCATGTTCAAGAATTGACCTTCATCAGCTGAGGTGGTCATGATGTTCCTGTTTTCAATTCAATTTCTCAATCATAAATCTCAAACAAGAAACCAAGTATCTCTGTATCATTGAATGAATCAAACTGGGTTGATGAAAACCAAATCAAAAGTTGAGAGAAACAAACCATGGGTGCTTTGCAGTCAACTCTCTGAGCTCCTTCATGCATTCAGGCTCTCTTGGGTACACACTAGTCTCCAGTATATACTACAAAAGAAATCCAAACTCAGAAACCAAAATCAATCAACGCTTCCAAAGCTCCTATAAATTTTGATCCAATTCATAGCTATAACCCAGAATGTAATGGTGTTAATTAGTACCTGGTAAAGAGCATCACTCTGAAGAAGGCTTTTGTGGCCAACTTCCTGGTGCCTGCTTTTCTGCTCTTCTCCATTTTCTGCCATTTCTGTGTTAATCTTCCTTTGCTTTGTGAATATGATCAAATAAAACGACTGAAGCTTAAGAGGTTGATAAAAAAACCTGAGTTGCAGAAGAGGGATGACCAAGGTATTTAAGGAAGGAAATTATGCGGTTAGAGCCGGATGGTTGGACCGGCCACCAAACCGGTCCGGGGTTGGTGAGGTCCCTGTGTTTGTGTGGGCTTTGGAACTCCTACCCAATCATACTTTTCTCTAGGGGGCCCACTGATCTGGTAATGATGTTACGACATCGGTTGTGTTAGGACTTAGGAGCCTTTATGCAGTGTTGTTGTTGGGTCTTACCTGACATCATACAGGGTACTTACTACATCATATTTTTAGAAATTATAACAAAATTATGAATGATTATGAAAATTTTGATAATTCGAAAGAAAAAAATCTTAATGGATATATCGAAAAATTATTGAATATCGATGAAAATTTTACTAAAATGTACATAATTTTTTTTATTTGAGTTGTAATAAACTAAATATGAAATATCAAAAAATATGAAAAATTAATATCGATACTTGTAAAAAAGAAATTTCGAAAGAATATCAAGAATATTTTAGATATTTAGTCCTTAAATTTTTCATCATAAGATTCACGAATCATCTAATCTGAAAGTCATATACACTAAAGATTTGAATTGATTAATTACATGTTGTGTTAGAAACAATTAGCCTTGTATAACACCAATGTGATTTGAATCGATCAACTCCAGGTTCATTGCATGTTTCTAAATTAGAAATTGAGTCCGATTCTGTAATTTTGATGAATTTGATGCAAAGTTCTAATTTAACTATTCATCTTTTGGGCTCCCTTCTTGATGGTTGTAATAGTATCATGTCTAAAATAGATTATGCAAGGATCAGTCACATCTTCAGAGAATTGAATATGACTGCTGATGCTCTGGCAAAATACAGCATATCTCCTGACTTAGGATACATCAACTTTGAAGACGCTCATGTGCGCGTTGCACAAGCTTTTCTTGATAACTTATGTGCTACTACGAGAGCTAAAAGATCATTTTTATGTGTTAATGTTTAATTGTGTTTCTGTTTTTGTTCGAGTCTTGTTGGGCTCCGTTTGTAACCAAAAAAAGAGAAATATTACAATTTACCGCGGCTATATACTTGTTAATGTGATGCTGGATAATTATCCCATGTGTCTTTAACACTTAATATTCTTTGCTGGGTTGACGTTGTGAGCTTGTGACACAGTTGTCTGGTTCATGATTATAACTATACTCGAGTTTGTTAATGAATTTCAGTTTCCCTCAAATTTGTTAATCCACTTTCCATACCAGATTAAATTGTTTTCCATTTTAAAAGGAAAAGGGTTGGCTGACTTAATGGTGTGATTATTTTGGAAGTAGCCAACTGGGGTTGGTGAGAATGGTTCCGGACTTGGCTAACACGAGCAGCAGTAGGTGACGACCTCTTTCCTCTCCTTTTCTGATTGGATCGGGTTTTTCTATTTAATTTATTTTAAATTTATTTGATTAATTTAAAATTATTAAATTAAATAAAAAAAATGACATTACCGGTTTAAATTATTTAAATAAATTTAAATAGCAAAAATTTCAAAACCAAATTCTTTATCGATATTTTTCATGTAGAGAAACCAAATTCTTTATCGATACTTTTTCATCGATATGCCCATTTTCTATCATTAGTTTTTCTGGGTTGACTAATTATTTGCAGGTAGTCCTTTGGAGGTAGTACGTCAAGTGAAGTAGGAACAGAATGAAACTTAACCTTCTGATATGACTGTTGTTAAACATGTCACATGTGTAATCATCTTTAGCAATTGGCCAACTACTGTTTATGGCTACGACTATACAAGAGTAAATTACTCCTCAACTGAATTTTTACCATTTCAGGGAACCAACATAAAATCTGATTGGGTATGGAGATGAATGAAATCATGAATATGATCTGAATGAGGATACTTGTTCAGTGACGTAGGTCATTTGTTGGGCTCATATCCTTGCTGGTGTGAGTGTTCCCGAATGGTTTTTCTGTCCTCACGTAGTTAGAAATTTTCAGTTAGTAAAATATAAATAATAGTAATAATAATAATATATTTATAATGATATTAGTTCTCGATAAGTGTTATGTCACTTATGTGTTTAAGTTGTTGCATGCAACACTGGGTATTTGAAAACGAAGGGCCTAGAGAAAAAACATTTTAAAAACACTATTAGCGTGAGTGGACAAAAATAAAAGAATAAAAGATAAAAATCTTTTACTGCTCTTTCGTTAGTTTTTCCAAAATCCACATACACGCAATTCATAGTAAATGAATAGATAAATCGTAAAGCAAATTCCTTGGCTCAAATCCATAATTAAAATGTGGGGTATTAACCTCAACCACGAGAAAACATGACAGGACCCACCCCGGGTTAAACCCCTTTAACCCGAAGTAAATCCTGCGGGGACCACCTCAAGGGAACTTCTTACCGAAACCCCCTTGAAATGGCCAACCCTTCCTACAAAACTAACTAAACCGGGTTAGTCAGAGCAGTCTACAGAGATGATTACCCCAAAGAATTTCGAGCAGCAACGGAATGATCGACTATGCCTCGACTCTCGTACGCGCTCGACCTCCTCTCAAGAACCCTACATCACTGGGCATTTAAAAACAAAAGGCCCAGGGGAGAAACATTTAAAAACTGTTAGAGTGAGTGGACAAAAATCAAATATAAAAGCTCCATTTCCTGTAATGCTCTCCCAAAAGTATATCAATTTAAAAATCATTTATGCATGCCCACAATTACTAAATTTCCGCAAATGCATGATAAGATAAACCAGCAAGGAATATGGGAAGAGAAATGTTCACCAAACATAATAAGTCTGACCTCTCAGACTAGGGTCGGAGCTAAGAGCTCTAGTAGCGCCCTCACGCTACGCTATGCTAGCTAAATAAAATAATACGGTCAACCCTTATAATATCAACCTGACCTCTCAGGCTTGTCTGTCCTCTCAGACCAGGGTCGGAGCTAAGAGCTCTAGAATATGTGATAACGGTCAACCCTTATAATATCAACCTGACCTCTCAGGCTTGTCTGTCCACTCAGACCAGGGTCGGAGCTAAGAGCTCTAAATAAAGTGATACGGTCAACCCTCATAGTGCACTACGTAGTTTGCCTGACCTCTCAGGCTAGGGTCAGAGCTAAGAGCTCTAGTAGCGCCCTCACGCTACTCTAGCTAGCATATTTATTGGTCAACCCTTAAAATAAACATTCATAACAATACATTAATCAAATTCTCTTCCCAAAACAATTAATTAAAACAATTCCTTGTCATATATGCATAAAACCAATTTCCAACGAAGTCTCGGGTTCAATTCCATTCGTAGGACGGCCCTCACCGTCTATAACCATTTTCGGAAGAAATAGAAAATTGAGTAATAATGTAAATACGTTCAAGAACCGAGAAGGATATAATTTTCGGAAACAATCATAAACACCATGCAATTAACTCAATAATTAAGGCATGCATTTATTTAAAATAATATGTCCACTCACAGTACTATTTCGACCTTCTTCCCGCTCGGAAAGCTCCTCGAGCGAAACTCTCGAACTACCCGCGTAGTCGAGCCCGTCTCACGTCCGACCAGAGACTGTACAACAAATTATCACATTAGTCATACCACAGTTGACTTGGTCTTTTCCTAGTTTGACCAGGAAATCCTATTTGACCACATGTTGACCAAGTTCCTTTCTTATAGCACTTTAACCTTTATAACTTTCTTTCCCGGTTATCGACTCTTAACTCAATTTACCGGAAGTCCGACTCAGCTTCCGAACTTTCCTTTATTACTTTAACTTGACGTTAGGGTGTCACGTAATAAGTCGTTGAATTACTATGGACACCCATTCAACCATTTCACCAATACCTTAGGAGTCCTTAAAATAATCCTTAAACCTTAACCGGCAATAATCGATGGTCGGAATAATATTTAATTATCCGCCAATAATACTAAACTAGAACAATTCCAAAACCTAACCAAAACACCTCCAAAAATTACCAAATTTTAACCATAGACTCCTCACAATATGTACTAATTAATGGACATGAAAAACTGCCCAAAAAGTGGCGGCACCGCCGGCAGAAATTCCGGCCAGAATTCCGGCGACCTCGGATCGCCACCAAATTTTACCAGTAGCTTCGTCTCGTCAATTGGGACAACTTTCTAGTTCAACTCGAAGGCCAATTCGGCCTCTAACTAGGTCAAAAACTCGATGAACAGTAGACCCCGAAAAATTACACTACCAAACTTCAAATCCTCAATTCTCCCTACACACTTCAAATCAAGCTACCAAATTCTAGGGGATTGTAGTACACCTAAAACCCATCCTAAACATATAAAGAACTCAACAATTGGTGATCTAGGGAGGGAGAAATTCAATCCCGAAAATCTACTGTACACACCAAGAACAAATCGAAATTTCTCTCGATTTACGGCGAGTTAGGTCGAAAAGCTTACCTAGGATTGAAGTAGACTCGGTGGCCGAGCTTTTGGGACCGGTGCGCCGGCGGTTGGTGGCCGGACGGCGGCGCTAGGGCGGCCGGAAGCTCGGCGCAGTTTTCCGTCGGGGAAGAGGAGAGAGAAGCCGGGTGAAAAATCTGATTTTTCACCCCGGTAACTCCTATATATAGCCGTTTACCGCATAGTAACTTTATACTTTTGTTCATAACTTTCTCATACGAACTCCGATTTGAGCGTGCTATGTGTCCACGAACTCGTAACGACGCCCTCTACAACTTTCAAGAAGGAAGTTTTCCCAAATTCTTGACTTAACGAAAAGTCAACTTCACGATCATTGTACGGTTAAACGGTCACTTTAAATGGTAAAAGACCAAAGTAACCAACCGTAAAATAATTCTAGGATCGGGGTGTGACAATTCTCCCCACCTTATAAAAATTTCGTCCTCGAAATTTCTATACTCAAAGTCCAACACAGAGGGGGATAGTACCACTTAAAATAATAACATTGTTCTCCAATATCCACTTCCTTCTGAGAACTCTTCTGAGACGCCTCACGAAAAGCATTGTCAAAACCTAAACACCTGCTCTTTACGATCAACATCCTTACTGTTCCTCCTTGAAAGCCAATTTCCAGTACCAACCAGAAGTCTATTGACATAGGATGTAAGGTAGTAAACTTATTTATGTAACATGGACATACGTGACACTAGGTATCCATTAACTCTAAGGATACCCAACATATTCCTCAAACTCATGTAACCTTGTCACGTGTCACATCTAGCCAACGTAGCACTCCTTCCTACGTGGATGATAACCTCCGCTACTTCCCCATTTTCTGACACCCGACCACTCTTCTTAGGTCAAAACTAAAGCATAAGGTCTTACCGTGGATCACAATGATTTTCTCTTGAATCATTGATTAACTGAATCACCGAATTCTTACTGTACTTCATCTCATTTATGAGGTGGAATACGACACCGCCTATGCTGATCCACCATCTGTAATCCTCGCGAGAATCACTATTGTTTTTTTCACCAAAAGATGATAAATTCTGTCACACGCTGAAAACATCATTTGGCAACAATTCCCTGTTGCCTAAACCGGATTATAACCATATCCTTGAAAATCCAATAATCGTCCTTACCAACCGCATGTGACGTCGTCACAATACCGCTATCAATCATTCTGATTCCAATAACCACTCGCTTGTCGTGAGTATAAATTCTTCAAGAATACTCGTATACTTTCGTGGAACCTTAAATATCAGCTCACACATTCCCTATGCAGGTAATGATTATCACGCCTGAGGAGTAGGGTTCGATGTCACTAATGGATTTAAATCCTCTGGTAACACAATACCACGTGGAGCCAAATCTACTGACAACAAGTCCACAAGAAAACCATGGCGACTCGTGTTACACGAACCATCACCTCATTTGAACCAGGCTCCCTGATCTGGTTTACGCTTTCTAGAAACTATTCTGTCATGTTGTAGAGTAATTGTCTTCCCTGACTCTATCATTACTCAAACCACTTGTACACACAGGACATGAACTGCCGTGAATATTAGCGTAAATCCAAAACCATAGCCTTTAAATCGGGGAGATCCAAAAGCTCCTGACATCGAGATCCAACAATACTGACTCCTCGCATGAAAACAATATTGTCAGGCTTCACACTGCCTACCAAGCTATTCTGACCGGATAAATCTTGACTTTTACCCACAAGTCGAACATTAGAGTCGCTAGCTCAAATATCACTTGTGGGGTTACTGCATACTTCGCAACTGGTAACACATACCCGTACTACTCATAGGTGAGGTGCCACTGACCTCCCTAACTCTTACCTTAACCTGGAATGACGCATAGTGCAGAGCTTGCACTTCAACCAACCGTGCGTCTAATAAACGTTATCCGCATCACAATCTGGGATAGATTTACCATTAAAAGGATTCCAGAGCCTTACCCGCTCAACAAGTATATTCCATTCCCAGATGCCTCCATTACCACATCGTCCGGTAATAACCAGCAACTTGGACATTTAACCAGATCAGACATCTACATGAAATTTAGTGCCACTGGTGCACGCCCAAAGGAACATCTGATCAAAGCATCGGGAATTAATTTCACCAGACACAACCATGTTGATCACCGAGCATCCAGTTAACGAGGCACAAGATAACAAATACCATTACCGCACTGGGCACGTATACATCACAGAGTCAACTCGTACAACTAGACAGTTTCTAACAAAACTGTCCCCCAGGCGCTGCGGGTTTACCATCCACCGCAACCTCTATTCGGTAAGATTCAAAATCCTGAATCGCTTACCACTCTAGATCTTAAATCACAAGATCCACTGCCACACGTTAACATCCTCTCAGATCATAACTTAATCTGAACGTAGCTTAATCACTCCACGGTTTCCGATGGAGTGTTGCACAACTTAGCAACATACTTTACTACCCTTGTAACAATTTGGTTTCCAAAACCTTGACTCGTAACACCTTTGAGTCATCAAAGAAACTCTTTCCTCAGTTTCACCGCTTTCACACTCACCGAAAATGTTGACAAGGGTCACCTCCAATGACCTTTCTTGCTACCACTCTACACTCGTGGCGCCAAGAACTGCCGTTAGGTCAAAAATTCCTAACAAGTAGGGTCACTACTCAAATGACCAATGACCATAGCAACGCCAACAAAACTTTAATCCTCTTAGGATTTCCTTAAATTAACCTCAATAATTGATCTCCCAGATTTTAATCCTTATTCCCCATATCAAGATTGAGAATATTTCCTGTCACTGCAGTGAGTGTAACTTATGAACCCCAAACACGACTAAGTACACATTCGGTTACAATAATTGATTAGACCACAGCCAGTGAGTGCACAAATTCCCATGCCATCAAGCTCAGTTAATCGCCCTCGAGGAAACCAAGTGTCATAACGGACGACTTTGGTTGCAGGTTGAAGCTTGACCATCTACAACATTCTCACTCCTATTCAACGATTCAGTAAACCTTGCCTCACTGCTGTCCCTTCACCTTTTCCGTGCATTTATCTCAGAAAACATCCTTCCACCTACTAACGACATTAAACCATTTAATTGACGTTTTACACAGAAACTTCTAACCAAACGTCTTTAATCTCCGTTCTCAATGAATGAAACTCTCATGACACCTTCTTAAAATGAAGTCATCATCAGCCTTAGTCACTTACCTGGTGTCATTTTGACCACACACAGCTGCACACGATAATTATGCCTTACATGTATGTGCTACCCAAATTTCAGCTTTACCACTTCCCTACACAGGAGGATACACGTGCTCCTGTGGGGTATTCCCATGTATAACTTCGGCCGTCGAAACAATACCGTTTGCTCAATGACCGGTTCCTACACCACAATAATACAAAGTCAATCAAGGCTCGTATCCCTATCTCCGGTACCCCAAGCACTCTTGGTCCACGACCCGGTGGCTTATTGCCACTTCCAACATGTTCCTTTAAATCCTGAAACCAATTACCCTTAGCTACAACTGATAACACTCGCTCGATCTGTAAATCGGACTCTAACACAGCTAACCTGGAGACTCCTCCACAGGTGTACCAATTAAAATACTTTGATCACAGGTGGATAACCCACCTTATGGTTGACATGAGCCCCAAGATCTGGTGACACAATTTAATTACTGCCTCCACGATAAATGGTCCAATGATCATTGTCACCAACCATTCAAATCACGCTTGGACTCACCAACAAATCAAACCTTCTAGTACCCCAATCATGGGTGGCTGGAACGAAGAGAATCTGGTCGTAGCTGACGACAACAATGTCAGCACCAAGGTGACCCAAACCGTCAGTTTCAGTGGTTGTCCCTTAAAGCATCACGTGACCAATCAAACTATCACTTAATATCTTAATTATGTCACACTCGGGACTCATCACTAGATCCAGACCACAAAATAATAACACTCAATTCCCTTGAGTCTTTCCTCTTCATACGTCAGTTGGTTTTTCTGAAACCACACCAATGACGAACCTCAACAAAATCTTAGCAATCGTCAAATCTTAATATTCATCTCCTCACTGAATAATCGCGCTAGGCGACTTCAGCTCCTTTTTCCATCGCATGATGCAACATTTTTCAGTAACTCGTACGACTCTTCACTGCTAAGAGTCTCATAACACGAACACCAAAGCCTTGTCTTAGGCTTCTACAGCATCCCTGTCAACAACCATGACAGCCTTCCAGGTGTGAATTAACTGTTTCACCACCGAGCACTTACACAAATGCTCAAGCTCGTTAAATAGCGTGAGTTTCCGCTCGATCCCCAACTCAAATCTCAATAAATCAATGGGGAACACATAAACATATATACGTAACGAGCTTACCTTGTTCCTTACAGGAGTTCATAGTGAGGTCGGCGTACTGAGGCATAGTCTTGAAGATTCGATCGTTTATAGGACCACTCGGTCCATATCTCAATCAGGAAGTACTAACTCATATCCTCAATAAACACTAAGCGTCCAAGCATAAAATGCCGATGGATCCGCCGCGGTCGGACCATCACTCTATAGACACTAAGTGATACCAAGTATATGAGGTAGTAACAGGAAACGATAACCTAATGCTCTGATACCATTGACAGGACCCACCCCGGGTTAAACCCCTTTAACCCGAAGTAAATCCTGCGGGGACCACCTCAAGGGAACTTCTTACCGAAACCCCCTTGAAATGGCCAACCCTTCCTACAAAACTAACTAAACCGGGTTAGTCAGAGCAGTCTACAGAGATGATTACCCCAAAGAATTTCGAGCAGCAACGGAATGATCGACTATGCCTCGACTCTCGTACGCGCTCGACCTCCTCTCAAGAACCCTGCATCACTGGGCATTTAAAAACGAAAGGCCCAGGGGAGAAACATTTAAAAACTGTTAGAGTGAGTGGACAAAAATCAAATATAAAAGCTCCATTTCCTGTAATGCTCTCCCAAAAGTATATCAATTTAAAAATCATTTATGCATGCCCACAATTACTAAATTTCCGCAAATGCATGATAAGATAAACCAGCAAGGAATATGGGAAGAGAAATGTTCACCAAACATAATAAGTCTGACCTCTCAGACTAGGGTCGGAGCTAAGAGCTCTAGTAGCGCCCTCACGCTACGCTATGCTAGCTAAATAAAATAATACGGTTAACCCTTATAATATCAACCTGACCTCTTAGGCTTGTCTGTCCTCTCAGACCAGGGTCGGAGCTAAGAGCTCTAGAATATGTGATAACGGTCAACCCTTATAATATCAACCTGACCTCTCAGGCTTGTCTGTCCACTCAGACCAGGGTCGGAGCTAAGGCTCTAAATAAAGTGATACGGTCAACCCTCATAGTGCACTACGTAGTTTGCCTGACCTCTCAGGCTAGGGTCAGAGCTAAGAGCTCTAGTAGCGCCCTCACGCTACTCTAGCTAGCATATTTATTGGTCAACCCTTAAAATAAACATTCATAACAATACATTAATCAAATTCTCTTCCCAAAACAATTAATTAAAACAATTCCTTGTCATATATGCATAAAACCAATTTCCAACGAAGTCTCGGGTTCAATTCCATTCGTAGGACGGCCCTCACCGTCTATAACCATTTTCGGAAGAAATAGAAAATTGAGTAATAATGTAAATACGTTCAAGAACCGAGAAGGATATAATTTTCGGAAACAATCATAAACACCATGCAATTAACTCAATAATTAAGGCATGCATTTATTTAAAATAATATGTCCACTCACAGTACTATTTCGACCTTCTTCCCGCTCGGAAAGCTCCTCGAGCGAAACTCTCGAACTACCCGCGTAGTCGAGCCCGTCTCACGTCCGACCAGAGACTGTACAACAAATTATCACATTAGTCATACCACAGTTGACTTGGTCTTTTCCTAGTTTGACCAGGAAATCCTATTTGACCACATGTTGACCAAGTTCCTTTCTTATAGCACTTTAACCTTTATAACTTTCTTTCCCGGTTATCGACTCTTAACTCAATTTACCGGAAGTCCGACTCAGCTTCCGAACTTTCCTTTATTACTTTAACTTGACGTTAGGGTGTCACGTAATAAGTCGTTGAATTACTATGGACACCCATTCAACCATTTCACCAATACCTTAGGAGTCCTTAAAATAATCCTTAAACCTTAACCGGCAATAATCGATGGTCGGAATAATATTTAATTATCCGCCAATAATACTAAACTAGAACAATTCCAAAACCTAACCAAAACACCTCCAAAAATTACCAAATTTTAACCATAGACTCCTCACAATATGTACTAATTAATGGACATGAAAAACTGCCCAAAAAGTGGCGGCACCGCCGGCAGAAATTCCGGCCAGAATTCCGGCGACCTCGGATCGCCACCAAATTTTACCAGTAGCTTCGTCTCGTCAATTGGGACAACTTTCTAGTTCAACTCGAAGGCCAATTCGGCCTCTAACTAGGTCAAAAACTCGATGAACAGTAGACCCCGAAAAATTACACTACCAAACTTCAAATCCTCAATTCTCCCTACACACTTCAAATCAAGCTACCAAATTCTAGGGGATTGTAGTACACCTAAAACCCATCCTAAACATATAAAGAACTCAACAATTGGTGATCTAGGGAGGGAGAAATTCAATCCCGAAAATCTACTGTACACACCAAGAACAAATCGGAATTTCTCCCGATTTACGGCGAGTTAGGTCGAAAAGCTTACCTAGGATTGAAGTAGACTCGGTGGCCGAGCTTTTGGGACCGGTGCGCCGGCGGTTGGTGGCCGGACGGCGGCGCTAGGGCGGCCGGAAGCTCGGCGCAGTTTTCCGTCGGGGAAGAGGAGAGAGAAGCCGGGTGAAAAATCTGATTTTTCACCCCGGTAACTCCTATATATAGCCGTTTTACCGCATAGTAACTTTATACTTTTGTTCATAACTTTCTCATACGAACTCCGATTTGAGCGTGCTACGTGTCCACGAACTCGTAACGACGCCCTCTACAACTTTCAAGAAGGAAGTTTTCCCAAATTCTTAACTTAACGAAAAGTCAACTTCACGATCATTGTACGGTTAAACGGTCACTTTAAATGGTAAAAGACCAAAGTAACCAACCGTAAAATAATTCTAGGATCGGGGTGTGACAAAACAACCGACCCGTTTTACCACGAGAGGGTCTATTGACCAGCTCAATCGGAGAGGGTCCCATGACCCGCTCTACTCGGGAGGGTCCAACCGACCAGCTACCACCGAAGAGGGTCCTGACCTGCTCTATCCGGGAGGGTCCTACTGACCAGCTACCACCGAAGAAGGTCAGACCAGCTACTATCCAGAGAGGGTACCATCTCCATCTGGAGAGGGTCCATGCTAGCATGCAATACATATAACCATATCCTTGAAAATCCTTTAAAAACCTCGTGGTAAAATAAATCGAAAACCAAGTCAAAATTCTCATGACTTTACCCCAAATATATTAGATTTAAAACATTTCCAAGAACCCGAAACCGGTTCTCTGACTTTACTTTAAAATCGTTAAATCCAAGAGCCAAGTTTCCCCTTTTTAAAAATAATCCCCCTCCATAACCCAAAATGGTGATAAAATTAAAAACCATATTCCAGAAAAATCCTTTAAAATCACGGGAAAGGTAGGAACCACTTCCCCGGCTCACTTATTTTTGAAAAGTATTAAATTCCAATTTTTCCAAAATCACCATAAAACTTAAAATAGAGGAAATTCATAAATAATGGAGAAACTTAATAAAATCTATTGCATGCATTAAATTTAAAATAAAAGTCCACTCACAATATTTAATGCAGCCTCCTCAATGCTCGGAACACTCCTCGAGCGCCAACTCGAACTATCCACATGGCCGAGTCCAAACCCACGTTCGACCATTGACTGTAAAATTAAACCAATATATTAGTCTTTCTATTGTTGACTTGATCTTTTCCTAGTTTGACTAGGACATCCTAATTGACCAAGAGTTGACCAAAATCCTTTCTTTTTAACCACTTTCAACCATTACGCTTAAATCCGATTATCGGCTCGAAGTTTGGTTTCCGTTTACGCCACCTTAACACATGTATTTTTCTTTACTAAATCATTTGACGGCAGGTAACACATAGTAATTTGTGGAATTACTATGGACACCCAAACAACCACTTCACCAATTTACGGGTTATGAGTCGATATATCCGGTATGAAATTATCCGAATTATTTATAGCACCCAACTCGGTTTCTGACTAAGATTCCTGAGTTGCCTAGAATCTCACTTAAAGATCCGGTTGTCTTAATTTAACCGGTTAACTAAGATTGACCTTTCCCTTTTTCCTTTCATCGGTCAACTTCCCATAAATGGAAACCATCCAAAAAGGGAAAGTTTCCCAAAAATGGAAACCTCCTATTTTCGGTAAGTTTCCATAATTAGCCCGAATTACGATTTAGCAGAACTTTACGACTTAAGACTTAACAAGGGAATCGATTTCTACCTTTTCGGCACTCTGCCAGAAATCTGTTGCTTTGCTGGATTCCGGTGACTTGCCGGAATCTCATGCCGGATTCCGGTCGACTTGCCGGAATTTCGCCATAACCTCCTTGTTTTCCTTGTTTCCAAGTTACGACATGCAGACAAACAAAACAACACGATTAACCACCAAAACAACATATTTCAAACATACACAGGACTCATAGTAATCAACCCAACCATAAGATCAAACTCTTTCTAGATTAAGGGATTCACCTTTCGATCCCAGAAGAAGCAAAACTGCCCTCACAATACTCTTCACACCCAAGGATCTATTCTCGGCACTCAGACCTCCACTGCACACTGCCGAGATGGCTTCTCTGCTCCTCCTACTTTGAGAATCACCGGAAGTGACCTCTGCACCCACAGTGTCACAATCTCTCTCCCTCTCGGCCAATCCTTCTCTTTTCTTCTTCCTCCCTCAACTCCTAGATTCCCCAGCTTCTGCCCCAAGCGCCACCAACTTTAGTACCTCCTCACAGCACCTCAGTTTCCACTCCCAACCGCCCCAGAACCCTGCCTCGGTTCGTGTCAGCAACAGACGTGCTCACAACCTCCAGAACCACTCGAGTTGTTCCCAGGAGGCCAAGATGACGCCCAAGATGAAGAAGGGACGCCAAAAGTTGTCCCCCGTGAAGAAACTCGAAGAAACAGAAAACAGAGAAATCCCGATTAGGCTCAATCTCGACTTGCAGAAGCTTAGGAAGGAGGGGAAAGACAAGAGGAGCAAGAAAATACCTTCAATTCATTGAACCTCCGCCTGAGTCGCCATATTTCCGTCGAGAACAGTCGCCGTCCTCCTCCGGTGATCTCCGTCATCGATTGATAAATGTTGGATTGAGCGACTGGGCATTGTAGAGGAGAATGAGAGGATCAGTTTGGTGGTGGTGCGCCATCAGGAGACGGCCTGACGCGACGGCGATGAAGGTGGCGGAGCAAAGGGGTCGAGAGCAGAGAGAGAGAGAGACCGGGCTCGGGTCAACGCCCGAGTTGGGTTTTGACTCGGGTCAACTCTCTCTTCCCCTATTTATACCCAAATCAACGGCTGAGATTAATTCCCCAAACGATCCAACGATCCAGATTTAAGAAGGTGAAAAGTAAAAAGGTTAAATGGTAAAAAATATTTACCGGAATAGTAATTGGAAATTACCATAAACTTCAGAAATTCACAGAAAATAGCCGGAAGCTCCGAAAAATATTCCAAAAATACCAGGAGACTCGTGTCGACACGTACTACAACATCGAGTCATTAAATGAGGAATTTGGAGAGTTTAGAAAAACTTGAAAATAAACTCGAACGATAACTTATCAAATTACTGGTCGCAATTAAAAGTTCTCGGTAACTCGCAAGCCCTTGTAAAAAGGTAACTTTTAGGTACGGGGTGTTACATACTCTGTGAATCAGGTTTGTAAATTCATGCATTCTCCAACCAATATCCATTGGATTGCTGTTAAACGCATCTTGCGTTATCTCAAGTTTTCTGTCAATCATGGACTTAAATATCAGCCTGGTTCTTTATTCATAAGTGTCTACTCTGACGCTGATTATGCCGAAGATCCTAATAATCGTCAATCTACTGGTGGCTATTGTATGTATCTTGGTTCGAATCTCATCTCATGGAGCTCCAAAACTCATCGTACTGTGTCCCGCTCGAGTGCCGAAATGGAGCATAGGCAACTTGCCTTTACTGCTGCAGAAATTTCTTTGTTAAGATCTATGTTTTGTGATCTTCGTCTGTTCTTACAGTGTCCCAAAGTCTGGTGTGATAACTTATCAGCTATTGCCATTGCATCAAATCCGGTTGATTATTATTATGTCAGGGAAAAGGCATGTGAATAAAAAATTGCAAGTTCTTTTTGTTCCTACTGCAGATCAAGTTGCCAACATCTTTACTAAAGGATTGTCTGCTTCTCGTTTTCATTTTTTGGTCTCCAAGCTTCCTGTTCTTCCCAGACCACTCAGCTTGCTGGGGAATGATAAGGCTCGACTAACAGAATTAAGAGATAATGACATTCCTAATTTAGATAGGAATGCCAATCCTAGTATGGATAGGAACAACTAGTTCTTTAGATAGGAATGACAATCCTAGTATAGATAGGAACAACTAGTTCCCTAGATTCTCTAGATAGGTTGTGTATATCTCTTCGATAGAGTTCTGGTATATTTGGGTTATCAGTACATGAGATGTTTATCTTGTACATAACTGATCTGTATAAATATAGCATACTGTCAGGCCAGTGATTAAGCCTTGACATTTTACCAAGTATTATACTCTCTGTTAGTTCGTTTAATGATTATCGTAATACAAGAGTTTTCAGCATATTGAGTAGGTTGTAGATTATGTTGGGGCATGACACTCCTCTTCGGTGGGAATGGAGAATGTAGCATTAGAATACTTTTTTAGGAGTAAAATCAAGAATTTTATTGATGAGAATACAAATTCACATCAGAGATCTCAGTGATGGAAGTAAATTTCACGCTCTCATCCCTACCTACCAGAAACAACAACTATCACATTAAACAAGAGCCAATATCAAAAGGGGTTCAACTGTAACCTAACAAAATCTAGAAGTCTCAATACATCATTACGGTCAATCTCAAGAAGAAACAACCCTTTCAAACACTATATATCAAAACTACCGGCATATATGCACAAATAACATCTCATTACATTGACAACATGAACTAACCGATATTAAAATATTCTTTAGAAACGACACCATAACCATGACTCCCCCAATGACACGACAATACCACCAAATGACACCAAACCAAAACCCTAACGCTCTCGCCCAATGGAAGGGGCACAAACAAAACCAAAAACAAAAATGAAACTAAAAAAACAAGAAAACAAAACTAAAGAAACTAATCCATGGCCCAAACCACATCCAATAGACCTCTAGAAAGAAGGCAACCAAAAGCCCAACCCAAGCAAGGGCGATGCCGCCTGAGCAGAACCGCCGCCACGAATGTCCACGCCATTCGCTTCCTAGAGAGCATCACCATCACAACCGACCGCGGAGAGGCAGCCTATACCACCTATCCTTCGAAATCTCAGCATAAACGAGGCAAGACAGCCTCAACTCAGGTCATCGCATCCCGATCTCAACCGTTAACCACAACGGGGTAGTCTGTCACTGCCATATTCTCCCCATCATTTTAGCTATCCAATCAATCCAACCTCACCGCAGCCAGGCCTTGAAGCTCCTTTTAGGGAAGTCGTTGAAGCATGTCACACCAACATCGATCTGCACCTTAATCCGCCATCATCACGGTCCACCCCATGATAACCTTCTTCTATTCGATCTACCAGCACCATCGCCCGTCTAGCTGCGGCCTAAGCCACACCGACGAGGCTAGCAACTAGTGTTGGCATAGAGGCGTTGCCAAACAAGCAACTAAAGCCAAACCCTAAAACCTTTTCCTTTTCCTTCCTGATTTTACAGAGCGATAGGGAAAAACACTATAACTGGCATTAGAATACTTTCGGTTTATAAGTGTTTTGTGGTAATGTTATGGTCTACAATATTATGCAAGAAGTGGTGGAAAAGTTGCGGCTAAGGTGACAAATGATATGAATGTTTTAATTTTGTGTCGTTAATAAGATTAAGACAACTTTGTTTCAAATATTTACCATCAAGATTTTAAGACGTAATAATATGTTTTAGCAGTGGTGTTCACCTGATCAGCTAGTGACCAAAAGATTCATGGTTAATTATCTTTGGATTTAGATCAAAGGATGAAGAATATTATTTAAAAGTTAAGTTGTTTTATTCTCTACCTTTAGATCTAGATCTAAGGATGATTGACCATAAATCTCTTAGTTAGTAACTGATCAGATGAACACTATGTTTTAGAGTAACCCCACCGACTTTTTATTACAAAAAAAAGAAGATATTTTCTGTTTACTAGATATTCGAATCAATTTTGTGGGATACGATTCACTCGTAGTATGGGAGTGTTGAGCATAAACCAGCGTGTTGTTGCGAGCATGCCCGGCGCATATGAATTAAAAAAAACACTAGACTAAAAATCAGTCCCCTTTGTCGTTTTACGGTTATCTTTCCCCGACAAGACCAAACTGAAAAACAAGGTGCGACCCGCAAAACACTGGCCAAAGTTTCATCCTTTCTCCTCCAATTTTAGGTGAATTTGGTTTTGATTCCAACAGAGGGGAACGCAATCGACC
Organism: Comarum palustre; assembly: GCA_951800085.1. Lineage (NCBI taxonomy): Eukaryota > Viridiplantae > Streptophyta > Magnoliopsida > Rosales > Rosaceae > Comarum > Comarum palustre. The sequence continues at coordinate 3,838,210 of OX637583.1, forward strand.
CAACCTGCCGTTTCGATCTCTGTGAGTATTCCTTCTATGTGTTTGTTTTTCGTACAGTCGATTGGGTTAGAGTTGCAAACATCCTCACTTGGGGGTAATCAGTTCACTTGGCTCATTTTTGTCTTCGTAACTGTGTTTTTATTGTTATGTTGGGTGCTTGGTTCGGCATTGAACTAATCACTTTCCCCTTGTTCCTGAAGTTATTAACTATTGCGCACTCTTCACTTTGATTTGAGATTTCGAGTTTGTGCTTGTATCTTGCAGATTCCAGATGTGTTGGAGAAGTGATTGGTTCTGATCCACCTGTGGATACCGTGTAGTGTCCTTTGTACTTTATCAGGTTATTAGGGAATGCAAGGTCAAGGGAGTGGGATTGATACTTTTTCAGACATCACTGATGTTGGTCTTGGACCTGTTTCTAACAGCACTGGTATGAATTTATAGACTTTTTTTCAAGAATATGCTAAATTCTGCACAAGCCTAGTTTTCTAGCTCTATGGTATTTTATGGTGTGCAATAACATGTTTAAATGCCTCTAGTCATGACACCCGTAGCTTTATTGGTTCAGGTGAACCAAGCTCTAGATTGAATTTGCAAAACACGGCCAATGATGGTGGGACAAGAATGGAACATGGTTGGTCGGCTCCCCATAGTGCTTGTCCTGTGATTGCTCAAAGGCCAGAAGATAGACGAATTGAGCCAAATATCCTTTTTCCTGGGAGATCACTTCTTGGCTTTGGTGGCAATCAGATTCCAGGTGGGCCTTCTTTTTCAGAAGGTTCTAGCTCCAATTATATCCCTCAGCATGTAAATTTAAATGCAGGGTATGTGGAAAATAGTGCTAATTATGGGCATGGTATGGAACATGATACAGATCCTAATTTCTACAAGTCAAATGGATTAGAAGCAGAACATACATCTCTTGGCTGTGCTTCACATGATATTGTTGGGACTTCATCCGGAAGCTCTGAGTATATGGTTGGGGAAGATGATGGTAATCCAGGCTCTTCGTTTGGCAATTGGGGTTTATCCTGCAAGCGAAAGGCCCTTGAGGGTACATCAGGACAGTCTTATCCCGGTGGAAGTTCTAGCTCATTTCCTCAACCTGAAAATCGACCAATGAATACTGGTCCTGCATGTTATAATCCTTCTAGTAGTTTAAGTTTATCTATGCCTCGTAATTCTCCAACTGGCATTCCTTCAGAACAGCAGAACTCAAGAACAAGGATTGGTTTGGGAGCTGGAGCATCTGACGCCTTTCCTTCATTAGGTGTTACGGGAAATGCAGAGAGCTCATTGAGACAATATGTTAGAGGTTTCAGTAGTACTGGGTCTCAGCAAGAATCTGCACCATCAAACTTATCATCAGCTGGAAGATCAACTACAGTAGCTGCAACAAATTCGGGTGTTCCCGAAAGCCAGTCTCCTGCTATGCATATGAATGGTTCATCAGGAAACATGGCTCCTTTTCCTTGGAATGGTGCTTCCAGTTCACGAGTGGGCAGCTTATCAGGCTCTCTTATATCCAGATATAGGGATGCTGAGTTAAGAGAAGAAGCAAGCTCACGAAGCACTCCTAGACACAATGTGGAGCACCCCTTTGTAGCTGTTACTGATATGAGAAATTCAGCACAGGATCCAACAGGTTGGAGTTTAGCCCCCGGAGACTTGATCACTTCTGTTGGTGCTCCCTCTGCAAGAATTGGCTCCAGTTCCAGCATTCATTTTTTGGCTAATCCCCCATGGATCCCTCCTCCAACAGAAAATCAAAGGATAACTGAATATGCACCGTGGTCTTTGTTTCCATCTATAGATTCTCAACCTGGAGGTCATAATCAATATAATCCAATACGACCAGGACCTTCTGCTTCCACTCAGGATTTTCGAACTTCTTCCGGACCAAGTAATCAGGGTCGTCAACAACCACATCATAGGTCAGCATTCTTGTTGGACAGACAAGGTGATGATGTGCTTAATATGCCCCATTCACTGCGGGCATTAGCAGCTGACATTGATGGGAGGCGCCGACTTATTTCTGAGGTTTGTGTTGGATTTCTCTTTTTGTTACTTTTCAGTTTGGCTGCATTGTTTTGAAATGTTTACATCTATATAAGAGTCGAGATATTACTTCTGAAATGCTTTGGTTCGGCATTGACTTGTATCACTATTTTTACTGAAATGTATGGCAATTTTTATTTTTTGCAGGCTTACTTGATTACATATAACCTTTGACACTGTTAAACTTATTACTAAACCTCTTGCAGCCTTACTTGATTAAATATATCGCAATTTTTAATGCCTTTTGATATATTGCAATTTTTAGTAGTAAACCTCTTGCAGGCTTACTTGATTGAATATTCCCTTTGGCCTCTTTTCTTTTCTTTTCTTTCTTGCCTCTGACGAGAGAGACGTGTTGTGCTTTCAAGCTTTGTTCTTAGGTAGTCACTAAATTATGCATAAGGCATCCATTCTGAAACTAACAATTAGATCTTTCTTCATGTACCAGATTCGTCAAGTTTTGAATGTCATGCACAGGGGTGAGAACTTAAGAGTCGAGGTATGATATTGACCTCGACATTAATTTTTGTTTATTAGATATATCTGCCGTCTTTGTGAATGATTACAATGTTGAATTTCATACCCTATGAGTTCATTTAGGCAGCCATAAAAAAGACATTCATCATTCTTGATGATGTTGGATCAAAAGTGCAATAATCAGTAGCTCTGAGATCTTAAACTTTTCAGGCTTTTGCATATGCTTCTATTTGTTTGTGGATAAAAAGCGGATGTACATTTTTCAGCTGATTGTATGGTCCATTTCTGTATCATGATGATATGTAGAAAAGGTGTAGAAATCTCTTTTCAGTTGCCACTGTATAGGGTCAAGTTCAATATTACCTCGATTAAATAATATTTTTTTAGGTACAGACATAAGTAATTCATGCTAAGTTAACCTCGTTAACTTAATAACCACGATTAAATAATACTTTTTGCCGGTCTCGAGCATATTAATTTCTGTTTCTTAATTTATAGAGGAACTGTTATAGGTTTACTAGCTGAGACATGAAATCAGCAATTGGCACTACAAATTGCTCCCGAAGTTCTGAATTATTGTATGCTCTGTTAGGTGAAGATGCTAAGAATAGTAGAACTATTGTATTCCCTTTGTTAATGGCATTGGATGTGTTTCTTGTCTGTCTTTTTCTTTTCTTTTCCCCTTGTTAATATAGGTTTTCTCTTGAATAAGATCACGGTATATCTGGATAGTCAATCATTTTAAATTCTCAACTACAGATATAATTTGATGGGAAGAACATCATGATATTTGGAAAAAGAGTTGTATGGTACATAGAAACTAATGGTCTATTTGCATTAAGTGGTTGACTGTTTAAAAAAGTTTAGCTTCTATACAACAGATTTATCTCTTTGACAATCGAGATGTGTATGATGACTGTCAGGATTATATGTTTGTTGACCCATATATTTATCATGGCATGGCTGAGATGCATGATAGGCACAGAGACATGCGACTCGATGTTGACAACATGACTTATGAGGTAAAACAGAAGCAAGTATTTTCCCGTATGTTTTTGCTTTAAAGCTGTTCCAATAACTATGTTGTTTGACAATAGGAACTTTTAGCATTGGGGGAACGGATAGGAGACGTTAGCACTGGACTGAGTGAGGAGACCATATTGAAATTGATGAAACAGAGGAAATGTCTGTCTGTTACGACAGAATTTCCAGCAGATATGGAACCCTGCTGTATATGTCAGGTATGAGTTATAGGAAGTTGTTCTATTGTTTAAATTGCCTCATGCATCGGAATTTTTAACTTGTCTGAATTGAATATACATGGCAGGAACAATATGCTGATGGGGATGATATTGGCAGACTGGATTGTGGGCATAACTTCCACACCAACTGCATTAAACAGTGGCTAATGCAGAAGAATCTGTGTCCGATTTGTAAAACGCCAGCCTTGGTGACATGAAAGGGAGGACGTGAAACCAATATGTCCCAGCCTGCAATTTGTTTGTCTTGCTGCGCTGTATTGTTTTAATCCAAATGTGGGTTGGAGAATCTACTCCCTTTTTTCTGATACCGGGTTATTTATGCAAGAACTAATGGGTTTGATAAAAAGAAGGCAAGAGAAACATTCCTTAAAAAATAAAAAAGAAGAGACTGCGAAGATGATCATAAAAGGATATGTTTCTCAGTTAGACAACGATACCTTTAATTGTATAACAATAATGAGTATTGGAAACATTTCATCCAACAATATGAACCGATTTGCTATGCATGTGGAACATGGTCTGTTTCTCTTGGTGCTACAATATGCTGGGATTTGTACTGTAATTCAACTGCATTAATGCTTCATTCTTAAGTTATTATGAATTACTTGCATTGACAGAATTTCAAAGATGGATTTTGCCGTTCTGTAGATATCTGAAATGTGTAGACAGCTTTTCATAATCTTTTAGAATAAACAGAATACTACTGTACATGTGTGTTTGTCATACTTGCCTTTGGTTTTGAGTAACTGATGTTGTGTTGCGTAGTAGTGTTTGAGTTTATGTGGTCACCGGTAAGAGTTTTGGGTAAACTACCGGACACTTGTGGGCATTTTGAATACTCTCCGGGAAAAAACTACCTCCGCCAAGGTACCCGTATTTCAATATCTACAGTTTCATCTCAGTTACGTACGTGCACCCACCCCTCAATCTCCAGTTTTGTCTCGAGTTTGGTCTCTCAAAATTTCTTCCAATTTTTTCTTCTTTCAATTGTACTGATGTAGATGATAAAGGTGACCTCGAGTCCTTGACGAGTTGATCATCGACAAGGGTGTTTATCCATGTTTGAAGGAAAGAAATGTAAATGAATTGTTGACAAAGGCATTTAGTTTACCGTTCTTTAAAGGAAAAAAATGTAAAAACTTGCATATACGAGTGCAAAAGTTGGTTCTCATGATACCTTTTTAAAGATCTTATGACTGTATTAGCCAAATGAATCTTTTGCAGTTTGCTAACATCAAGTCTTGCAGAACTCCAATTTTAGAGGACATAAGTCACTCTAAACCTGAATATATGAACGTTTATGAATGAAGACACTTCTACTGTGTATTAATCATATGGCAAGAGCATTAGGGCCCCGTTTGGTTAGCAATAATGTAATGATATGGAAAAGATTTATTTATCTTTCCCGACTGATATGAAAAGGAAAAAGGTTTTGCTATTTTCATATAGGGATTTGGTTGTTATTGTAATTCTATATTGCCCTAAAATAATTAAAAAGAAATATATATTTTGGACTCTTCGCATGTCATTTTCTGACTCTAGCATTTAAACGCCCAACATAACAATCAGAAAATCCATAATCTTCATTAAACCCGATCTGAGGGTTGTCTCATCCTCTCTCTGCAACTTCATCCCCTTCCTCAAACCCTCAAAGCCCCATCCCATACCAAGTCTCCCTCCACTCAACCAAATTCCTCTCCTCAGTTCCTCACCCTCTCTGCTTCTCTGCTTTTGACTAAACACACTTCATTCAATTCTTCTTCTCCTTTTCTGACTAAATCAGTAAACTCACCTATCAATAAACTTACGGGAAGCTGGAGGTCAGTGCCCAGAGATTGGCGATACCCAGAAGATATCGGAGTTTGCCTCTGTCTTTTGACTTCGATTAGAGGCTCACGTCTCTCTCACCCTTCAGTTTGTCTGGTGGAGTTCGCCTCTGTCTTTTTCTTATATTATAATAAAAAATCCCCAAAACGGTGACATGGCATGTTAGAGGCGTGTCAAGGATGACGTGGAGTGTCGTCAACGTGTCTAGAAAGTTAAAATTATCGGACACGCCACGTGACGTGTCGGGCAGTGTCGGGCCGTCCCAACATGTCGGACACTCCAACACTCGGAGTTTTGGCATGTCCGTGCAACATAGTTGTAATTAAATTAGTAATTTATTTCAATTTGTAGCATACAATATATAATAGGGAAAATGTCCATTTAGTACAAATTTTTGGATCTCACTTTCCATTCCAACAATTTTTAAAAACAATGACCATTTCAACTTTTTTTTTATAAATTTATGCTAATTCCAAAAAAACCCATAACAACTCTAAACAACCTATACTATTTTAATTACTATTTTACCCCCATCCATTAAAATATACTTAGAGAAAGAAAATGGAAGAGACAGGAGACATGGCTAACACCTCACCAGCTCCAGTCACCGCCGGTCGGACTCCGGTCACTGAAATCTCGTCAGAATATGAAATCAAGTTTATTATCGCTAATAAATTCTCACTGAACCTCTAAACCACATTCCTGCTCATGGAACATTCTTGACTTTGTTCTAGCTCCCTTGACTCATGAGTTAATAAGTAAGCCAAAACTGTATCAATATGTTGCTCAATATTCTCAACTGATTTGTTTCTTGGCTAAGTTCATTCATGGTTTGTTTATATGACTCCACGTCCTTATAAAAGGAAGCACTAATCAGCGTAAGTTACATTATTATTAGCCATGGTAACAATCAAATCTTCAAGAGACTCACCTTCAAGTGTTGGCGATTGGTAATTATAGTATGAAAGTGAGGGAGGTTCAAACTCGCTGAATGATCCTTGTTGAGAATTTGTAAAGTGATTCCACTTAAAATAAGAAAGGTGTCACATGTCGAATTGTCGGCAGGCACATAATAATCATTTCAATGCCCTTGGTTTGCATGATATCATCTGAACATGCTACTTTGATCGTAATAAACATGATAATGCATGTTAGGACATGTCTCCGATGAATGACCAACTATAGAGCATATCGAACACCTCATAGCATCGCTGCCACATTTTAAAACAAAAAAACAAAAACAAGTCAGTAATATATACAAGAAAAACAAACACACACAACGAAAGTAATTAGAATCTGATAGTCCCCGACGACACGGCACCAAAAACTTGATCGGTTATGTTAAAACGAATTTTATTTTCCTTATTTACAACTAGATTGCGCATATATTATAGGTAAATAAGAATCTTTCCCGCAGAAGATTAAGGAATTCCAACTAATTAAGACAAATGTCATAAAAGTGACTACTGATTCTAGCGACCAGGAGTTGAAAATCTAATTAGCCGACTAACCTAAACTAGTAAAAAAAACTCAAAAATTTACAGACACACTATAGACCGACAGATGGATAAGCACAAAAAATTTCAGAAGATTTCAGAGTTCGTTTGCTATGTCGAATACATACGGAAACATAGAGGACAAAATAATGACAAAACTGAATTTGGGTTTTTGATCTTGGTTTTGGAAAACAATGAAAATAAAAATAGTTAGGGAAGATGCAATTTACCCCTGACAATCACACACAAGAAAAAAATTTTAGTTCTAGTCCAATCAATCTAGATGAAGATGCTCATTTTTGTTCGGTACGCTTGAAACACAACCTATTACTCTTTCTTACTTCATACGCCAAGCAGGAAGTGCTCTACATCTAAACTATTCTCAAGCAATGCAACCTAAAGGTACACTTATTAGATTTAATATCCAGATATCATTAAGTTTGAAAAGAGTTTGAGACATCACAAGGCATCGCAATAAACTTAACCTAGGAGGCTAGGACTTAGTTTACTTGCTAACGAAAGCTAATAATTGCTTCTCTAGATAGTTTGAGGAGTCTGATATTAACACTAGCATCAAATAATCAAAGTCAAGAACCCTAACATGCATATTAAGCGTGCACTCAAAGCATACAAGAAAAAAATCATCAATGAAGAAGTAGTAAACAATTCTCATCATGAATTGAAAGAAACTAAAAACCAAATCTTAAATCATCATGGAGTTCATGTCTTATGGCTTCAAGCAGCCCCTAACTAAGGAAAACTAAATAAACATAATAATAAAGATGAACGCAGAAGAATGGGGAGGAAGATGGTGAGTGTAAGGCATCGTGTTCGACAATGCCATTGCGGTAGTGTCGTTGTGACGCTTTGATGTTTTCTTACTAGGCTTGTTAAGATGGTTAAGAGAACGGGTTAAGGTTGTTAAGGGAATGTTTGTGATCTATTAGTTTGATTGGTTGCTGAGGTTGGTTTTTGTGCTAAATAGGTGACTTATGGAGTTGGTGTTGAACTTGGCTCTTGCGTTGTGAAGACGCAACATGATTGTTAAGGTGAGTAAATCTCACAGAGGTTCTGAATTGAACCATTAATTACTATTTTAGTTCATTTATTTATTATGAAATTATTTCTTGGGAATAAAGTTTTAATTTTTAAAATATATGGACTGATCGACTACGGTCCATAGGGTAAGTAAAAATGAGATTTCTTGTGGAAACGATTTTAAAAAGGTTTGTGGAATGAACTATAAATGGTGATGGTGATGTTTATGGGAGAAATCAATTTAATTATTATGATATTCTATTATGCTTCGTTTATTCTCAAAGAAAAAAATAATCCTCTTGTTTTAAAAATAAATGAGTTTGATCGACAACGGCTCATCGGTACGTAAAAATAAATGTTTTATTGATATGTGTGATCTTAATAGTGGGTCCTTGAGTAGTTATTCATGTGAGAATAACTATTGACGTATGTATATATTTATACATTATTGAGATAAGTGTGTGCAGTGTCCTTGTGTGTACTTGTAGATCTTCTGGTTAGTCACAATTGGTGACATTTTATTGTAGATCTTCGGGTCAGTCACAGTTGGTGACATTTATTTTATTTTGGACCTTTGGGTCGATCACAGTGGATGACGTTTTGTTTGGACCTTCGGGTTGGTCACAGCAGTGACGATTTGGCAGTATACGGGAACCAATACCTTTGGCCGGGTGATTGGTTACGATCAGTTAGAGCTCTAGTCTGTTTGTCGTTGCATGCCACGTGACCCGTCATGTAGGGCTCTGGGATGCATGTTTATTTCCAGTAGAGTGGAGTTTGACTTTATTGTCGTTGTATGCCTTGAGACCCTTTGTGTAGGGCTCCGGGATACATGTTTTATTTTTCGGTAGAGTGAAAAATATGATTGTGATTGAGTGTTGGTGTTTTGCAGAGCATTTAGTAAGTCAACTTGTTTTTTCTGCTTGAAATATTATTGTTGGTAAATGGTTGAGTCATTACATTGTTTTACTCACACGAGCTTTTAAAGCTTACTGGGTTTGTTGTTTTACAACCCGATGCACCATCTTTTGGTGTAGAGGTTGGATCTGCAGGTGTTGATCCGCATGTCTAACTTGGAGATCAGTTCAGGATAGTTTTTGCGTATTACTGCCAGACTTGTTTCATATTCTTTATTTGATTTAAGAGAGTATGTTTCTCGAATTCTAAGTACTATGTAACCAGATGTAATTATGTGACTCACTTGTTGAGTTTGTAATCAAATTATTACTCTAGATTTGTTATTGTTGGTTTGTGAGTTTGTAGGTTTGGGATTGTTAAGTTTTTAGATGTTATCATACCCAAATTTTGAGAAAAAAAAAATCACTATTCAAAATTAGGGTCGTGACCCTTCTAATCTCTCTTTTTCTTCTTTTCTTCTTTAGAACACCAAGAAAAAAAAATAGTAAGTAACTAGAAAACACACCAAATAAACAAAGAAAGTATAGAGGAATTCAATATAGATAATGTATAATTATGCACCTATAAGCAGATTGTTGTAGCCCCTTCATTGGTGACCTAAATCGACGTGCTCGACCCACGTGCTTGTCTTAGATGCTGACTAGAGGGAGAACGAAGAAGCAGAGGAAGAGGGAGAGCTAGAGTCTAGGGGTCTCAAGTCGGTGTATGGTTATGGGTTGGTGGAAACCAGGGGCTAGACTCAAGTCGGTGTATGGTTATGGGTTGGTGGAAACCAGGGGAGAGGAAAGGAGAGAAGAGAGAGTTTGACTAGAGTGTGAAGATGAGAGAAGAGAGAGTTTCAAAGAAAGACTTGGAGAATGATTGAATGAAAAGTGAGGCAGAGGTAAGAGAGAGAAGAACAAAAAGAAGACAAGGAAATTTTAAAAATTTAGTTTGAATGTTTTTAAAATTTTTGGCGGAATATGTGCCACTAAAAATTTGCACTTAGTCGACGAAAGTTTATATTTTTGTCGTCTAAGTCATTAATATCTTTTATAAAAATAATAATTATGTCTCCTAAGTAAAATTTTATGTCGCCCAAGTAGTACTTAGTAGACGGAACAAAACTCTGTCATCTAAGTATTTCATTTTTTATTTTAAAGTTTTGTCGTCTAAGTTTACCACTAGTAGAAAAAAAATCTCTTAGCCGACGAAATAATAATATTTACGTCGACTAAGATATACTTAGCCGACAGAACAACTTCCATAGCCTAAGTTATCACCTAGGCGACAGAAAACTATTTTGTCTGCTAAGTTTATCTTAGTCGGAGAAAATTTGTACCTAGCCGACGAAATTAATATATATAAATATAAATAATTTTTTATAATAACTTAGGTGACGAAAAATTATTCCGTCACCTAGGTTATATCTTAGTCGACGGAAAAATTCACTTAGTCGAAGGAAACATTTTATAGAAGAAAAATAATATAATCACTTAGTCGACAAAATATAACTTTCCATCATCTAAGTGCCAAATTGTTAACGACAATATTCCTACCAAAAAATTCACAAAAATTTTGAATTTTTTCCAGCCAATATCTATCTCTTCCTCATCTCCCTCATCATTTTCATCTCCCTCTCCCTCCCTCTCCACCACCTCGATGCCCTCTCGTCCAACCAAACCCCCTCCCAACTCGTCCACCTCTGCCTCCGCCGTGACTCCATCTACTTCAAGTCCCTCGCCTATAACCTCACTCGACCCAGCCCACTCTCCGCTGGGTTTTCCTCCTCCATCGTCTCTGGTCTCGCCCAAGAAAGCGGCTCTAACGTTGTCTGGCTCCATCATCATCGTCCTTCTCCTCCCTCCCTTGCACCTCCCCTCTCTGTCGCCGCTTCGACTCCCCTGGATGCAATTTTAAATTCTCTTACTGTCTCATCGACTCCCTCCGCTTCAACTCCCTTGTCTACAACCGGACCCGACCCGGCCCACCCTCCACTGGTTTCTTCTCCTCCATCGTCTCCAGCCTCTCCCAAGGCAGCAGTTCTGACGTCGTCTGGCTTCTCCAACCTCGTCCATCTCCTCCCTCTCTAGCACCTCCCCACTCTGCCGCCGCCTCAACTCCCCCGGCTGCAACTCCAAATTCTCCTAATGTCTCGTCCACACTCCGCCTCCTCGAGACCTTCCTCGCCTATGAGTGGTGGTGGTGGATTTTGGGGGTGGCCGATGGTGACATCGATAAAAAAATGGAAAAGAAAAAAATTGAAATAAAATGAAAATTAAAAAAATTTGAATTATTGAAAAATTATTATTTATTCTTAAAATAAAAATATATTAATTTTCAAAATTTTACCTTCCGTCGACTAAAATCTTAGTCAACAGAATAATTTATGTCGGCTAAATTAATCGTCTCTTAGTCGACGAACTAAGATTCGTCGCCTAGGATATGTCTTCCTGTCGGCTAAATTAATTGTCTCTTAATCGACGGACCAAGATTCGTCATCTAGGATAAGTCTTAGTCAACGAAAGTTCTTGTTTCCGTCGGCAATTGCCTTAGTAGATGTCCCTTAGCTAAAGGATCTTAGTTGACAGACTTTCCGTCAATTAAGATCTTAGCCAACGGAAAATCGTTCTTAGCCAACGATTTATTTCCGTCGGCTAAGAGAAAAATTCTAGTAGTGTACACTTTTGTCGCCTAAGAAAGACCTAGGCAATGGAAATTGTCTCCGTCACCGAAGGAGAGCTTAGGCTACGAAATAATCTTCTGTCAACTAAGTCCTACTTAAGAGACGAAATTATTTTATTTTCGTCGCCTAAGTGGAATTTTCCAATAGTGTATGAAACCCTAACTTTGAGTTTTGGTTTCCCACCTTCGTCAGGGGACTCTCTCAGGTCTTCCCAACCGCCACAGCTGACCTCGTTGCGACGACCCTACCTCATATTTCAATTCTTGCCACCTCCGCCACTGTGCCTATAACTACCTCCTGCCAGCGTTGTGGTTAACAAATCCACCTCAATCAAAACCATCGCAAAGCCTCAGTCCCCAGCAGCATCTCTGCCATTGTGATCTCGACCAAGCTTGAGGGCGTGCCAGTACCTATGGGTCAGGTATAACCTTGATCTTGATGTGCGTGAGCCTTCTGACTTCTCTTCAAACGACTGTATACAGGCGCTGGTCAAGCCTGCATTTAGGTTCTATAGACCTAGCTGAAGAGCAACTAGGATTTTCTCCTCTCCTCGTGAAGCGGACGTATCTTACTCATACCAGAGTGGTTGAGCAGAGCTATAAATCAGGATTATAGGTCGTTCGCCAAAGGATCCTCTGACAAACCATGGATATTTTCTAGAGTTCTCACCCTAACAATGGTTTTACGGGTATTCGCCTACAGATAGGGCTTTATGAAGCGGTGGTGAACTGTTCGCTCACGGATGAGGCTTGGTGAGGTAGAAGTGGGTATTGCTCATGGATGAGGCTTTGATGAGTAGCAGCGGAGAATGCCGACGGGTCGGGCTTTGGTGAGTAGTAGCGGAGAATGCCTACGGATAGGGCTTTAGTGGACAAAAAGACTCGAGGAATCTTCTTGGTAGAGGTGCTCCGGAGAGGCTTGTTTCGCAGTGTGCAAAAGTTGTGTTGAATCGTTGAGATGTTTTCTTGATCCTATACCTTGGCCCTTTTATATAGTGAACACTAGGATTTGTTCTTTCTTGCGGATCAAGACATATCAAATCTTCTTCGGATCTTTAGAGGATTCCTTAAGCAACCATAAATTCTTGCCAATCATGACTTCCAGTCGAAAGGAAACACATTAATAATAACGTAGATCGCAAGAATCGGTCTACTGGGCTCTCTTCTTAAGCATTCGCCGAAAGATAATATTTTGGCCCAAACATAGCCCCCTAGGTCTTGAAGGAGAAACCATGCGTCTTGACTGAAAAGACCTATAGTCCCCACGTATCGTTCATACCGGCGAAAGCCACTCACTGACAAACACCAAACTCACAACACTCCAAGCTCAAGCGGATATAAAGACAGACCTCAGGTGTAGGTTTCGTAGCCTCAATAGTAATGAGCAGTAGCTAGGCAAGTCCCAATAACAACTCACATAACTGTCAGATAAAAAATTATGTAATTATCTTGAATACCTGAAATCCTGAACTTGAGAACTATGCAGCAAACTCTGATAAAAACATGCCCTTAAGCTCATGCTGAATGCTTCGATGTAAAGAAGCCCCCCATGCTCCGTTAAACATGGTAACGAAACCACAAGCATTAGTCTTGGTGATAATTGATGACAATGGACCAAGAAAATTTAAGCCTCAAGATAGTCACAATTGCACTCCATGAAGCCAACTTTTGATGAATAAAGAGAACTTGAACAAACCACTTAAAAGTTGTTTAATAACTTGACGTTGTTCATCAACACCACAACCTCCCAAATGAACCAACTCCCTAAAAAAGAACTGTCAAGAAAACTAAGAAATCAGCCCTAAAATAAACTTCATCAAAAACCTGGTGACATTTTGCTGCTCAAGAGACCAACTTTAGGCACGATTTACGCCATGCTCGGATGATGATTCTGATCAATTCTTAGCTTGAGAATGTAGTACAATATATGTACTTGAAGGATTGATGAAGCAAATGGCAAAAGAAACCCAGGAAGATATCACGAATGGTCTCCTAAAATAGCCCTAAGAAACATATTTTCTGGAAATTCAGTTTTTCCTTATTATTTGGTCGACTTGAAGAGCTTGTACTTTGAGCTTCCCATGGTCTTTTAGATGATTCTTGATTCTAAAATGCTCTAAAACATCCCAATTTGAGGTATAAACAAACACCCCAGTGATAGGTATAAGCTAAGATGAAGAAACAAGACCACCAAAACTCATTACAGTTCAGTTTTTCTGGAATGGCTGCTTCAAGATGCCAACTTGTAGACCTCATAACTTACTCCTCAATGCAGCGAATTGCATGATTATTTTTCATACTTGTAGTCCAATATACTAGATTCAAGGAAATGTATGGCGAACAGGGTTCTACACCTAGGAAGGAGGCGCGAATGGACCACGAAAATGCCTAAAAATAAGCCAAATTTGAAATTTCCAGATTTTATTTTTGTAGGGACTGACTTGGTTGGTGATTTCCATAGGCTTTTCTTGTGATTTGTGGGGAATGAGGTAGCTAAACATATTCCTTAGCATCAGTAGTACATGTCCAAAGTCTTAGATGTTTGATGTGAACCTCCCAAAAGCTTGGAACTACTCGACAAAGTACCTTGAGGATACCAAGTTTTTGAGTCTTGGCAAGTTCTTGCTACTGCTAATACTTTCAAAATAATAAGCCACAAGTGTTGGCCTTGAATTATAATGATCAACCTCAATAATAGATTGACTAAATAAAGTGCAAAACCACAAATTGGTTTTGGAGAACCACAGGGATTGGTTCAAGAAATAAGCGAATAATACTGAAACTCTAAAAGTTTCACAAGAACGAAACTAAAAAAGTTTCAAAAATTTGCCCCAAGAATTGGCACAGAATATGTATAGTGTAGCCCCCCAGTTTAATTAGATATAATGAATGTAGTAAGGGTAGACCGATTAAACTGATCTTGCATGCTTCCGGAATAAGCTTTCTTTGTACTACATGACATAATTGAGCCACATAAATAGAGTTGAAACTTATTTCTTTGCATGCTTGCGCTAATTTGGCTCCATGAATGAGAATTACAAGTATCCTTATGGTGATCAGACACAAATAGACTTGTGTTGTAACTGTGAACGTTCCGCCAAAAAGTAGTCTTCTTGTACTGTGTCAACTCTGTCTTCATTCCTCCAAAAGATATTAGAGCGTCCACCATACTCCCGACGAATGTCAAAATTCTATGCCTTATGTTAAACTCATTGTGTTCCAGCAACAACTCTAAAAGTTGTTGTTAAGGGTATGACTAAATCAAGGCAGTCTGGTTTGTAACTTGCAGCCCCCAGTATGGACTTGATTATAAGAAAAGGTTGCTGGTCTTCTTCTTCATTGCGGCGGCGAATGCTATAAGACTAATCACAAATCGATTTTTACCTAAGAAAGCTGCAGACTCTCTTCCACCATCTTCATGTGGATGTAAAATTAAACACATAGTGACTTATTTGAAGATCTTTGTAGCCAACATCAGGTTTGAAGCCCCCCAGTATAGTAGAACCTTCATCTAATAGCTGCAATAAAGTCTGTGAATCCTAATTCTGGTTTCAAGACTATTCTTCACATGAGGTAAATTCATGAAGGCACCTTGGACTTTGAATTACTCCTAGCATGATCATGGTGGCACATCTTCTTTGAACCTTTGGTATATATACAACAACACACATTTGCTGCTGTTAAATAGACATCTGCTGTGCATGTATGTCATACATGCATGTATAGGAGACAAACCCCTCATGAGAGTGAACAAGAAGTTATCTGTAGAAGCAGTATTTCTTCCGGTGCAGAATACTGCTGTCTGCATTCATAAGCTAAAGATTTAAGTTGTTAATCACCATAATTAAATATGTAATTTTGTAACTGCGATGCAAGTTTTGGATGCTTTAACCATAAACAGTAGCGTTCCGCAGCATACCATGATTACGCGTCCACCTTTTCTTCTTGAGAATCTTCTTCGTCGATCACCATTATCAAGAAGAAAGAAGATAAAGAAGCTACCTGCATCTATCAATTCATTAACAGGTGTAAATAATACTAGCCTGTTTTTGCTGTTGCGTGAGTAACACTTCCGCATAGAACAATCCCATATAGAAATTCCAAAACAAGAAAAAGTCGTAATATCTGCATGCGTCTATGTACGTTTTGCCAAGCAAGAACTAGAGAACAAAGGATACAGAAAAGTACCACGAAGAAGGTTTTTAGTTTTGTTTTAATGCTCAGAATACACTGGAGTTAGTAACCATATGAGAAGTTGAGAACAATTTTTTTCCTTACTAACTCGTATATACAAGTAAAGAACACACAAAGTTACCTTAAATTTCATATTTTGGACCGTATTGATCCAAATTTAATATAATTTGCAATGAATCTGGTTTCTACCTAGGGATCCATTGACCTTATATCTGGCTAAAAACAACCACAGTCAAGCTTCCCATTCTAAGCCTCTTGTAATTAAGATTCTACAACAAGGTAGAATTATATATGCACTTGTAAAATCTGTTATG
This sequence comes from Comarum palustre, assembly GCA_951800085.1. NCBI lineage: Eukaryota > Viridiplantae > Streptophyta > Magnoliopsida > Rosales > Rosaceae > Comarum > Comarum palustre. Next base: position 3,854,458 of record OX637583.1, read on the forward strand.
GTCTCCTAAACCCTCTTCCATTACTCCTATCATATGAAGAGTTGGGGAAACCAATTGGTGAAATTTATTTTGTTGAAATAGGATTTGTACCACTCGGTGATACGTGTGTGCAATGTGTATGTTATAGATATATGTTATGGGTTTGATAGCGAATTGTGGATAACACGAGATCTTATAGTGGTTCTCTTTACTTTCAGTGGATAAAGCTACGTCCACTTAACTTATATTATAGTCCGGATGGTGAATCACTTTCTTCCAATGTTACAAAACGCTATCAAGGGTTACAGAATGCTATATAAGGTATATTTGTCGGCTCAATCCCAACATTCCTTTTAAGGAGGGGGGAGTCTTCTATTTATAGGAAGATGAGACTCCTTCCTTTTACATGATTCCGATATGGGATTATATCTCTGAAATGTGTTCTGCGGGGCACGTCGGTGAGACCGGCGGTATGACTTTTCGGTATCGGATCAGCGACTTCCGGGTATCGTTACATAGCTTGTATAACAGACTTTGTGTTTTACGTTATAGTCGAGTCTCATTATGGCTTGTGGGCCTGCATATGTGATGTTACTTATATTTGATGATGGAGATGCATAGTGCCTACTCAAACATATTTAATAATTGAATTGACTGATTATATGGTAATGAAATATCAATAACAAGACTTATGTTAAACACAGTGCATTGTTTTGTACGTTTAATCCCCTTGAAATGGAATAATTACAGTTTCAAATCGGCATATACAGTTTTTCAGTAAGGTAAAGTCACAATTTTTTAAGAAAGAAAGAAAAACAATTGAAATTCATTGGTGGGGTGGTCCATTTGCTCAATCTTAGGTTCAATTGTAATATAGCATTTTAGAATGTTTGAGATATTATTAAGCTTAATCAGTAACTTTGTAGTGGTATTGAATTTGACATAAAATGTGCTAAACAAATGAAATACATTGGTCTAGAGGAATTCATCGATGTTTCCATGTAAAATGTACCAAGTTGTAATAAAAATTGACAATATTAGTATCTTAATGGTACCGGTAAGTGTTTCTGGGAGGCTTACTAGTTGACGGTCAATAATATATATTTTTTTCTCGTACCACCTCTTTTATCTCAAGTTCAACGTTGTAGAAACAAAGTTAATACATGAAAAAAAGTTTAACCACAATAAACAAGGAAATTCTTTTTTTAAGAAAGGGCCAATAAAGCTGTCCTTAAGCTTTGATTAATGAAACCGTAGAATACATAGGGAGACATATGACATATACCCCGGAATATAAAGCACGTCTAAATAGACATCGAAAATAATACTCAAGACCTCTAGGATAAACATGTATCCTAACAAGCACCGTTTAACGGAGAGTGTAACATTGACAACTCGCATCATTTTACAAACAATGTGACATACCATCAAAAAGATAACTTTATGACGAAGAAGTATCGGTACACATAAAAGCGTTGCTTTTCAAGTATGCTGTCACTGATAAGTGGCACTGAGTTTCATCCTGCCACTAAGAGATTGCGACCATTTGACATTGCAATGAACTCGTAACTTACCTATGTCAGACAAGGTACTCAAGGTGCCAATACCGGGACACCGCCCCTCTCTTCTTATTGAAAGAAAAAACATATAAACTAAAACAGAAAAACAAAATGCAGAGAAAGGAACAAACAAAAAACAACTGGACCAAGACCCAGACCACCCAGAGATTTCTAACAACTTGAGACAAGCCCAAGGCCCAACCTCACCGGCCTAAAAACAGACCAACCAGACTTGGCCAGACCTACCAATCCACCTACAAGGAACAACCTGCAGAACCTCGCCGCCGATGCTTCCACGTCGTAACGCTGCCGTGCTCAGCCTCATCACCTCCCACCTCCGCTCCACAGCCACATGGACGACCAAACCCACCTGGATCGATTCGTCATGGACAGACAGACGAAACAGTTCGAGTGCCCTCGTTGCCTGCGACATAGACTCAAGAATCACCACCAAAGCAAGGATCCCTGTTCCTTGCCCTTTCCCTTGATACATGAGGAGCCCAGATCGAGAACAATCCGCTAAACTCCAAATAGAGAATCTCCCCGACCTCCAGCCCAGGACCATGCCTATGCCGCCGCCCTGGACAAAACTCAAACCATCATCACCCATCCAGCCGTAACCCGTGCATGTCGACTAGGCCAGAGGCCGTCGTCGACGACAAGGCACAACCAGATAGGCAAAAAATAGATTTTCTTGCTCTCTAGGGTTAAGAGGTGGTACTCACAGTGAAATTCTTATATGAACGAAACAATTCATATGTTTGACCACCCATGTGTCAATATTATATCCTATAATCTCAACCGTTTATATACATCATGTGCATACACGGCTGTGTATTGAAGATACTTCTCAATAAACATCGATTGTATCACACCAATAAGGTAAGCTCGGTATTCAACATACTCTGACCGACTAATTATAACCGCGGTTATGAAACCGTTTTATCAGAATGGAAATCATTTAATCATAAATATAACACTTATACCGTCTCAACAACCAAAAGATGCATAATAATCATTCTTAGTTAGCTGCAATCCTTACCACAAAAATATTGTTAGCATTCAACCTTTCTATTGAATAGATGGAGCAAATTCTATCATGAATTCACTAGTTCCCCAATTTACCCTTGTGCCACACCTAGAAATGACATGGTAAATTTAACAAAACAGGGGTTTGATGCATATATGATGCATTTCCAATGTAAATGAGGAAAGAACATCATAGCAAATTGCCAATAATAGGGTAAATTGAAGGTAAATATACCATATGAGTTTTTCTATGGTTAAGTGGGATCAGTAAACATATAGCTTTAGGTTAACCGTTTTAGTTCTGAAGCGCAGAGTAACGGCAAAGCCTTATGATTATATTTTGGGCTCTTCCTTACCTGGCGAATGCACCACCTTTTTAAAAGCCTGGCTTCCTCACCCCCGATCTCCATCCCTCCTTTCTTGATCTTTGTCTCTTGCTTCTGATTTCTCTTGTGTCTCTAGAGACTAAAGCTCTATCTCGGTCTGTGTTTGGCGATAGCAGCCATGTTTGAAACAGATGCAGAAGCAGGAGCTAGTTCTAATGGGGTTTTGTGGGCAAACCAGTCGTGGGCTAATTTGTGCAACTCTACTGATAAGTTTTTGTTGAACTCCAATTCTGAGAATTCAGCTGGTGCTGGCGTTGAGGTGAAGGATAATAAATCGGGGAAGGAGAAAGAAATGATGGATAGAGAAGATCAGGTGCAACCTGCAGAGTTAGAGTCTGGTAAGAAAACTCTGGATAAGAAGCGAGGTGGTAGCCGAGCTGGTGGTAGCGATTTGAAGAAGCATAAGGGAAAGGGAAAAGCGAGTAGTGATGAGGTGGTGCAAGAAGGAAGGGGTGGCAGTGGTTCTGAGGATGATCATGAGCTGCATATATACACTGAACGGGAAAGGAGGAAGAAGATGAGGAACATGTTTGCCAACCTTCATGCTTTGCTTCCTCAACTTCCTTCTAAGGTAATCAAATTATACATATATGAGATATATATAACAATAATTGCATGTCACTCTCGCTTCTCATATGAGTGTTCTCATAGTATTCACGATTCAAGCTATAACCACAGCTTCTTTACTGTTCAAGGTCATTGCATCTCTCTCTCTCTGCAAGCTCTTCCTGAGATTAGTTTGCTCTCTATTGAAATCCGATCAAATTTTGATCTTTGTGCGAAAAGAGACAAGCCTTTCAATTAAATTGTGTTTCCCTTTGTGTAGATCAAGCAACTATAAGCCTTTGTTCTTGTACTTGGCACTTAAAGAGAAAAGCTTTACTTTTCCCCCCTGATTCTCTCCTTTTAAATTTGTGGCTTTTTGAAGAGAGATTTGCATGTCTAATCAATGGTTGTTGGGCCACATGAATCTATTTCAGATATCAATTCATGAAGAGATTGGCCTCTGGTTGCATGACTTGCTTGTTGATTCATCAATCTCGTTCACTCGCTCGGTCACTAGCACCATTAGAATAAAATTCATTTAAATGTAACTGTTAAAGCCAGTGCAAATCACCGTGGCCAACTAGTGACCTGGTGAACAGGAGGACTGGTCTGGTTCATATTCTTTTATGTGCATAGCAAAGTAATATATGAAACTCATCTTGAGAAAATTTAATTTGTAAATAACTTATTTGGTGGGACGAATTATAATCTAAATTATATTATATTCATTTTTTATAGATTATAATTATTTTCTAAACGACTAGGGTTAGAGCATCTCCAACAGGTAATGTAAAACTAGAATAATTTTTATTTTAGAGGAAAAACATCATTTTTTGACTTCAACAGCTCATGTAAATGATACTCTATATATAATACAAAAAGTGGGAAGAGATAGAAGCATTTCCTCTAAATCTATAGAATTTTTACAAATTTGTGTCTTCATGTAAACTTTATTTTTTGCCTTTTTGAATTCATTATCTTTTCTAAAACAAGAACAAAATGTCAAAAATTTAAAATAATTAACCCGATATTTAGGGTTTGATTTGAATATATTTATATATTTCTATATATTCATTAAATTATATCTAAACAATTAATTTCGTATAATAAAATAGATGAGCTGTTGGAGTTTAGCTCATTTTCTTATAGATATTTTGTAATTTTCTCCTCTACTATAGAGAATTAATATAAAAGTTGTTGGAGATGCTCTTAGAGTTTAGAGTTTCTTTAAGAAAATTAATTCATATTTGAAAAATAATTAATCTTCATTTAATTCAATATGTTACCTTCCTTATATTAAACATAGTTAGTGGTATGTAATATTTGGTTCCATTTTTTAGAGAAAGTTCATTAATATATCATTGATTCACACTTTGATATCTAGCTAAAGAGAAATAGATATGGTAAAATTGGTAGGAAGAGCTTCTCATAAGATCCTTAAAAAACAATTATATATAGTTTTACCTTTTTACAGGCTGACAAATCCACAATCGTTGATGAAGCAGTGAACTACATAAAAAGGCTTGAAATCACTCTTCAATCGCTACAACAACAAAAGAGGGAGAGGATGCGAAGTAGTCTCCCAAATAGCACTACGGTCAATTACAACCACTCAGCGATACTCATGAACTCACAAAATGTAGTTTATGACTCAAGCCTAGCTTCCCATGCTTCTTCCAGTAACTTGGTCGCTGCTTCTACTACTGCAAACGGATTCAACATCAATCCTTTAAACAATTCATTCTCAACATCCTCACTTTCTCCCGAACCTATCGTTTTTGAAACATGGACTTCACCCAATGTCGTCTTGAACATGTGTCGAAATGAAGCACAGATTGGTGTGTGCACCCCAAAGAAGCCTGGAATGTTTTCCCAGATTTGCTACATTCTGGAGAAGTACAAGCTTGTGGTGATAGCAGCTCATCTTAACTCAGATTCTCATCGCAGTATGTACATGATTCAGGCACAGGTAAAACTGAGTAATATCCATTCTTACATATCATGATGATTGATGACTAACATTACTCTAAGGATACAATTTACATTATTTTGGTCTAGATTTCAATATGTGAAAACCATTGTGTATGTGTTACTGATTTTAGAGGAATTAGGGCTAGACTTAAATAGATACCTTTAACAATTATAACAAGAATCTTTTCATGTAGAAAAGGCTTTCAATTGTTTGCGTCAACAGGTTGCAAGATAGACAGATTATGATTAGAGTTGGTCTTGCTCTTGTTCTTATTTTAGTATAATGGATGTCTGTGGATCCTGGTGATTTTAACTCGGTTATTTAGGTGTGGTGCAAGATTCTAAAATAGGGTATGCGCTAGTGGGGCGGAAGGCCGGAAACTAGAGCTTAGAGAACTAGTGAGGCAGAAGGTCGGGACTAGCTAGTAGATTTATAATTTTTGAATTTATTTTTATTTTATAAACATATAATAAAAAATTTAGGCAATTTATAAAAGGTACACATGGACAGAAACTGGGGTGTAAACAAATGTGACAAGACAAAACCCAAATGTTATAGGTGAACAACGTAATCTTACCCTAGTTCTATCAACAGAAAACTGAATAATTAATGTGCCACGTACGGTTGAAGTCCTTGTTATGTTTCTTATGCCATTTTAATGCAAATTAGCTAAATTATGTTTCAATTTATACTAACCTGATGTGTTATGTTGCAGCCAAGCAGCGCTCCTGATAATCAACTTCTGGATATGTTTCCAGCACAGGAAATATTCAAGCAAGCTGTGACTGAGATAAATTTGTGCGTGACCTCCAGCTTTTAAATTTTTTGATCATCAATCGACTGCTACAGGCACACATGGCCAGAAACAGGACCCAGAAATTCAAACTCTCAATAGTAATGTTTCTGATTCATAGATTGCCGAAGAGTTGTTTTATTTTGTTTGCAGTACTATGTTATATTTATTACCTTTAAACTTTTCTTTTCAATCCCCGTCAATGGTGTATTCGTAGTAAGCTAGCTACCTTATTCAATGCCGAGTTTTAATACTTTGAAATCGATCTTATATGAAATATGTCTAGCATTTCTTTGAAAGTGCTAATCTCTTTCACAAGTGTCAAACCTACACTAGTAGAGGAAAGGGCTCATGCGACGAAAATATATTATTTTATCGCATGAGTTCACACTGATGCGACGAAAATAAATTTCGTAGCATGATTCTAAACTGATGCGACGAAACACATTTTGTCACATAGTGCTGACTTAAGCGACAAACTTTTTTATTTCGTCGCATAAGTTCATAATCATGATACGAAATATTTTAAATTGTGTCGCATCAGTTTTGGATTTTCAGCCAACATTTCCCCCTAGCCCTGACTCATGCGATGAAATATTTAAAATTTTGTCGCATCAGTTTTGAATTTTTCCTTCAAAATTTTCCCCTAGCGCTGACTGATGCAACAAAATATTAAAAATTCGGCCGCACTAGTTCACACTCATGTGGCGAAATTTTTTTATTTCGTCGCATCAGTTTTAGCAAAAATTTTAATTTTTGAATCCTTCCGTCAAAATTTTCCCCCACCCTCCTTCCTCCATTTTCTTCTTCTTCTTCTTCTTCCTTCTACGTACTTATTCACCACCACTCCTCCAGTTCTTTTTCTTCTTCTTCACCACCACCCCTACCACTTCTTCTTCTTCTTCTTCCTCCGTCACCACCACCGTACCACCGCCTCCTCCTCCGCCACCACCACCTCCAGCAAAACAAAAAAATCATATAATTTTTTAATTTAAATTAAGACTAAATTGATAATTAAATTAATAAAAATAATTGTTTTTATTTACTGAAAACTCTTAAGCGACAGAATATTTTTCGTCACTTAAGTCGAAACGACGAAATATTTTTCATTGCATAGATCGAAGCAACGAAAAAAATTGAGGTTGGTAATAACAAAGGTTTCTGAAGGGTGTTGGTTTAGATTACTTGAATAGAAAAAGTCCTAGTATGTTATCCTTTTTTAGCAGTTGTGTTTCACCATTTGTTCATCTTTCACATTACACTACCAGAATAAACATTATAGCCGACGAAAAAACAAAAACAGGCCGACAGAATTTTTTTTCGTCGGCTAAGTTAATTTTTTGTCGGCTAAAGTGGATTTTTAGCCGACGAAATGTTTTTTCGTCGGCTAAAATAATTTTTGTCGGCTATAGTCTGTAAACTATAGCCGACGAAATATATAATCTCGTCGGCTAAAAATCCTTATATTTTCAGATCTAGAAAGAAGCTCATTTGAAAAAAAAATGGGAGAAACAATTTAGGTGTCGTCGAAATCTGTCCAAAATTAGTTTGTGGCGCTATATATAGGCACGTATATGTGTATATATATCTTGTTTTTGGGTTGATTTAAGAGTTTTATTTGAGTTATATATATTAATTTTGAGTTTTAATTTGAGTTGAATTATTGGATTTTGAGTGTGATTGAGTTGATCGATTTTAATTTGATAATATATATGAAGTTGTTGTTATTAATAAGTAGTAGTAGATATAGATATATATATATATATATATATTAATTATAATATTGTGTTGATGCATATATATATAGTATGAATTAAGTAATATTTTGATTATGATTGATATTAATTGATATATATATATATATAATATTGTTATATAATTAGTAATTAGTGTATATATATGCATGTATATATATATGTGTGTGTGTTAATTATTTATTTTTATTAATTAATTGTACGTTAACTGTAGATTGAATACTAAATGATTTGAAAAATTAATTAATTAATTAGAGTTTATACATATATATTATGTTATCTTTTTAGGATATGGATAAGATTTGGATTTCGCTTCCAAAATTAGACAAAAGATATGGTAAAGGCGTTATTAGTTTTATTGAATATGTGATAGATAATGCCAACGGAAATACAATTTTCTATTGCTCGTGCACTAAATGTCAGTGTCGCAGCGATATGCATCGATTTGCAATTGATAAGGTTTGGCAGCACCTGAAGAGTAATGAGTTTTGGGAGAAATATACATGTTAGATATATCACGGAGAAACATCATCAGGGTGTCCGCATGATCATGGACAATTTTCTGAGACTGGCAGTACATCCAACGATTCAACAACGGCTTTCATCAACGATATGTTTCTTTATGAGAGCGGTGTATGCTCTCAAGAATAGTATATACCTGGGCCGCTGCAGCCCTTCCCTAGAGTTGTCAACACTGCTGTTATTGACAAGTATAACAAACTACTTGCTTTCCAACAGACCCCTGTGTACCCCGGTTGTCAGAAGACGGTTCTTGAAAGTGTGATGGACGTTATGAAGATTAAAGTTGAGACAAAATTGACCGTGAAGGCTGTTGATGATTATCTACAGTACACTGCTTCGATGCTGCCCGACGGTCATCATCTTCCACACTGATCATAAGGTCCGATGTATCTTGAAAGATCTTAGGCTTTCGTACATGAAGATCCATGCATGAAGATATGATTATGTTCTCTTCTGGGGTAAAGATCCAAAAGGGAATGACCTTGGTGGCCTTAACGCATGTCCGGTATGTCATAGTGACAGGTATAAGCTGACTCCTGCAGGCAATAGGAAACTTGTGAAGGTACTTCGATATTTCCTGTTGAGGGATAGGCTGGAGCGGTTGTACATGTCATCACACACGGCCAAAGCTATGAGATGGCATGCTGATAGGGAATTGCATGATAAAGATACCCTTATACACCCTGCTGACGGGGAGGCTTGGAAGCATATAGACCGTGAGTTTTCTCATTTTATGTCAGATGTCCGAAATGTGAGGCTCGGGCTCTCATCCGACGGCACTACCAGGATAAGTATCATAGCCGACGAAAAATTTTCGTCAGGCTGTTCATTAGATTCGTCGGCTAAGGTTATAGCCGACGACGTGTCGTCGGCTAAGAAGTCGTCGGCCATAATTCGTCGGTTAAAGTTATAGCCGACGAAATACAATATGTCGTCGGCTATAATCCAACACTTAGCCGACGACATAATATAAAAAATTCGTCGGCTATAGTCAGACTTTAGCAGACGAAATATCAATATTTCGTCGGTTTATACGTATGACTTTGGCCGACGAAATATTAATATTTCGTCGGCTAAAGTATTTTTAAAAATTAAAAATGAAATAGAGAAAACCCGACGAAATATAGTCCATTCGTCGGCTAAAGTATTTTAAAAATTAAAAATTAAATAGAGAAAAGCCGACGAAATAATGTAGACTTCGTCGGCTTAAAAAGTACTATAACCGACGAAATTTACCATATTTCGTCGGCTAAAGGTTGTTGAAAAAAAAACCTAGTATAGCCGATGAAATATGATAAATTTCGTCGGCTATAGTACTTTTTATACAACAAACCCAAACAAAATTTCTAAATTACCATCCAAGCAAGCTGCAAATTACAGAAACAATTTCATAACCAACAACAACACACCATCAAAAGTAACATAAACATTTTGCATTAAATTTTCAATTTATAAATTGTTCATAAACCTAAAAAGTAAATAAATAATTGTTCATAAACCTAAAAAACTAAATGAAGTCGATATCGTCTAAATCAATATCTGCGCCAGGATGAGGTTGCTGGGGAGGTTGGGGAGGTTGCGACGGTTGAGGTAAGGGAATAGGCGTGGGCATGGGCGGAAGCGGAAGTCCCTGAAGCTGTGCAGCTGAAAAATCTTGCATGTACTGGAACATCTGCTGCTGTTGTGCCTGCTGGGTGACATATACTGTTGCATGATACTCCTGTAAAGCGGCAGTATATGCTGTCTGGGCGACAGTGTATGCTGTCTGGGCGGCCTGTATCGCGGCAGTATATGCTGTCTGGGCGGCTTGCTGTTCCCGTAACATCTGAACTTCCGCCTCAAGCTGAGTCGTTCTACTGCTGGTCGAGGCTCATTTTTTCTGAAATCCGGGAGTGGTCTCCAGTACCCCCTCGCCCTTCTTTCCCAGACCCCGACAGTAGAAGTTATTTCCTGGCGGTGGGAATGCTGTGCCCATGATCCTGGCCCCAACGCTGAGATCTGAAGTGTCGATCCGGGACATGGCTTCGGACATGTCTTCCTTACTATAGCAGCCATGTCTCCCTTACTATAGCAGCCATCACCTCATCACTAGTCTACCTCACCCTCGCCTAATTTGATAGGAAAAAAAATAATTAACATTTTAAAATATATATATATATATATATATATATAAATATAATTTACTAAATTTTAAAACGTAAAACGACTTACAATATCCTCCTGGGCGTCAGGATATGCCTTCTCGTACGTATAGACGTACCGGTTGACCTCTGGATGTTCCCTGACCGCCTCCTCCATCAACGATGCGAACGGTCTAGAACCGGCATGATGGTTCCTTATGTTGCGTTGCCGGTTTTGAACGTTCACCCGGGAAACGGCCTACAAAGGAATCAAATTAGTAAAATATTTTAAAACGTATTAAATATAATTCAATATAATAAATAATTATTTTTAATTACCTGTTTATGTGGGTTGTTGAATTCCGATATCAGAAGCCAACACCACTCGTATTCCCTGAACTGGAACTCAAGGGGGTGCCAGAACGTTCGTTCCCATGCGTAGTCCAGTGGGTCCGTAACTCGTTCTTCCACTCCTTGTACCTGTAATACGCCAAAAAAATATAAATATTATTAATTATACATAATTTTCTTTTGTCCTTAACTTTGCAACGTACCTTCCCCCATGCACAACGTCCGCCCAGGTGTTCCTCAGGTACTGGGGAACGTCAAACCACACCTGCATTAAAACATTTATTAGTTTAGGCGTTCATAAATCTACAATGTAATAAATAATGTTAAATGTGAATTTTGTTATACTTACCGACATTGCGTTGTGGACCATGTCCTTAAACTCTTGTGGGACCTCGCTCCAGTCTGACCACAACATAGGGGCTCTATCCCTAATAAGCGCTCCCACGCGGCTAGAGTACATCCTCGTCTTGCCGCCCGATACTACGTTCCCATCCCCGTCAGTATCAATGACGATCCTTCCCGAGGTACTCACTGTCTTCTCGAGAGCTTTCCCTGTGACGGGACCTCTCTTCTTCCTTGTCGGCTTGGCTCCGACGGTGCCTATCATCGACTGCAGGTAATGCCGGTATCAAGCGCGGAAGGTAGAGAAGAGGCGGCGGCATCTGTACCCCGGAAGACCCACCCTCCGATGCAGTAGGGCCCGATGACGGTGCCCTATGTATCTCAGGCATACGTGGTGCAGACACCTCCGCCTGAGTCGGAGGCCACAGCTGCCTCGTGGACTGAGGGACGCTAGGCTGCCTGGAGGAGCGAGGTACGCTAGGCTGCCTGGAGGAGCGAGGGGCGTCCGGCTGGCTGGAGGAGCGAGGGGCGCTAGGCTGCCTGGAGGCGGGAGGGACATCCGGCTGCCTGGAGGAATGTGTGGCCTGTCTCTGTGTCGGCTCTAGAAGAGACGCCCGTCGGGCCGTCATTGGGCCCTGAAACGAACCCCGAGGGTTGCTAGACGTTCCCTCAGACGATTCACCCCTTTGGCCCTTCGAACTCTTCGATTTACTAAATAATCCTTTCATCCTAAATAATATAATTAATATTTTGTTAAATATATAGCATTATAAAAAATGAACAACATTATCACAAATTAATTTAATATACCAATTAATATTGTAATATACCCAAATATATTAAATATACCATTCAATATTTTAATATACCCAAAAATGTTAAAAATTTCCAAATTACTTTATACACCTAATTTACTAAATATACCAAATACACTAAATATACCCAAATATATTAAAAATTTCCAATTTACTTAATAGACCCAATTTTCTAAATATACCAAATACACCCAATTTACTAAATATACCAAATTCAATAAATACACCCAAATATATTAAAAATCACTAATTTACTTAATATACCCAAATATATTAAATTATACCAATTAATTGAAATAATTCAATATAATTCAACATTATCACAACCACAACATTATCACAAACCCTAATTATCATATAATTCAATATATTGAAAAAACAATTGAAATTAGTTCTATAATACAATATAAACATGAAATTGCATACCTTATTTGTTTGGGAGATGAGGGAGGCGGAGTGGAGGCCGGAATTCGTCGAAAAAAGTGAAAGAAAATCGAGAGGAGAGAGAGAAACCGTGCGGCCAAACTGAAAAATGAGGAGAAAATAGGGTTCTGTCGACTGGGTCTGAATATATAGGAAGAAGTATAGCCGACGAAATAAAAAATTCGTCGGCTATAGTCCAACTTTAGCCGATGAAAAAACCCTACATTCGTCGGCTATAGTCCAACTATAGCCGACGAAATTACTTAAAAAATTCGTCGGCTATAGTCCAACTTTAGCCGACGAAAAAACCCTAAATTCGTCGGCTATAGTCCTACTATAGCCGACGAAATTACTTAAAAACTTCGTCGGCTATAGTCCCACTTTTAGCCGACGAAATTACTACGAATGTTTAGTAATTTCGTCGGCTAAAGTACATTTTATAATTATTTAGTAAGTTCATGTACAATTTATATGTTTTATCTTGTGAAACGAAAAACCGACCGTCAAATATCATCATTATGTTGAAACATGTGTGAGGGTAAATTTTCAGCATCATCGGACAAACTTAAGGGCTCGATCCGCACGGTCAATCCCTTTAGTCAAACCCCTAAACACAAACAAACGGTGATTTGGCCACCTAAATTACGTATTCTGTCCGGACCTTCAACTATAAATAGTTTCATATCGAGGAGACGCAACTAGTGGTATAAAAGTTATAAGAAAAATAACCGTCGGAGATAGGGCGTCCTCTATGGTGAACGAATAGAAAAAATGCAATGACCGCAAGTATTGGCACCGAAACTTATCGGAATTACGTGAAATTTCAACCATAGACATATTTCATCGTTCCGGTCATATCTTATCTCACGACTTTTTTTCGTTTGAAGCATCTACGTATAGTTTGTTTTTAAAACGGAACATTTACTTAACACTGTAAATTAGTTATACAACATTAGTAGGCATATTTTGATTGTGACAATCCATCTTGTGAAACAAAAAACCGACCGTCAGATATCATCATTATGTTGAAACATGTGTGAGGGTAAATTTTCAGCATCATCGGACAAACTTAAGGGCTTGATCCACACAGTCAATCCCGTTAGTCAAACCCCTAAACACAAACAAACGGTGATTTGGCCACCTAAATTGCGTATTCTGTCCGGACCTTCATCTACAAATAGTTTCATATCGAAGAGACGCAACTAGAGGTATAAATTATTATTTTATTCATTTAACTTTAGCCGACGAATAATTAGGGTATTCGTCGGCTATATTATAGGGTTTAGGGTTTAGGGGTTAGGATTTACAGTTAAGCCGACGGATAATTAGGGTATTCGTCGGCTAAGAAGGTTTTAGCCGACGAAATATGTTGGTTTAGCCGACGAAATATGTTGTATTTCGTCGGCTAAAACTGTCAAATAGATAAAAAAAACTGGTGGTTTAACCGTAGCCATACCAATTTCCTGCATATATAACCAACATTAAGATACATTATGAATTAAACGGCTTGTACCATAAAAAACACATCAAATTGTATTACAAATTCAAATAACTAAGAAGGCTCGTAATCAGAATCATCCGATGAGTCTTCTTCGGTGTCAGAATTAATTTCTGGCAATCTATGCATTTCTACATCACAAGAGTCGTCGTCTGTTTCTTGATTTGGATCCACATCAATAAGGCGAGCGTCTAAATCACGAATTCGAACCGAACGACCCGCTTTAAAATTATTAAGGCGAATTGTAGAGGAGTCAGGAATACTTATTGCACTGTGTTCTTGATACGCAACATCTTCTTCCTCGTCTTCGGCCTCATCACAAATGTCTTCGTATCTCCATTGTTTTAGGATCAATGCTTGCCTTCGGACCGTCTTTCGTCTTTCCCTCCAAGTTCAGCACGGTTCCCACCACACTGTCACACACATTCTTTTCTATGTGCATCACATCTAGGTAGTGCCTGATCAACAACTTACTCCAGTATGGGAGTTCCCAGAATATGCTCTTATGTGTCCAAAATTTATACCTGTCGGGTCTGTCAGGTATTGCCGCCACTATATTGGGATGATTGCTGAGCTGCCAAAAATCATACTCATTAAGCACTGCTAAAATTTCTTCCCCTGTCCATCTTCTAGGAGGCACACCAAGTTCTACAGTCCCATCAAATGCCTTGTCATCGAACCGCCATTCGTGATCATACGGAAGGAGAGTACGGTGACCCAATCTACATATCTTGTTGCAATGACTACTGCTCCCCTCATCGCTTAGGCACTCTGGACAAGCCTTGTATCCCCTAACAATATTGCCCGACAACATCCCACGAGCAGGAAAATCACTAATGGTGCCAACAACCATAACATGCATCTGGAACATCTCGTGCATGAACTTATCATAAGTGGGATGACCAACGTCCTAAAAAAACTTAAGCTCTTCAATCAAGGGTCTCAAATACACATCGAGACACTTCCCTGGATAACCGGGTCCCGGAATCAACAAACTCAACATATTGTATTCCTTCTTCATGCACATCCATGGAGGAAAATTGTATGGTACCAAAATCACCGGCCATACACTGTATTGAAGACTCATGTTGCCAAAAGGATTGAACCCGTCGGATGAGAGCCCGAGCCTCACATTTCGGACCTCTGACGCAAAATGAGGAAACTCCAACGATCCAACAACGGCCTTCATCCAACAATCCAACAACGGCCTTCATCAACGATATGTTTCCTTATGAGAGCGGTGTATGCTCTCAAGAATAGTATATACCTGGGCCGCTACAGCCCTTCCCTAGAGTTGTCAACAATGCTGTTATTGACAAGTACAACAAACTACTTGCTTTCCAACAAACCCCTGTGTACCCCGGTTGTCAGAAGACGGTTCTTGAAAGTGTGATGGACGTTATGAAGATTAAAGTTGAGACAAAATTGACCGTGAAGGCTGTTGATGATTATCTACAGTACACTGATTCGATGCTGCCCGACGGTCATCATCTTCCACACTGATCATAAGGTCCGATGTATCTTGAAAGATCTTGGGCTTTCCTACATGAAGATCCATGCATGCAGATATGATTATGTTCTCTTCTGGGGTAAAGATCCAGAAGGGAATGACCTTGGTGGCCTTAACGCATGTCCGGTATGTCATAGTGACAGGTATAAGCTGACTCCTGCAGGCAATAGAAAACTTGTGAAGGTACTTCGATATTTCCTGTTGGGGGATAGGCTAGAGCAGTTGTACATGTCATCACACACGGCCAAAGCTATGAGATGGCATGCTGATAGGGAATTGCATGACAAAGATACCCTTATACACCCTGCTGACGGGGAGGCTTGGAAGCATATAGACCGTGAGTTTTCTCATTTTACGTCAGATGTCCGAAATGTGAGGCTCGGGCTCTCATCCGACGGCGCGGGTTCAATCTTTTTGGAAACATGAGTCTTCAATACAGTGTATGGCCGGTGATTTTGGTACTCCTCCATGGATGTGCATGGAGAAGGAATACAATATGTTGAGTTTGTTGATTCCGGGGCCCGGTTATCCAAGGAAGTGTCTCAATGTGTATTTGAGACCCTTGATTGAAGAGCTTAAGTTTTTTTGGGACGTTGGTCATCCTACTTATGACAAGTACATGCACGAGATATTCTAGATGCATGCCATAGTTGTTGGTACCATCAGTGATTTTCCTGCCCGTAGGATGTTGTCGGGCAACGTTGTTAGGGGATACAAGACTTGTCCAGAGTGCCTTAGCGATTAGGGGAGCAGTAGTCATTTTAACAAGATAAGCAGATTGGGTCACCATACTCTCCTTCCGTATGATCACGAATCGCGGTTCGATGACAAGTCATTTGATGGGACTATAGAAAACGGTGCAGTCTTGATTTATAGCTCTTCTTAACGACAACGGTCTGTGTAAGAAACGTCCGCTTCACATGAGGTAGAGAAAAAATCTAGTTGCTCCTCAGCTAGGTCTGTGAAGAACCTGGGTGTCGACTTGATCATCGCCCTTATGTTAGTCATTTGAGGAGAAGTCAGAAGGCGAATAAGCGTAAAGAACAAGGTTGTACCAGACCCAAAGGTGCTGACACGCCAATAAAAGCTGATTGTTCGAAAAGAATCACTTTCCCACCCTGAACATTTGGCACGCCCAGTGGGACATAACAAGTCAGGATTGTGGAAAAAACGATTTCGTGTTTCGGTTGATTACCAGAAGAATTAGTAAAGTCGGGCAACAGTAGTGTTGAACATAGACGATGAGTCGAAGCAGATATTGAAGGCTCTCATTGAGAAATTTGAAAAATTATCTAAGACAGCTGAGAAGACCAATAAGACCTTGGAACGATTAGATGTTACCACGCAGTAGTTTTGGCAGACTCAGGGACAACAAATTGAAGAAATCAAGGAAACCAATGAGAAGACCACAAATCTACAAAATGAAACAAATCATGTTGTTTGCAATACTAACCAAGAGGTTTTATAACACCAAGAAGTAAAACCGGAAGCTGATGACGATAATTTTTCCAAAGAGGTTGAATCAATTTCTGATCAATCTAGAGACGAATACTTAGATCCAGACGAGTCTCTATCAATAGATGGTGTTACTTTGCCGAATTGTGATCGATGATGCTTATGTGAGGCATAACTATCGTATGAGTTTCGTTCTCACCAAGACAATTTATGGCTTTATTATTCAATTCGGGTCAAGTTCCTTTCTTGTTACTACTGTACATTTTCATAGAAGTGGTCAAAATCATGACCAGCAGTGTAATTATATACTTAATTCATGTAAGCCAATTCATGTTCTTGTTTATGAACCTACTTGAGGTTCTGTATGAAAAATTCAAAACCAAACTGTGGTTTTAATAATGTATTTATTGGTGATCCATCTTTTGATCACATCCAGGCTATATGTTTCAGGATGATGACACTACACAAATGTTTTGTTATTCTGCTAATGACTTCTACAATAGGTTATTCACATTTGGCGGATGTAAATTTAGAAATATTAAAAGCAAAAAAGTTGATCAACTGGCTTGCAGTTATTATGCTCTAAATGGGCCAATCTACGACAAATACAATGATGACTACTGATTGATTCTTGGTTCCAAGGTCAACAAGGCTTATTCTTACATGCAAGAGTTGAATTGTTTTGAATCTCTTGTTATTGTGAGTATAAACTAGCAAGTAGGTTTTGGTGAAAGTTAATATGTGGTTGCATCTGTATATACTATGCACTACGACATGGTTGTAGGCAACAAGACAAGCCTTCATCTCATATCATCTATGCGAACACAACTGAGGGTCATGCTTTGTCAAATCACAAAGATGCATAGTTATGCAACATACCTTATGAGCAGCCACTTCAGAATTTTTAAGTTGATGTCACCAAACATCTTTGCTCAACATTGAGAGTTTCTCGCAAGAGAGAATCTCATGCTGCGAATATCAACATATCAAGGCTTGAAGTGAAGCATTGGTGACAACCCTCGTGGCCATACAAATGTTAACCAATCACGCTGAGTTTCCTCCTTTCCCTTTGCTTTTAATCCTTGACTTTTAGCTAGTTTTGTCATATTCCGATCCTAGAATTATTTTAATGACTCCTAAGTTATTGGTGAAGGTCGAGCATTTTTAGTTGACAATTTGAGAAATGTGGAGCAGATGAGCAAGCTGTACGCTTTTAAATGTGTACGCATATACTATTTAATTATTATTCTAATGTCCGAAAAATTAATATTAATTGTGTAACAAGACGTGAAGAGACTCGTGTTGTGGAGACTTGGCTTGAGCGTAATTCTGGTTTTCATCAGGGTAAGGCCTCAGTCTGTGAGTAGACTTTTATTTTAAATTTAATGCATGTAATAGATTTTATTTAGTTTCTCCTTTATTTATAAATTTCCTCCATTTTAAGTTTTATGGTGATTTTGGAAAAATGGGAATTTAATACTTTTTAAAGATAAGTGAGCCGGAGAAGAGGTTCCTACCTTTCCCATGATTTTAAAAGATTTTCCCGGAATATGGTTTTTAATTGTTATCACCATTTGGGGTTATGGAGGGGGATTATTTTTAAAAGGGAAAACTTGGCTCTTGGATTTAACGATTTTAAAGTAAAGTCAGGGAACCGGTTTCAGGTTCCTGAACATGTTTTAAATCCAATGTATTTGGGGTAAAGTCATGGGATTTTTGACTTGATTTTCGATTTATTTTACCACGAGGTTTTTAATTTTCAAGGATATGATTATATGTATTGCATGCTAGCATGGACCCTCTCTAGATGGAGATGGTACCCTCTCTGGATAGTAGCTGGTCTGACCCTCTTCGGTGGTAGCTGGTCGGTTGGACCCTCCCGAATAGAACGGGTCATGGGACCCTCTCCGATTGAGCTGGTCAATAGATCCTCTCCGATTGAGCTGGTCAGTTGTTTTCTCGTGGTTGTAGTTAATACACCACATCTTTAAGTATGGATTTGAGCCAAGAGATTTATTTTATGATTTATTTATTCATTTTTTATTGGTTGCGTGCATGTGAATTTTGGAAAATCAAAGGGAAAACATGAAAATATTTTTACCTTTTCATATTTGATTTTCATCCACTCACGCTAATATTGTTTTTAAATTTTTTCCCCTTGACCCTTCGTTTTCAAATACCTAGTGTTGCAGGGTTTCTGAGAAGAGGTCGCGCGTACCGAAGTCGAGGCATAGCCAATTAATCCATTGTTGCTCACATAGTGTTTTAGGTATAACTTCCATGTAAACTGCTCTGATTACCCAACTTTGATAGTTGAATAGGATAGTAAAGCGTATTTGTGACTTGGGGAGCAGGTTGCCTCCAGGAGTTGGGGGTGTTTTAAATTATTCATGGAAGTGCTGAGTTGGTTTGTAGGAATGCTTGTCCATTTCAAGGGGGTTTCGGTAAGAAGTTCCCTTGATGTGGTCCCCGCAGGATTTACTTCGGGTTTAAGGGGTTTTAACCGGGGTGGGTCTTGACAATTGGTATCAGAGCATTAAGTTATCGTTTCATGTTACTACCTCATGTACTTGGTAGCACTTAGCGTCTATAGAGTGATGGTCCGACCGCGGCGGATCCATCGGCATTTTATTCTTTGGACGCTTAGTGTTTATTAAGGATATGAGTTAGTACTTTTTTGTTGAGTTATGGACCGGGTGGTTCCATAAATATTTGAATCTTCAAGACTATGCCTCAGTACGCTGACCTCTCAAAGTACCCTTAAGGGAAAGTTAAATTATCTACACTTTTCTTATGAGTCGTTGAACTCTGACCGGAAATTTGTGTCTGGATGAAGGATATGAGTTGAGGACTCATGAATCCATTGTTTGATTGGTTCTTGATTTAAGTGCAAGGTTGGGAATTTGATGTGTATTTTAGTAATTGAAATATTAGATGGTGTCAGATAGATTGATCAAAGGAGGAAATTTTGGAAATATGATATTACGTCTCGGTATCGATCTATGTTGCTCTTTGGGGGTGAAGAGCGGAATGTTTTTGATGTAGTTGTGGTCATTGATGCAAAAGATAGTGGAAATTTGCATAGTGAAAGCATTTTCAAAAATGAGCATTGTGACGAGCTGATTGCTTAGTCACTATCAAGGAATTTCAGAAATTGCAAGGTGTTACTCTTGTGTTGACTTTCGATCAATCTTTGATTGACGAAAGTGACATTTGTCGGATAAGCATATTAATTATAAGGCCATGGTAAGATTTCCATGATAGTTGGATTAAGAGGTCAGACTCCTATGTTGTTGGATGTTTTGGTAAGGTCATAAGGTATGTAGCCTTATGTTTGTGGTAGGTCGGAAGTTGGGCAGTATAGGTCATTCCGAACTGAGATGAAGTTACGAGAATTTAAGAAAGTCAATAGCGACTAATCTAGTACATGTTGAGTCAGATGCACGAAATTCGAGGAAGGGACAGCGGGGGAGCAAAGCCCACTGTATCATGGACTAGTAGTAGACCATATTTATTTCAGGTGGTATTGCTAAGGGATTATTTCTATAAGCCTTGAATTTGTGGTGGAAGTGGATTATTGATATCATTTCTTTTTCATTTCTCTCGAAATGGGTGACTAGTTGTGAGGTGTTAAGATTAGGGTTTATTCACCCACTTTATTGCTGGTTAAGAAAGTTGGACTAAAGTCCTCGATGGACGTATTTTGAGAAATGTGAAATTTGTTGTTGCTGCAGTTTGGGCAGCCTTCGCAGTTATTGAAGTTATAGAGTGTATACACTATAATTTAGAAGTGAAAATTTCTTTTTGGTTTGCTGGGTTTGTGAAATAAATAATCGATTATATTCTTTGATCGAAGTATTGCGATGTGGTGAGTGTAAGGATACATAAGTTATCCTCACTGTATTAATGGGTAATATCCTTGAATTTCGAGTCTGTGGAGTACGGACATTAGTGTCTGGAGAATAAGGTTCTGATCTAATTTTATCAGAAACCAAAGAGGAATGAAGAATCGATATTAGTGTTGTAGTCAAGGGTCGATTAAGTAGTGACCCTACTTAATCTGGGTTTCGAATTAGCGAAAATCTTTGAGCCTCATGTTTGACGGATGGCAAGAGAGTCACGAGAAGTGGTTTACCTATTGGTTGCAGTACGGTGGAAATGTCTTGTGATGATTTCAGGAAAGGAGTTTCCCGGTCGATTTAGAGAGTATTTCTCGTGAGAATTTGTTTGTTGAGCAAATTGTCAAAAATGGGCGACATTCCCAAATAAATATCATTGTGTGGTGATACCACATACTAATCTCTGTATGGCCTGAGAGGTCATCACATGTTGAGTATGTGTCCATCAGCCAGTATTAAGGTAATTGGCTCAAACTATTCTATGAACATATGGTATTAGCCACAGATTGGTTTGAGTTTCTGAATGGTTTGTTGGTGTCCTAGGAGAGTGCGGACTTGACTGCAGAGTGCAAGTCAGAGGTTATGGTTAATTAAGTGGTAACCTTATGTGAATTGAGGTTTGATGGACTAATAGATCTGGGAACCACAAGTGTTTTAATGTAGCGAGTGCGAGGTTCGGTTTATTAATTGTCTATTTTACATCGAGTATGAACTGTGAGAGCAGAGGAAATGATTTCTTTATTGGCTCAAGAAGTATCATGAGTCAAGGGTTATAAAGAGATTTATTATTGAATGTGGCAAATTTTCTACTAGGTAGAGCAGAAATCTTTATGCGGATCGTATTGTGGTAGAATCTCATACTGATCCAGGATTAACCTGTGAGGTCATTGTTGTTTGCGGTTGTGGTCATCATTCTAGGTTACGGAAATTAGACGAATCATGATGCTGACGTATGGTTCTGGTTACTGCCTCAATTAGACTATTAATAATTATCGGCGATGTACAAGACTTTTGAGTTGAAGTTGAAATTTGATTTCCTCTCGAGCTGGAGCCGAGAGTGGACGTATAATTTGACTTTTACGGAGGTATCAGTTTTGCAAGATGGCAAAACATAGTTGGTGTTGATAGTCCCTAAGTGGAAACTATTTGCCTAATGAAATGTGATTTGGTGTTCGTCGCACGTGCAGTGCGGTAGAATTCCAAGCAAGAATTTTAATGCGGGAAGTAGAGGCACCCGGGAGGCGTATATGATTCGAGTATCTGTCATCGAATCTTAGTCAGTGGTGTGACTTATGAATAGTAACAGAGATAGAATGGGAATTGTGACCTTCAGTCAGTGATACGATGTTGGAGATTATAGAAAGTGTCACTTGAAGTAAAAGAAAGCTGGTGGTTGTCCAGGCTCAGTGATACTGGTAAAGTTGACAATCACGTTGGAACTGTGGTCTTGTTGACATTTTCTCTGGATCGAGATTTCAGATTAAGTTGGGTTTCGTAGTTGTGCGTCACCCTTGGCCCAACGTAGAGAACGATGAGACTCGTGGCGTCTCATCGAGCGGATTGATGTCTCGCTATTGCCCCATTTAAGTTTAATATAACTCCTTTATGTGATGGGCAAGAGTAGCGTAGTGACAAGGAGTATTATCAACTTCTCGAGACTTTATAAGTTGATTGTTCTTATATTTAAGACGTCAACTGAGTCTTACGAGTTGTAGTTCTTATTTGAGAAGTGAGGGATCCCAACTTGTCTTATTAGAGTAAACGTTTAAGGAGAGTTTAACGTAGTTTTGTGTTTAACTTTCTTGGAGAAGGAAATCTTTTAGGTCCTTATGTCTGTAGAATTGGATATTCTAGATGCAGCAGTTGCAGCGCTGTTTTCATGTTTCATATCTTTAAGATATTGTTTGATGTAGACAAGTGAGATCGTTTTAGCGGTCATGTGTAGTAAGAATATTGTTATTCATCAGGCTCATATGACGAAAAACATGAATCGGATCTAGTGACATATTTGAAAGGAGAAAGAGTTCACGTGATTCGATGTGGCTATGGATTTCTTCGTGGATTATCGTGAGCCTTAATTCTGCATGCGAAGTATGTTATCATTTAGAATTTTGGGTTCCTGTAGTTTGTGGGGCACAAAATCCTCAATCGGTAGGATTGGAGGGTTAGTTGATCACTATAAGTATGTGTGAATGCTGGAGATATAGCGTGTTAACGATTGGCTTTGACGCCGAGTTATTGAGTAGTTTGATGACGAGTTGTTGCTTGACGTCATGAGGTTTGAACCAGGTGATGGTAACGAACTTTGTTCTCATTTGGGTTAGCTGTTTCCAGCGAGTGGAAAGACGTGGACAAGCCTATGAGTGGTTATAATCCGGCTTAGGCAACAGGGAATTGTTGCCAAAGGTTGTTTTCAGCGCATGACAGAATTTGTTATCTTTTCGTGAAAAACAATAGTGATTTCGCGAGGATTACAGTTGGTGGATCAGTGATAGGCAGTGTCGTATTCCACCTCATAAATGAGATGTAAGAATTCGATGATTCAGTTGATCAATGATTCAAGAGAAAATCATTGTGATCCGCGGTAAGACTTCAGATGCTTTAGTTTTGCTTGAGAAGAGTGGTCGGGTGTCAGAAAATGAGGGATTATTGGAGGTTATCATCCATGTAAGAAGGAGTGCTATGTTGGTTAAATGTGACATGTGACAAGGTTACATGAGTTTGTGGAATATGTTGGGTATCCTTAGGGTTATAATGGATGTCTAGTGTCACGTATATTCATATTACGTATATAAGTTTATTTCCTTACATCCTATGTCAATAGCCTTCCGGCTAATACTGGAAATTGGCTTATAAGGAGGATCGGTAAGGATGTTGATCGTAAAGGGCAGGTGTATAGGGTTATGACAATTCTATTCGTGAGGCGATTCAGAAGAGTTCTTAGAAAGGAGTTGATATTTAAGAACAATATTATTAATTTTAAGTGGTACTATCTCCCACTGTGTTAGACTTCGAGTATAGAAATATCGAGAACGAAATTTTTATAAGGTGGGGAGAATTATCACATCCCGATCCTAGAATTATTTTAAGGACTCCTAAGTTATTGGTGAAGGTCAGAGATTTTTAGTTGACAATTTGAGAAATGTGGAGCCGATGAGCGAGTTGTACGCTCTTAAAGTGTACGCATATGCTATTTAATTATTATTCTAGCGTCTGGAAAATTAATATTAATTGTGGAACAGGACGCGAAGAGGCTCGTGTTGTGGTGACTTGGCTTGAGCGGAATTCGGGTTTTTGTCAGGCTAAGGCCTCAGTCTATGAGTGGACTTTTATTTTAAATTTAATGCATGCAATATATTTTATTTAGTTTCTCCTTTATTTATGAATTTCCTCCATTTTAAGTTTTATTGTGATTTTGGGAAAATGGGAATTTAATACTTTTTAAAGATAAGTGAGCCGGGGAAGAGGTTTCTACATTTCCCTTGATTTTAAAGGATTTTCCCTGAATATGGTTTTTAATTGTTATCACCATTTTGGGTTATGGAGGGGGATTGTTTTTAAAAGGGGAAACTTGGCTCTTGGATTTAACGATTTTAAAGTAAAGTCAGAGAACCGGTTTCGGGTTCTTGGACATGTTTTAAATCCGATGTATTTGGGGTAAAGTCATGGGAGTTTTGACTTGGTTTTTAATTTATTTTACCACGAGGTTTTTAATTTTCAAGGATATGGTTATATGTATTGCATGCTAGCATGGACCCTCTTCAGATGGAGATGGTACCCTCTCTGGATAGTAGCTGGTCTGACCCTCTTCGGTGGTAGCTGGTCTGACCCTCTTCGGTGGTAGCTGGTCAGTAGGACCCTCCCGGATAGAGCAGGTCAGGACCCTCTTCGGTGGTAGTTGGTCGGGTGGACCCTCCCGAATAGAACGGGTCATGGGACCCTCTCCGATTGAGCTGGTCAATAGACCCTCTCCGATTGAGCTGATCAGTTGTTTTCTCGTGGTTGTGGTTAATACCCCACATCTTTAAGTATGGATTTGAGCCAAGAGATTTATTTTATGATTTATTTATTCATTTTTTTATTGGTTGCGTGCATGTGAATTTTGGAAAATCAAAGGGAAAACATGAAAAGAATTTTACCTTTTCATATTTGATTTTCGTCCACTCACGCTAATATTGTTTTTAAATTTTTTTCCCTTGACCCTTCATTTTCAAATACCCAGTGTTGCAGGGTTTCTGAGAAGATGTCGCGCGTACCGAAGTCGAGGCATAGCCAATTAATCCGTGTTGCTCACATAGTGTTTTAAGTATAACTTCTATGTAAACTGCTCTGATTACCCCAACTTTGATAGTTGAATAGGATAGTAAAGCGTAGTTGTGACTTGGGGAGCAGGTTGCCTCCAGGAGTTGGGGGTGTTTTAAATTATTCATGGAAGTGCTGAGTTGGTTTGTAGGAATGCTTGTCCATTTCAAGAGAGTTTCGGTAAGAAGTTCCCTTGATGTGGTCCCCGCAGGATTTACTTCGGGTTTAAGGGGTTTTAACTCGGGGTGGGTCCTGACAAGTTTCATTTTATTTCTAGCATTGAAAATAAAAATACTGTTGGATCCAGAAGTAAAAAGCCCATTTATAGAAAGGCAAGTGGACCGATGCCTGCGGTCAAGAAGGTCAGAGGACGCTTGGAAGGTCAAAAGCGCTCGCAAGGAGCACAGTAACAAAGTACGCTCGCGAAAGGGGATAATTTGTTCACAGGGGGAAACGCGCTCGCGAAGCGGGGCGTGTGTTAACAGAATACGTTCGCGGTTGGAAGAGCGTTCGCGAGAGTATTATAAGAAATTAGACACGTGGTTGCAGGAGGGTAAGTTACCACCAGAATAGTGTTGGGCTTACACGATTGGGCTTTAAGAGTTAGTCTTGCACTACAAGAAGGATTATTTGAGGCCATACCTTGATTCGCAAGGAAACCTCTACCCTAGTATTCACTATATAAAGGGTTGAGGTGCAAGAGAAGAACTAACTACATCTATCAACAAACAGACAACAACTTCGCCACGCGAAAGTCTTCAAAGCCTCTCCGGAGCAACCAAGCCTGATCCGTCAGCAACCGTAGCCTGATCCGTCAAGCTGCACAAGGGACTTAATCCGTTAAGTCTGACAGGTTTCAATCCGTTGAAATCTCTCTACTCCCCTGTTCGATCCGTTGAGCAGTGCTTACTCCCACAAACAGTTCTGGAGAACCCGTTCGCCAGTCCATATCCTGCATATCTTGATACCCGCTGCTTAGTGTTCTTGCATACTAAGTAAGATTCGGCCATCCACAAGGGGTGGAGAAAAATCCTAGAGGGACTTTTCCCTTGTAGGTCTGAGAAGAGAACCCAGTACAGAGGAAGAAGATCGGCGTCTGTCACGGTCGCTGTGAGAAGAAGTCAAAAGAGGGAAGCAGACAGCATCCAGCTTCAAGGTTGTACCTAACCCAAAGGTACTGGCACGCCTAGCACAAACTTACAAGCCGGTTGTTTGAAGGACTGCAAATTCTAGACCAAACATCTGGCACGCCCAGTGGGACAGTGTCAAGATTACGGGCTTCAGCGAATATCGAAAGGAATATCCTTCGTGTTCCAAACCAGAACACATAACTGCAAGGCCACATAACTCGGCTCACTGTAGGAAACTATCTACAGAACAAGCCATTAGCAAGTTTGGTGCCATGGCTAACGAAGGTCAGTCACAGAGCCTTATTGAGCACGTTGGAGCATTGAGCTCATCATTGGATAACCTGACTAAAGGTTTCCAGGAGGTCTGCGATCGAGCCCGGCAGCAGGACAAAAAGGCCGAGATTCAAGACCTGAGATATACTGACCTAGCAACTAAGATGAACGAGAATCAGCAAGCGCTGAATAAGAGGATGGATATGTTCATGGAGGCTTTAAATGCCATGAGAACTGAACAACTTATCCGCCAACAGCCTCCAGAAGAAGAGTTGCTAGAAGAGGTCGATCACCAGGTGGATAGAAGAACCGTGCACCGAGAGGGATTTGGCCCACTTCGTTTGGGTGATGAACAATTAGCGGTGCACAATAATCAGAACCCTGGAGGGGCTAGAGGACGACAGAGGGCTCCAAGGCAGCAACCACGTCGTTCGCCAACACCGAATCAAAAGAGACCTCAGCTGGACTGGGATGCGGTCCAGAATATGATACAGGAGGCAATAAGGGCAACTCCCGTCGTTGCTGTGAACACTGCATACGCACATCCGTATCCAGAATGGGTGGCTGAGAGCCCATGGCCAGAACATTATCGACAGATAAGATTCACTTCGTTCTCAGGAGAAGGATCTGAAGACGCAGCCACCCACATCGCAAGATTCACAGGCGAGTGCGGACCATATGGTGCGGACACTGTTTTTAAGTTACGCACGTTTGGGGCCTCATTGTCAGGGTCAGCATTGACATGGTACACCAAGCTGATACCAAGATCGGTCCCTGACTGGAACGTGATGGAAACCATGTTTCGAACCACATTTGGAACCGTGGAACCAGAGGTTGACTTGTCTTCTTTGACAGCTATGTATCAGCAACCTATGGAGTCATCTGTAGAGTTCCTCAAGAGGTTCAAGATTCAGCAGGCCAAGTGCAAAACTCCAATCCCGGAGCCTGACTTGATCAAAATTGCAATTCGAGGGTTGGAAAAGAGGCAGAGAGCAAAACACCACGATGGAGTGTTCTCTAGCATGGCTGACCTAATGAACAGGGTTGGCAGTTACCAGTACTTCCTGAATGAGCTGGACGACGACGCTAACAATTCCAGGAACAACTTGGCTCTCATCCCAGGAACGCTGAGGCCCAGAATGCCTCCAGCAAGGCACAAGACTGTGGGGGCAATATATTCCCATATGGATCCCTACTATTCGGCCCCACAAGCTATGCCTTATGCAGACCCATACATGATGGGCTATGAGGAAGAAGTCGCAGCAGTTGAGTTAGCAGGCAGACAGCCCATCAAGTCCCAGGTGTTGAAAATATCTAAGGAGCCAGTAAAGATTTCGTTCGCCGCGTTTGCCAAGCCGGAGTACGAGTCCTATACATATAATGCACACAAGGCACCGGAAATTTTGGAGGATTTGACGGCATTGGGGAAGGTAAGGAATGACTTTGGACCTCCCCCTACACAGGAACAGCTCAAAGGAAAGAAGTACTGCAGGTTCCATAATCTCTGGAACCATAACACATCAGAGTGCATTCGCTTGAAAGACACCATCCAGACTTGGATCAACGAGGGAAAGCTCGGAGCGAATAAAGAAAAGACTGCGGCTTGGGTGGACATTGATCCTTTCCCCACAATCAATATGGTTGACCTAGTGCCATATGAGGGAAAGAAGGAGAAGCCGCTACCAGCAAGACCAAAGTTCAAAGAGTACACTTACGACGCCAGTAGGGCTCATGTTATCCTGAACAAGCTGATTATGGCCAACGAGGTGGCCATCCCATGGGGAGTTTACCCCCCAGAAGAAGCCATAGCTAGTAAGATCTATTGTAAGTTTCATAACTTGTGGACTCACAAGACTTCTCAGTGCATGCAGCTCAAAGATCAGATACAACAGTGGATCAATGAGGGGTCAATCACCTTTTGTGATCCAGCGGTAGCAGATGTGGCTGTGATCGATTTGGCTCGGGGTAGCAGAAAACTGACGCTTGACCTGAACAATGTCGATGGAGAAACAGAAGTGGTCAAGCGGAAAGAATCAAGAGCAGGTGCATCAGTAGTCATGTTGTGTGATAGGTGCAAAACTGAATGTGGCATTGCTAAAGAGCCACAACAGGAGCAGAAGAGTACTGTTACTACACCCCCTGAAGCGTATCAGCCACACAGTCCAAAGCAGATGAGAAGATCAGCAAGTCCTAGTCAGAGGGATTCCAACCTCTACCTGCGGTTACGCCAGGCGAGAATGGAGCAGAAGAAGCCAGTGGTCTACCCGCAGGACGTAGTAACTAAACCTTACATACCACCAGCTTCCCGGAATATCCTCAAAGACAACGTCTGGATGGTCAGAGAAAAAGGAAAGGTGGTAGAAGCTACGCCTACTCAGACTAGGAACGTGCAGCGAAGATATGGTAGAACCAAGAGGCTTTTGGAGGCTTTGGATAAGGGTCTAGTCAGCCCAGATCAAATCAGGGAGACTCCGGAACAGTTAAGGCGGAAGCTGGATTTATTGTCAGCTAGACCTTTTTGTCCTATCAGGAACGTTCGCGAGACCTCTGAGACTTCTACCACCAAGCATAGCGGACAAAAGAGGGTCTCGCGAGAAGAGAATAGCGGCGAACGAAAGTCTGTATGGTCAAGGGTAGGCACCGACAAAAGTCAACATACGCGAGAATCAGTCTGGTCGCGGGTAGGTCAAAAGGGGGTGGTTGAGATACCTACTTCCACCTGTACTAAGACACCTGAGACGTCTCTGGCAAAAAGGGTTAGGATATCAGAAGGTCCTAAGAACAAAGACTTGAAGGAAACGTCGAAAACAAAGTTCGAATGGAGACCAAAAGCAGTTCAGCGTCAGGATCAGGAGTCTCGAGAAATAGATAAGGCTGAACCTATAATTGAGGTTGAGCAACAGAAACCTGTTCCAGAGGTTTCTTTGGTAAAGCAGATGGCTGAAGCATTTGCCCGTGTAGAAGAAGAATCAGAAGTCGATACTCCTCGAGTCATAGAAGATGATATGGAGGAAGATGAAGAAGAAACCGGGGGCATGGACGAAAGTTTGCCATGCAACGTGCTTTACGTGGAAAACGAGCATGGTGAGATGATCTCAGACCAATCTGAATCTGCTCAGGTTTACGTGACGACTGAAGCTGTGATACCCACTCCAGGGGCAAGCACTTATTGCAATATGGTGTATGTCTTGCCCTCTATGTACGCATTGGATGAGCCAATTTCGTCTGAAGTCTTCCTCAACATGTCGGGAGATGAGACTGGAGCGGAGTCATCCGTTCGCAGAGAAGAGCTTGCTGTAAAGAAGGATAAAGAGGACATGGACCCTGAGTTGAGAAGGAAATACGTTTTGTTCTCCAAGCCCACATTCGCCATGAAGCAACATTTGCGTCCATTGTACGTGTCTGCTGACATGATGGACAAAAGGGTCAGTAGGATATTGGTGGATACAGGGGCTGCTGTAAGTGTCCTTACCGTACAGACCATGAATTACCTTCAGGTTCCGAAGGAGAAAATTCTAGAAAGCAAGATGAAGGTAAAAAGTTTTGCTGGAAACATAGCTCAGACACTCGGTGTAGTGATACTAAAAATTAGGGTTGGTCCATCTGAGATGTATCAGACTTTCTTCGTAGCTGAGTGCACTGCTCCTTATACTATGATCCTGGGCAGAGATTGGCTTCATCAAGCCGGTTGTGTTCCATCATCACTCCATCAAGAGCTCGCTATCTGGAACCCAGAGACTGATGAGTCTGAAATAATCAAGGCCGATCCTAGACCATTCTCAGTAGCAGCTTGCTTTGTTGATGCAAGTTATTACAGTGAAGACATGAGGCCTTTAAGAGTCAGTGGTATCACAAAGAAAGGACATCCGTATGGGGTGACCTCCACTGAGCTTACGCAATGGGGATTGGCGCAACTTCAAGCAGACGCCAGTAGACCAATCTCCATGGTTTTACCCCAAAACAATCAATGAAGCCACAACTCAGCAAGGAGGAGTTGGAAGCCTACGCTTCCCTGCACCAGAGATTATCTATTTTTAGGCAGGAGCAAGAGGCTTATCAACAGGTGGCAGCAGTAGAGTACGTTAATGATGATGTTTTGGAATATGACGAGGAAGATGAGGAGATTATCCAGGCAGCTCCGGCAGCCTTGGATGATACTCCACCTAAGGTCAAGGATCCAGTAGAGAAAGTCAACCTGGGGACCCTAGAGGAACCAATAGAGGTTGGGATAAGTATGTATTTGGAGCCTGAACAAAAACAGAAGCTCATTGAGCTACTTCACGAGTACAAGGATTGCTTCGCAGAGAAATACGAAGACATGTCTGGGTTAGCACCAGAGTTAGTTTGTCACAAGCTACCAATCATGGATGGTTACAGGCCAGTCAGGCAAGAACCTAGACGAATGCATGCCGATACAGCGGCTTCAGTTAAGGAAGAGGTGGAAAAGATGATTAAGTCAGGAATTATTCGACCTGCAAAGTATGCCAAGTGGTTATCTAACATAGTACCAGTCAGAAAGAAGAATGGTAAGATGAGGGGTGTGCGTGGATTACAGGAATCTAAATACTGCCACACCCAAGGACGTGTATCCTATGCCCATGGCAGACATGCTAGTAGACGCCGTGGCAGGGCATGAGCTGTTATCGTTCATGGATGGAACCGCAGGATATCACCAGATTCCTGTGGAGGAAGAAGACAAGCACAAGACGGCTTTCAGATGTCCAGGATTTACAGGAGCATTCGAATACCAAGTCATGTCTTTTGGGCTTAAGAATGCTGGTGCCACATATCAAAGGGCGATGAACCTTATCTTCCATGACATATTAGGGAAGATATTGGAGGTTTATATTGATGATGTGGTAGTGAAGTCCAAGATTAAGGCAGACCACATAGAGGATTTGCGAAAGGTCTTCATAAGGATGCGAAAACATAAACTTAGGATGAACCCAGCTAAATGTGTCTTTGGGGTTCAGTCAGGCGATTTCTTAGGGTTTGTGGTTCATCAGCGTGGTATCGAGATTCCAGCGGACAAAGTCAAGTCGGTGATGGAAGCTCCAGCTCCAACTAACAAGAAGGGATTACAGCAATTACTAGGAAAGATTAACTTCTTACGTAGGTTCATCTCGAATTCAGCAGGAAAGATTCAACCCTTTACATCTCTATTAAAGTTGAAGGCAGATACAGAATTTCGTTGGGAAACAAGTCATCAGGAAGCGTTTGACAGGATAAAACAGTATCTTACTTCACCGCCAGTTCTGATGCCTCCACGGCCTGGTCACCCTCTGAAGCTCTACATTTCAGCGTGTGAAACATCCATTGCTGCACTTTTAGCACAAGATGAACGCCAAGAAGATGATAAAATGGTTGAGCATGCTGTGTATTACCTTAGCAGGACGTTGATGGATGCAGAAACCAGATATAGTGACATAGAACGATTGTGCCTCGCGTTGTATTTCGCCGGTTGCAAATTACGTCATTACATGTTATCTTTCACAACGGTAGTTGTGGCACAGACAGACTTGGTGAAATACATGTTAACTAGACCCATTCTTAGGGGTCGAATTGGTAAATGGGTGTTAGCTTTGTCTGAGTTTTCACTACAATATACACCTTTGAAGGCACAAACCGGACAGGCGGTTTCGGATTTCCTGCTTCATCATCCAGTAAAACAAGACTTACAGTACAGAGAGTTCGATGTGGTGGCCATTCTTCTGCAGCCCTGGGAGCTATATTTTGATGGGAGCAGCACCGAGAGTCTATCCGGCGCAGGGATTTCTCTGGTAAGTCCTCTGGGGGATCGTCATGCGTATTCTTTCCAACTAGAGTGGAAATGCACCAACAATCAGGCTGAATACGAGGCACTCATAATCGGATTGGAAATGTTGCTCGCAATGGGGGCAACAGTGGTAAGTGTTTTCGGCGACTCTTTGTTGGTAATCAATCAGCTTAAGGGAGCATACAAGTGCGCAACCTTCACTTTGGTTCCATTTTGGGAAAGGGCTATAGAACTGCTGGAGCAATTCAGTGATGTCACTCTAGATTACATCCCAAGGGCACACAACTTTGCGGCGAATGAATTGGCACAAATTGCCACTGGCATAACTTTGGCTGATGGAGTCTGCGAGCGGATTTTGAAGGTGGAAAGGAGGACATTACCTTCTTTCATGGCTCGGAGGGTAGACGCGGATGAATGGTATGTCGCTACGATAGAGGCTATCGATACAGATTGGCGTCAACCACTTATTGATTACTTGGATAATCCATCTACTCCAGTGGATAGGCAAGTCAGATACTTTGCCACTAACTATGTGTTACGAGGTGGCGAACTCCTACGCAGAGGAAAGGATGGAGTTGATCTCAGGTGTATCTTTGGAAAGGAAGCTAAGCGAGTAATGAGAGAGGTACACTTAGGAGTGTGTGGTTCGCACCAGGCTGGACCAAAGATGAGGTGGCTGATCCGTCGTTATGGTTATTTTTGGCCTTCGATCCTAAAAGATTGCATTGCCTTTGCTCGAGGATGTCAGGAGTGTCAAGCGCATGGACCAGTGCGGCATGTTCCAGATGTGCCCATGCAACCCATTATTAAACCTTGGCCAGCAAGAGGATGGGCGTTGGATTTTATAGGAATTATTCATCCAGCTTCGTCTCAGCAGCATAAGTTCATCCTGTTGGCAACCGATTATTTTACAAAATGGGTGGAGGCTGTACCCTTAAAAGATGCATCTGCTCGTACAGTTTGCAGCTTCATCTTCAGCAACATCATTAGCCGGTATGGTATCCCAGAATGTTTAGTCGCAGACAGGGGAGCAGCATTTCTCGCAAAGGAAACTGAAGACTTCATTACTAGCTATGGGATTAAGTTTCTGCATTCCACACCATATTATGCTCAGGCGAATGGACAAGCTGAAGCTAGTAACAAAGTCATAATCAATATCTTGCGAAAGATGCTGATTGACAATCCTAGAGATTGGCATAATGAGCTCGATCATACTCTGTGGGCGTATCGAACATCTAAGCGGTCACCTACAGGGACCACACCCTATGCCTTGATGTTTGGGCATGATGCAGTGTTACCCATGGAGATAAGTGTTAATTCTTTAAGGGTTCGTGAACAACATCAGTTAGTAGGGGAGGATTATGTTCAGGCCATGTTCCAAGAGCATGAACAGTTGGATACTACTCGTATGGAAGCCTTAGATCATATAATGGTTGAGAAACAACGAGTTGCTCGCGCGTATGATGCCAGGACACGTGGCAGAAGTTTTGGAGTTGGCGATTTGGTTTGGAAAGCAGTACTTCCCTTTGGCGAACATGTTCGCGGCAGGGGTAAGTGGTCGCCTACGTGGCAGGGGTCTTTTGTGGTTGACCAGATTGTGGGAAAAGGAGCTTTTTATTTGCGAGATTTGGATGGAGAAGTCCATAATAACCCTATTAATGGGAGGCATCTGAAACAGTATTTTCCAAGTGTTTGGGCTTCTGACGATCCTTTGCCGCCGCAGTCCACAGAGCAGCCTGTTTGCCAGCAAGGGGGCAGAGTTTAGAGCCTCAGGGTTTCGTTCGCAGAACTGGAATCTCGTCAGTTTCATTCATGTTGCTTAACGCCTAACCTGTTTGAGGTTTTTTGGCTTTTTGTGCACATGATAAAACTGGGGGGCACCATAGATATACAAACCAATTAATGTGGTTTTTCGAACTTTTTCGAAATTTTTGACAATTTTTTGGGAAGAACAAGTTGTGTTTTTCAAGCCCTAATTTATTTTGAACCAACACCTGTGGTTTATACATTGAACATAAACAATTTGTGTTTATTGCATAATATTCATAGATAACAAATACAGTGTTGAACAAGAACTGGTTGCAACAAATACAGTGTTGAACAAGAACAAAGCTGCTTAAAGAAAGAGCTATTACAACTCCTTTCATAAAGTCTCTCTTCAAACTGTTGCAGGTTTTGCTTCATCTTCCACCTTGCGCTGCCAGCTTGTTGAAAGCAAGTCGACGGTGATGGGAGTAGAAGCAACTTGGTCTGACCTGGCGCGGAAGAGGCTCGACAAGAGGAATCCTGTCGGCACAGAAGCCTTCTTCGGTCCAATACCAGAAGTCAATCCCCTCATCAAGTGGAATTTGGTTCCAGTGATGCACTTTGATGCGACTTCAGGGCTGGACGCATCAGATCTTATTCCTGAGGTTAGGTTGTGAAGCCTACCCAGGATTTGAGGTTTGGTTGTGAAGCCTAGAGGACAGAAAGGTTGAAGAAAGAGGTCTGGTGGAACTGCTTTGAGACTGAAAGGAGAATACATGTTCTTGGTTGTTGAAGGTGATGAAAGGAATTGATCGATATTTATAGGCGAAATGCTAGGTCTTCACCGAGGGGAACTGAATGGTTTGCTATTCGTTCATTGGTCAAGCATTTATCACGCGTGCTGTGTTTGTTGAATGCGGTAAATGCGCAAGTTAATGGTGCAACGTTGCAGTTAAAGTTGGGAACAGTTTTCGAGAGGTCAAGGATATGGAATTAATTTGAAAAGATCTTCTGCATTCAGAATAATATTCGCGAACAAAGTCAGAACAGATAGCCAGTTAGATAAATTTACTAATGTGCTTAATGTTCGCTAAAGCAGTATCAAGGGCGTTTTGGATATTTTCTTCGTTGATCAGGGAATCCTCGATCCTGTCGTCCACCTGGTTGATCATTTGTTGCAGAGTCTGATAGGAATTCTTCTCTTGCTCCAGGGCGTTTAAGTTGTTCTGGGTTTCCTCTTCAACAATTGCTAATTGGGCCTCAATCTCAGCTTTTTGACGTTTGAGATCAGCAAGTCGGTTAGGAAACAACTGGGTCGCGTTATGGACAAGTTTGGTAAGATTGGTGGCTTTGGCAACCCGTTCGGCTTGGAACTTCTCTTTCTGTTGATGATACTGAGGAGCCTCCAATCGCGTGGCTCTGGCACGCTCAGACAAGGTTGCAGCATTGGTTGTGAATTCCCACAGACGCTGCAATTTCTTCAAGAGTCTTTCGTCAGCTTGAACTCGAAGGATACGAATGGCATCTTCAATTTGGATCCTAGTATGTGGGTGGAGAAGATCCTCGTGCTCCAGGTTGCGGAGGAATAGTGTCGCATCAGCGATGGATTGGTTTGCTTGAAAAGGATCCAGCATTAGTTGAACTTGCTCGATGAGGGAAGGCGTAGCATGATCAGAAGGGGAGGTCACTAGAAGGTTCTCCGGAATCTGGCAAGTAAAGAAACAATAAGTGTTTGTAAGAATACAAACAGAAGCTGCAGAGTAAAAATTGTTACCTTTGGGTCAGTTTTAGTTGGGATTACCGGTTGAAGCACTGGTTGAGCAATACCATTTGCGCGATCGGCATTCGCGATAGCAGTTTCGTTCGCCAGAGAGACTGCGTTTGCGGGGGGAATTTCATTCGCGCGAATATCAGTCGCTTTTCTCTGAGGCGAACAGGAAATTGTCTCGCAGGGAATTGGCTCATTCGCAGCAACAGTTTGGATAGGAACAAGCTTAGCGCTTTCACTAAAGACCTCTCCCATCATAGTATCCAGGATCGGAGAAGCAACTGACTCGGAGGAAGAGCTAACTTCAAATACAGGAATCGGTCCCTGAAACGACAGAAGCACAATTGAGCTCAAGATCATTGAAATATTTCCAATTGAGTGGGTTATTGAAACAATACCTCTTGATCTGCTTCAGTAGGAGTCCCAGTGTCCAGGTTAGCTGAGGGAGAAGCTGCCTTATGGGCCTCAGCAGAGGTTACTTCAGCCAGGACAGTCAGGTTCGGAGCGCCAGAGGCAGTAGGATGTTGACTGCATTCCTCGGGGGATTGCACGCCTTCAGGAATAGACTGCATAGGCTGATCTATCTGTAAGACAATCAGAAAGTTAGTTGACTTGACTACATAAGCATACGAGCTTTCGAATTAATTGAACCCATACCTGGGGTTGAGGAACGGCTTCTTCTGTAAAAGGACTTGGTTTGGACCTTTTGAGAGGGCGAACACTAATTTTGTTCGCATGCTTCTTGGTTCTTTGGGGACGCTGCAGGGAAAGAAGTTGGTCAGAAGGGTATATAGATCAGGGAGTTGATCATTATAAAGGAGTTTAAAATACCTGGGGGGCAGGAGATACTTCTGTTCGCATCTCAGGAGCCAAGGAAGGATCAGCGTTTTGGCGAGGGCCGTCAATGGCAAAAACAGCCAGGTCTTCGGCATGACGGAATTGTGTCTGATATGGCTGGAAGATCTGTCTAAACACAGATAAGTGGTTTGGGTTCATTTGCCCTCGTTGATTGATGTCCACCACCTAGTGAACTCATTAGTAGCCGCGAAGCTCAGACGTACTCCGCCAAGGGGATAGGTGTTGACAGGCTGAATGATGTCTTTGAAGCTGGAGGGAATGGAATCAGGATCAATCCCGGCATTGTAGGTTTCTCGCCACGAAGTGAAATGGTTGCGGCTAGCCAATGGGGGATATGGAATGCTTTGGCACATTCCAAATTGCCTCGCGAAGAAGTTGGGGGCATAGATTTCTACTCCGGCTCTCCCTGGTAGTTTGAGGTCGCGATTGGAAAGGAGGCGTAGAAAGAAAAAGAGCTGCAGGACGTTGTGGCGGTTGCTGAAGATAAAACCTTCATTTACAAGAGAAGGGTATGTGCGTCTGCAGATAACGGTAATAGAATCTGAAGGCAGGCTTTCCATACTATACAGATGGTGGAAACAACGCGAATAGCTAATGGCTGGAGGATGTGGAGCGGACACGATGGTTTGGCCTAAAACCTTATCTTTTAGGAAACTGGTGACAGAAGAAGAACGGAAAACAGGAAAATAGGTTTGAAGCCACAAGTCCAAAATCCAAAGAGGACCGCTAACAGATCTGTGTTTAAAGGGCTCTAAGGATAGAAAGTGTAGTGACCTATATAGTAATCCGGTGGCTAATTCTAGAAGGTTGAGAGGGATACCATTGTAAAGTAGCTCAGCCGTTCTGGCCCAGGCGAAGGTGGGTTTATTGGTGGCACTACATTCAACATATTTGAGTAGCCAGAATTCCAGAAATGCTAGGCCACTTAGATCATCGTCAGTACTCCCATAGTGACTGACCCACGCGGCGTATGAGTTGGGGCGAGGCTGATCAGAAGGGATTTGATGTTCCAGAGCAAGGTCGTTGAGAGGACTTGGTGCGTTGGCGAATGGAAACCCGGTAATTGTATACACATCCAGCAGGGTGATACCCATTGGGCCTGCGGGGAGATGGAAGGTGTTTGATGAAGTGTCCCAGAAACAGACTGCTGCTGCCAGGGGAGCTCTGTTGCAGCCAGACTTCAGGGAGAAGCAGAGGTCAATAGGGTCGGCGATTCCAACGGCCTGCCATCGTTCAAGGTCTTTACTACGGCGTTGTTGGTACCACTGGATCTCGGCGTCATTAGTGTTCGGTCACTGCCCAAATCTGGTCTGGGCGTCTGACTTCTGCCAGTCAATGAAGGAAGCTTCTTCCTTGCGAAAGATTAAAGGGGGAATTCGGGATGCATGTTGGCGGTAAGGCAGTTCAAGTGGGTTTGGGAAGACATCGACCCAAGGACCCAGGTCGCAGGTTTGATCAATCTTAACTTTCAACCAAGAACCCTTGTGTTTTGGAGCAGGTCGGAGGCCAGCCATGGCTTGGACAAAGTTTAGGGCTTCATGCTCAGAAGGGGTTCTGGGTGCGGTTTTCACAGCAGAGAAGGTGTGTTTGGGTGCCATTGATTTGGAAGTAGGAACGGCGGCGGATTATCTCAGGAAGGTTTGAAAAGAGTTGCAGAGGGAAATGATGGTTGAGTGTTCTGAGGAGTTTGACAATGAAAAGACGTTTGCTTTTGGTTAAATCAATGCTAAGGTATAGCTCTTTTCGATTTTCGCAAACGGGCTTAATCTCAAGAACTGGGGGGCAATGTTGGATCCAGAAGTAAAAAGCCCATTTATAGAAAGGCAAGTGGACCGATGCCTGCGGTCAAGAAGGTCAGAGGACGCTTGGAAGGTCAAAAGCGCTCGCAAGGAGCACAGTAACAAAGTACGCTCGCGAAAGGGGATAATTTGTTCACAGGGGGAAACGCGCTCGCGAAGCAGGGCGTGTGTTAACAGAATACGTTCGCGGTTGGAAGAGCGTTCGCAAGAGTATTATAAAAATTAGACACGTGGTTGCAGGAGGGTAAGTTACCACCAGAATAGTGTTGGGCTTACACGATTGGGCTTTAAGAGTTAGTCTTGCACTACAAGAAGGATTATTTGAGGCCATACCTTGATTCGCAAGGAAACCTCTACCCTAGTATTCACTATATAAAGAGTTGAGGTGCAAGAGAAGAACTAACTACATCTATCAACAAACAGACAACAACTTCGCCACGCGAAAGTCTTCAAAGCCTCTCCGGAGCAACCAAGCCTGATCCGTCAGCAACCGTAGCCTGATCCGTCAAGCTGCACAAGGGACTTAATCCGTTAAGTCTGACAGGTTTCAATCCGTTGAAATCTCTCTACTCCCCTGTTCGATCCGTTGAGCAGTGCTTACTCCCACAAACAGTTCTGGAGAACCCGTTCGCCAGTCCATATCCTGCATATCTTGATACCCGCTGCTTAGTGTTCTTGCATACTAAGTAAGATTCGGCCATCCACAAGGGGTGGAGAAAAATCCTAGAGGGACTTTTCCCTTGTAGGTCTGAGAAGAGAACCCAGCACAGAGGAAGAAGATCGGCGTCTGTCACGGTCGCTGTGAGAAGAAGTCAGAAGAGGGAAGCAGACAGCATCCAGCTTCAAGGTTGTACCTAACCCAAAGGTACTGGCACGCCTAGCACAAACTTACAAGCCGGTTGTTTGAAGGACTGCAAATTCTAGACCAAACAAATACAAGAAGAGATTATGAGTTTTGCTGAAATACAAGATAATATTCTTACCTACTTGAGGTTTGAATATGCTCTATCATATACTTAACGGTCTACCCTGAGGCTTTAAAAACAAGAGACAATCCCTGTGTCTTGAAGTTACTGCCTTACTGCTAGGAAGTCCAAGATAAAGAAGATTTGAAGACGAGAGTGCAAACCACACAAGTGGATTATGGCTCTTAGCCGACGGAACAATTGTGTCTGCTAAGAGTATTTTTTTTTACTCCTAAGCTCTTAGCCGACGGAAATTCCGTCGACTAAGATCTGTCGGCTAAGACACGTCGGTGAAGACCCTAGCCGATGAAATAAATTTTTCTGTCGACTAAGAGACAATCTAGTCGACATAAATTCCGTCTGCTAAGGTCCGTCTACTTTCTTAGCCTACGGAATGATTTCATCGGTTAAGTTTCTAGGAGACAGAATTATTTTAACATAAAAACAAATTAATAATCATCGTAGTCGACAGAACAATTGATATTCGGTTGCTAAATCTCACTCGACACAATATTTTGAATTCTGTCGGCTAAGAATATCTTAGAAGACGAAAATTCCGTCGGCTAAGATTCTAGCCGACAAAATTATTTTGAAGTAAAAAAATTAAAAAAACAAACTCTTACCCGACGGAATATTCCACCACCGCACACAACCATAAAAAACCATCACCACAGCCACACCCCACCAACACCCACCACCACACACCATAAAAAAACCACCACCACAACCACACACCATAAAAAAACCACCACACACCACAACCACAATTTGGAGAAGAGAGATTTTCGAGAACAAAAGAGAGGAGAAGAGAATATTTAAAGAAGTTTTTTTTATTTTATTTTTAAAATTTTCAGAAATTTAGCGCGGGAAGTCGGAATTTTGAAATTTTTAGCACTTACCCGATGGAATGCAATAATTCCGTCGGCTAAGTGATAAATAATTTTTCTGAAATTTGGTAAAAACCATTTTGTGGGAAAATTGTTCTGAATTTTTTTTTCCCTTAGCCGACGAAATTAAATAATTTTGTCGACTAAGTATACCTTAGGAGACGGAATTATCTAATTCCGTCGGCTAAGTGATAAATAATTTTTCAGAAATTTTGGTCTAAAATTTCAGAAAAATTATTCTGAATTTTTTTTGCCCTTAGCCAATGAAATTAAATAATTTCATCTCCTAAGGTATCACCTAGTCAACAGAATTATTTAATTCCGTCGGCTAAGGGGTAAAAAATTATTTAAAAAAAAACTTAGGCGACGTTATAATTCTGATGATCAAACTTGACAAACGAGAATCTGACCGTCTTATGATCATTATAATAAAACATGGATATGGTAAAAAATTCAACTTGTTCCGACAATGTTAAGTGTTCGATCCAGACGGTTAATCCAGTAAGTCAAACCCCTAAACGCACGAAAACGATTATTTGATCATCTAAATTACGTATTTTGGTCAGACCTTCAACTGAAAATAGTTTCAAATCGATGAGTTGTATTCAGTGGTATAAAAATTTACTGAAAAATAACCCCCGAAGATAGAGCTACCCATAAAGAGAAAGAATGGTAAATTGCGTTGACCGTGATTAACGGCATCGAGACTGTACCAGAATTAAGTGATTTTTCAACAGTATACATATTTCACCATTCCGGTCATATCTTATTTCACAACTTTTTTGCATTTGAAGGTTCTACGTAGAGTTTGTTTTTCAAATGGAACATTTACTTAAAACTTTGTAAACAATTTATACAATATTAGTTGACATGTGATTTTGATGATCAAACTTGACAAATGAAAATCTGACTGCGTGATATGATCATTATAGTAAAACATGGAAATGGTAAAAAAATCAACTTGATCCGACAATGTTAAGAGCTCGATCCGGACGGTCAATCGAGTAAGTAAAACCCCTAAACACACGAAAACGGCCATTTGACCGTCTAAATTAAGTATTTTTGCCGACCTTCAACTTAAAATAGTTTCAAATCGTTGAGACACAACCAGTGGTATAAAAATTTACTAAAAAGTAACCCCCGAAGATAGGGATACCCATAGGGAGAAAAAATGGTAAATTGCGTTAATCACAACTAGCGGCACCGAGACTTTGCCGGAATTACGTGATTTTTCAACCGTAGATGTATTTCCCCATTCCGGTCATATTTTATTTCACTATTTTTTTTGTGTTTGATGGTTCTACGTAGTGTTTGTTTTTGAAACGAAACATTTACTTAAAACTTAGTAAACAAGTTATACAACATTAGTAGACATGTTATGATTCTAATGATCAAGGTTGACAAACGAAAATCCGACCGTCTGATATAATTATTATTGTCAAACATGGTTATGGTAAAAAATTCAACTTGATCCGACAATGTTAAGCGCTCGATCCGGATGGTCAATCATGTACGTCAAACCCCTAAACGCACGAAAACGGTCATTTGACCATATAACTTACGTATTTTAGCTAGATCTTCAACTGAAAAAGTTTCAAATCAATGAGACGCAACTAGTGGTATGAACATTTACTAAAAAAATAACCCCTGAAGATAGGGCTACCCATAGAGAGAAAGAATGGTAAATTGCGTTGACCGTAACTATCGGGACCGAGACTTTGCCGGAATTACGTGATTTTCAAACGTAGCGTATTTCACCATTTCGGTCATATCTTATTTCACGACTTTTTTGAAAATTTTTCTTCCTATGTACATTTCTACAGAAAAAACTTATGGCTGATTTGCTAATGTATTTTAAATCTTAGCCGACATAATAGATTCTTAGCTGACAGAATATAGTTTTTTCCGTCAGCTAAGAAAGCTCTTAGTCGATAGAAATTGTCATATTCCATCGGCTAAGCTCTTAGGTCTTAGCCGACGGAAATAGCCAGGAACATGGATTTGTCGGCTAAGAAGTGCTTATTCGACAGAAATTCCTGACGAACTTATTCCATCGACTAAGAGCTTCTTAGGAAAAGCACTTTTTCTCCTTACAGACAGAATTGTTTCTGTCGGCTATGAAAATCATAGCCGACGGAACAGTTTAGATTCTGTCGGCTAAGAGTGAATATCCATTAGTGCCAGCAAATTACAGTTGCAGCTACTGTATGTCAATTTCACAGATTAAACTGGGAAGATACATAAAGAATTAGAAGGCAAGCTGCATATCTAAGAAAAGCCATGGATGTCTACTTTCGAGCAAAAGTTACGGTTCATAATTTTCAACATTCTAGTAGAGTGTTATGACAGTTTAAGTGTCGAGAGGTCAGAATGCGTGAAAATCTGCACCATATGTTTGTACATATGACGAATGGACCTTGCAAGCTCTAATGATCTGGTGAATGCATACTGCCTCGTTTCGTATACATACAAACATGCTTGGGGTCTTGAGCTTCATGTTTTGCTCTCCTTTATTCTCTCAATTTGGACACCAAAACTGGGGGCACATAGGAAATGAAGCAGATATTTCAAATTTTTGAGGTTTTATGATTTTCAGACTTTTGGTGGTGTCTGCTTTGGACCAATACATGTGGCCTATATATGAGGAGAATATTAGAACTTCATCTGATCTGTGCACGTATGTGTTCTTCGTGAAATGCATGCATAAGAGTTACTCTTTTCCCTCGGTCAATATTAGTGGTTGCTAGTCCAGAATATTTAAACAACTCTGTGTTTCTCGAAGCTAATGACAATGGCATTCATGTTATAAATATGAGGTAGAAGACAATTGACATGGCTTTGGTTAGGAGATTAAAGTTTCTCACAACTGAAGAGTTCAAGAGGCAATGATGTTATGTAGCTACCTCTCAAATTTTGATAAGCTTAAAAATAAACTTATAAATAAACCCTACAATCACAATTAAGTTGTCGATAGTAGTATAAGAAAGTAGAGGTCTCCCGCAGAGGATTGTGTATAAATCACCAATCTAAAACTCAATCTAAACTTAAAAACCTAATCTGTCCAGTTAGAAAGAACTGATCGGCAAACGACTCTAAACTACTCCAAATATGACGACAATTTATGGACACGAACTAGACACACTAAACTAACTACTGACAAAGTTTCATGATTTTTGGAGTTGATTTACTATACTAAATAAATTCGAAAAAATAGAGGACAGAAGAAATACGAAAATAAAATAATGTTTTTGGGTTTTGAAATACATAAGATAATAATAGCTAGGAACAACCATACACCACTAGAACATATTTCACCAAATATTTGTTAATCTACATGCTCTTATTCAATCGAATGTCTTTACCCAAGCTAAGCCAATGATGTGTTGAACTTAACCTATCAACCTTTCTTACTTGGTATGTTAAGAGAATGATGTTTTCAACTTAATTTAGCTTCTAACATGAAACCTAGTGTAATGTTCTCGCACAGCTCTCACATAGAAATTAGTAAGAT
The DNA here is from genome assembly GCA_951800085.1 of Comarum palustre. NCBI lineage: Eukaryota > Viridiplantae > Streptophyta > Magnoliopsida > Rosales > Rosaceae > Comarum > Comarum palustre. The sequence continues at coordinate 3,898,426 of OX637583.1, forward strand.
CGAAAAGATTATGAATAAAGCTAGGCAATTTTGATACTGATGTTGCCCTAATCTACCTAGATGTCAATTCATATGAATGAGGCTCAAGTCACTCATGTGCTACTTTAGATAATATGTTTGACATGATGATCAAAAAAATCATAACAATAAAACCCTAGCATGCTTACTACATTTGCAACCATAATAAACAAAACCAGAATTTATCAATCAGAAACCAATGAATCAACAAACATTCAATATCCAAGAAACAATAAAATTAATGCCAAAATCTTAGTTTACACATGTTTAGGGCTTAGGCAACCCTTAAATATCAAAAACTATTAGAAAGACATAGGAAAAATAAAATAAAACATTAGAAGGGGAATGAGAAAAGGATGGCAGCAATGGACTGATGTTGTGCGCCTAAAGCTAGATATCTCCAAACTCACTGGAATGATGTCAAGTCTTCCTTTTATATATAAGCAGCTGCTATTAAGGTTAGAAAACACTAATTTTCGTCCATGGACTTGCCTTTGTGGTCTGAGCCTTAAAATTAAAGTTTCCATCCAAATCAGAAATTCTGGCAGACAGACCTTTGGCCACTAAGACGTTCATAACTTCTTCAACAAAAATAGGTATTAATGATCCGTAAAAAGTTCTAGAAAGTAGACTCTTGTAGATTTCCGTTGATATATGGCTCATCTCCTGGATAATTATGAGTTAATTACAATACTCTGTTGAAGTTGACTAATGATTTCTGACAGATTTTCTGATTTCTTTCCTTCAAAACTATGAATTCCTTTTCCTTCAAGATTTCTTCTTTTTTGCTTCTCTTGTAAGACCGCACCTCAAAATTTTCTTTTTTAACAGGATCAGACGAGTTATAAAGGGTTGTAACCGCGCTGTTGGTTTTCCCTGAATAAATATCCTAGTTTAATATCGAGATATTATCGATATTGGGGAGAAAATAGAATAATTGTCCCGAGGGTGTAGAATATATTAATACGAGTCCATTGGTATGTTCGGAATATTTTTCAGAGCTACGGGCTGATTAACATGGATTTATTTAGTTTACGGAAGTAATAAAAGTTATTTACTTTACCGTAAAAAGATGACTTTGTGATAAGTCGAGAATCTGGGAAAACTTCCTTCGGGAAAGTTGTAGAGAACATTAATACGAATCCGTGGGTATGTCCTGTGAATTAATCGGAGTTCGTATGCGGAAGTTATTAAGGATAATGTGTTGCTACTGTACGGTAAATGGTAAATAGCAAAATATCTATTTACTGTTCACGGTAACTTTTATTATTCAATCTTGGCCGTTTGATTTTCATATATATAAGGGGGGTGTTGACCGGGGGTCGCTCTTCTCTCTCTCTCTCTTTTCTCTCTCTTCTCTCTCCTTCCTAAGCTCGATTGTGAACGCAATCGTTCAGAGGCAGCCACCGGCGAGCCCCACCACTACGTGTCCTACCTCACCTCAGTCGCCACACTCTCGCGTTGACCGCCATCAAGCCCAAAGTCGGAGACGCTGCACCAGAGGATCGAACGAAGAGGGGGGAGGTGTAGATCGAAGCCGGATCGAGTCCATGGTGTCGCCGGAGCGTGTGGGTGGTGCAGGGGGCAGCGTTTAGCGCCCACTCGACTCCTTGTCAAGTGTGGGAACGTTGACTGGGATCGAGGAAAATAACGTCGAGGTTGCAATGGGGGTTTCCCGAGCGGAACCGAGAGGCATTGTCTCCCTCCTCCCCAATTCATTTAACCTGTGTTGTTGTTGGACGGTTTCGCCGGTTTAGGGTAGAAATCTGGTCGGTTTGCCGACCGGTGATAGGTTAGGGTTAAAATGGTAAATCCTTGGGTTTTTACCACGGTAGATCTGATATTTTTACCATTTATCGCGGGTGTGAAATGACGGAATTGCCCTAGGCAGTTTGGAGTAATTACAGGGGTGTCATCAGGGTTAAAATTCTAGAAATACTCCTGGTAGTTGGAGATAATTACATGATTGCCATTGAGACTGAAATTCCAGAAATGCCCTTAGCAGATTTGTATATTTACAAGATTGTCACTAAGGTAAAAAAGATCATACTACTCCTGGCTGTTTTATATATTTACAGGGATGCTATTGAGGTTGAAAACACATAAATGCCCCTGGCTATTTTGTCTATTTACAGGGGCTGTCACTGAGGCTGAAATTTCTAAAATACCCCTGGCAGCTTAGCATATTTACCAAACTGCCTTTGAGATCGAATTGACTATACTGCCCTTGATAGTTTAAGATGGTTACAAGGGTACCCTCTAGTTGATATTACAGTTATGCCCCTGGAGGATTTGTTATTTACATGGATGCATTTTATGTTGTATTTTTATGTGTGAATGTTGTATATAATTGTGGTGGAATGTTCGAGATAATTCTGATAGATAGTGGGTTGGTGAATACCTCAGCGGAGAGGCTAAACTCTAGATATGCATTAGGCGTTTGCTATCCATAATAATAAACCGACTGATATGTAGTAAAGCCGAATTTTCCCCGTTAGTGCGTTAATTAAAATAAGAGCTACGTATGGCTTGATTCCTCTTCAAATGGTACGTAGGCAGCCTGACCAGATTTGGGTGCAGTCACAAATAACATCTAGACCCTAGGTCCTCAGAAATGGTTCGAATTGAAATCCATCTCAGTCATCGGGATAACCTCAGGTATAGCGAGGTTTATTTCGGCGTCGTTTGGATTGTATGACAAATGGTTTCTTCAAATGGTTATCCCTTCTCAAGGAAGATTACGAGTAAATCTCTCTTGGGATGAGTCCCGCACGTTCTACCTTGAGTTTAGGGAGGTAAACTCGGGTTGGTGCATAAACTAAGTTACAACGAATATTGTTTAAGGAATTACATAGCTAAATAATGTCGGAAATGCATTAAGAACATTGCATAAAATGCACATATCAAATTCCATTCGCTAGAAGTCATACTTAGGAAAGGTGTTGCAGTTCTCATCGGATTATGTTGGGGGCTTATAGAACTTCAGAATTTGCCCATCTCGCCTTTAGTATATTAAAAACCAATTAGACCATGATACACAGTCCATGCCTGCTTGTACATGGGGGCTGCTCTTTTTATCTCCATGCTTACTCGAGTAGTTCTGAAGTTTCATGAGAAGAAAGAGGAGAACCAAGTGATGGTTTTATTATGGTAGCAGGTTCATGACAACTGGGAGTTACATGTCATAGTTTTAACTGTTAAATGTGAGGTATGAGGGTAGAGCTACCAGACTCATTCTATTAGGCCAATACTTGTGGCCAAAATGTTGTGTTTGGTCAACGAATTGCAGAAGCAGCCCTTCGCCCCTAAAGCAAAGAAGAAATAGGGATATGTACGAAGGTGGTCATGCTGTTTGGAATAATGTTCATGAAGGCACCTTACAAAGAGCAATTTTAGAACTAGCATAGTGGTTCAAGCTTTCAAGGTCTCTGAAGTCACCATGCATTGAGTGGACTCAAGAATCATATTTGGATTCAATTTTAGTATATCAATCTGAAGAATCATAATTGGATTCATCAAGTTTGCTCGCTCTCCTTTGAAGGTTGGCAAGAGTTGTATTTAATTATTGGTGATGGTGAGACAAAGGTCTAGTTGTGTAAGTCTTTACACAGGGGGGCTTCAAACACCATGTTGGCAGCAAGAGATTTTTCAAGAAAAGTCACTATGTGATTAATGTTAATTTCAAAGCATGGAGTTAGAGGGAACACTGCAACTTTCTAAAGTTTATGGTTTGGGAGCACGAAGATTTGTGACAAACCCTATAACATTCATTGCCATAATCAAGCAGAAGACCAGTAGCATTTTCTTGTAATCAATTTTATATTAGGGGGTTGTGAGCCGCAAACCATACTCAGATTGGATTTATTCATACCCTTAACAATAACTTTCAGAGTTGTTGCTAGGACACAACGATTTTGACGTGATATAGGGCATACAATTTGACATTCACCAGAAGACGTATCTTTCGGAGGAATAGAGACAGAGTTGACGACAGTACATGAGAACCAGTTTATGGTTTGGCAAAGCATTCAAAGTAATAGAACATGTTCATTTGTGTCTGATTACCATAAGGAGCTTGTAGTTTGTCATCATGGAGCCAAATTTTTACAAGCGTACAAGAAAGTAAGTTCAACTCTACATATGCAGCTCAGTTACATTAGATGCTACAATGCATACATGAGGCTTGCAAGTTTAAGTTTAATCGGCCTATGCTCATTTCAGTCTTAACCGATTACGTGGTTTACATTTGCTGCATTCAATTAAACTGAGGGCTATAGTATACATATTTTGTCAATTCCTGAAACAAATTTTTGAAATTTTTGAGTTTTGATCTTATGAAACTTTTTAAGTTTCAGTATTCAAACGTCATTGAACCAACTCCTGTGGTTTATCAAAATCAATTTGTGATTTTGAAGTCTATTTATATGTGAGATTGATCATCTTCATTCAATTTGTGTTTTCAGTTTTGATGCTTTTGGATGAAAAACTAATGATTACACATAGTGAAATACCTTAGCGGGCTGAAGAGAGAGGAAGGAGACAAAGAAAAGAAAGTTGCAATGAGCACGCGTCTATGCAAGTGAAAACCAAAGATGGATTAGTACGACATGCACGGAAGAAGCGAAAGGAAGGAAAGAAAAGGATGATGAAGAAGAAGTTGATTACATGCTCCATTACAGAGAATACCAAGTTCAATGAAAATGTCCCACACAGAAACCTAACCAAATAAAATAGACTGAAGAAAACAAATACATAATCAAAATGTCACAAAGCCAGAGCCCTATTGAGACCAACTTGAACTCCAAAACCCAGAACAACTTTAGCAATGTGAATTGGATGGAGTGTTCCAAAAGTTCTTATATTAATTACTTGGTTACGTTTGTTCCCATGCACCATCTTCTCTATGAGATTCTTACCGGAACACAACGGAACAAAGAGGGTCATTTTTTGACGAAAAATAAAGATTGAAGAATTGTTTGATCGTGACAAATTATTTTCGGACATTCAAGTTAGTTGGGTTTCTAAAAGACTGATTTAATTATTTTTAAGATTTATTTTTATTAGTTTTTATGATTTTATTTTAATTAGTTTGTTGTAGGCTTTATTTTCATTATAACCCATGTGCTTTAGGCTTTTTTGTTAGTCGCCTTTGAGTTTCATACTCCAATATAAGGAGCCTTAGTTGATGTATTTCGTAATCTTATCTTTTTATAAAACAAAACATTTAAGCTTTTCTTAATTTTCTCGTGGATTCATGAACCTCTCGTGGAATCAATATCGACTTGTGGATTCAGGTCAAAACCGATTGGTGGATTCCAATCAATCTATCATTTACTTATAGTTCCCCTACATCAAATATAATAAAAAGCTGACCGAGTTGACTAGACGAGTGTTGGTGCTTGGTACTACAGACTAGCAAAGGCCTATGTTAATTTTGAATGGTCGGATTTCTTATGTAAGTTTTATTGATCCATTATTAGCTGTATCAATTTGGTATTTGAAAACTTGAATTTTCAAATTTTACTATCCAGGAGGATAATAATTGTTATTATTGTAGAAGCTGTGAGTTCGAATTTTAAGGATGTAAATCAGATCATGAGATAGGTCCGATGAAAATTTCAAAAAGAAATCTAGGCCAAATTTTGAAATGACGAATTACAGACCCATCCAGTTTTACATGGACTCAATTTCTCATGCAAAATTTCTTCTTTGTTAGTTAATTAATGATCACCGAATGGACGACGTCCCCTTTGTTTTCCTAGCCTTGCTCGGTTGCTCTATAATCCTAGGTATAAAAGATTATAACAGATCAACGTTTCCAGCAGCGACTTACAGCAACAATGGTAATCATATTCGATCTCTAGCTCTCTGTTTATTTGTTTATTGAATCACATTGTGGAATCATCAAATTATTTATCTTTAAGCTAAAGACTATAGTCCCTCGATCTGTCTAGTGTTTGCTTGAAGATCACTCGACAAAAAATGTAAAGGTGTTTGCTTGAAGCAGCTTCTTTCTCGATCTTTAGAAACATGTAACTTGTAAGTAACAATAGTTTGCCAGATTTCATTCCTAAAAGAGCACCTAGTCTCACAAGCCATGTTGCTTCATGTGGTAACAACAACACAGACGCATGGTTAATAAGGCTTTCAGGTACTCCACAATTAGTCGTCAAAAGCAACTAGCAAGTAAAGAAACACCATCATGATTTTCTTCATGCCAACTAAACAAACTAAATCATCAACCTTTTATATGACAAATCAAAACCTAAAATATCATCCACTTCGCATTGATGTCAACCAAACATTACCAAAGTTGAAGATTTAGCAAAGTAAAATTTAATCTTCAGGAAAACGAAAACCCAAAAACCAAAAGGAATATTGTAGACGGAAAACGAACCTGGATGTCAGGCCACCAGCATGAGAAGATGGGACAAAACAGGATGGTTCCTTAGAAAGGTAATATCTATTTTCATTTTGAATTAAATTCAGTTTAATCCAATGAAGTTTATGAGCAACTTCATGTTAGTCCTTAAACTTTTAATTTCATTAAAATACCCGTTAAACTTTCCAAATTCAATCAGTCTTGTCTAATTTAACAGATACCGTTCAACTTGCCTATGTGATTTTCTTATCTAATAGCATTGGTAGTGTGGGGGACTGGCGAGAGAGATAATGTTTAAGAGGAGAATGAATATTATAACATTTGAAATTAAGGGAATGATAATGAAGATTTCCCAGATGTCATTAAGATCAATTTGAAGAGATTTTATGGGGGAATCAAAAAAGAAAGAGTATTGTCGTGTGTGTGTTTTTTTCCTTAGAAATAAAATGACCCTTCTAGCCCTTTCAATGTGCCATATTAATAGACTTAACGTCCAATTTGGACAGAGTTTGTTAAATTGGATACGACTGATTAATTTTGGAAAGCTTAAGGGGCATTCTGATGAAATTAAAAGTTTAAGAACTAGTATGAAGTTGCTCTTAAACTTCAATAGGGTAAAACGAATTTAATTCTTTCATTTTATTGGACCAGTGCTAAGCCAATATACAATATACCAACGTTAATCTTCTGTCATTGTCTTTGTTTTTGTTTTCACATGCTCTTCTTCTAGTTATTAGGGAGAACATTGAGGTCGTGAAGAGCACAATGTCGATTGCGAAGAACACCATGAGGTTGTTTGGCATACTCCGGTCATTGGTGTGCGAAGATAAGAAGATTAACTTAGAAAGTGCTTGAAATTATGAGGGTGTTGAGAGGAGTTGGTGTTGTTTTTCCTGGCTTTACCATTAGCATTCCTAGTTCTATGGTAGAGGAGATTTTGACAATTATAATATCTAATAAACTTGTATGAATTCGTGATTAGAAGCACATTTAGTTAGAGATAAACTCGTCACTTGTGTTAGACTCTTTGCGTTCTTCTCTACGTGTTCCTTGACAACTTCCTATTCGTTGGCTAAATTGTTTAAGCTGCATATCGAACATAACATTCCGATCTTCTCATATTTTTCGTTAAAGGAATAAAGTGACTGATGCAATGACTAACCATGGTACGTCATTAGATCAACTAGTTTGATGGGATGTGCCTTCAACTTTCATTTGGTCATATTATAATAGCGACCTTATGAGTCTTTCTTAGTTTCGATTTTATAATCTTATTCTTGTTTTATTATATTTTGCTTTTAAGAGGTTTCGGTTTGGTTTTCTCTTTCACCCACCTTTCATCCCCCCAAAATAAAGAGGAAAACATTACAACATACAAGTTATATCAGTCTTCGATTAGAGTGATCGAATGAGAAGAGCAAGCTAGCAGAACGGGAAATAATAGCATCCATGGAAAAACATGAGTTTGGTGTAAGATTAAGAAGAGAACATTAACCGCACACAACAGCTGGTTTTTGATGAATATACTTCATTCGAGTTGATCGTAAGTTTTGACAGTATGTTATGAACTGCAACCTTGGTACGTCGAAAATATCGAATGATGTCACTAAATTGAGGTTTTTGATTATCTATCCAGCACGATGTGCGTATTATCACTTTGTAAGGTAACGTATTCACTAATTTGGAATGCAATACGCTCTTCACTCAAAATGAAGCAATTTAAACTAGAAACACAATCTTGGATTTGGTAATAAAAACATTAGATCTGGTTTCAATTTGTAATTGTGAATTTTTCCTCCACTAGTATTTGTAATTGTTCTTTGTAAAACTCTTAAATGTCTATCAAATTAGAAGCAGAAAACATGTTACATGTCACATTTCATAGATTGGATTATACAGGGTGTACGTGTAGGGAATTCCATCATTATGTATCCTATCTCACTTATCTGGGGTTCCACAGCGACACCCACTATTCCTAGAACTTTCAGTTTAAATGAGAAAATGAAAGAATTTGATTCCAGAACTTGGGCGGGCCCCAATCCAGTACACTCCTCCAGAGTCAAACAAGACCTCTCTCTCACACATGCTTCACTCGCACAGTGCTCACACCCTTTCCTTCGTTTTTATGCTTCCAAATTCCAAAATGTTCTAACTCATTCAGTTGTCGTTTCTTTCTTCCCAAAACCCACTTCAACCCCACCTCTGTTTCTCTCTCGCTCAGCTCAGCTCAGCTCAGCTTTCCCTTTCCTTCTCTGCCATGGTGGTTTACAGACTGGGATGTCTTCTGGGTTTTCTTGCTTTTATTGGACTGCAGCTATTCCCTCTAGCAATGGCTGGTTAGTATATTTTCTGGGTCACACTTATATTTTTGTTTCTTATAGCTCTGCTTTGGTTCTTGTTATTTGGTTTTTTGCTTTGTTATTTATGTCTTCAGTGTGATTGAAGAGACCGGCATTTATGTTTAGTAGTTTATTATTGGTGTTGCTGCTTTGTTTCTTTTTCATTCTCATTGAAAGTTCATGTTTTGGGTGCTTTTTGGGTATTTACTGTTGTATGTACTAATTCTGGAGATGGGTCTATTCCAAGTCCTCGACTTTTCTGATTTTAAGACAACCCCCGTGAGTTCTCTTTTCTTTTTTTCATTTCATATTAATTTTTCTGTGATTTTCAATGGTGTGCTTTATTGAATGTACCACTACCTGGGGAGTTTGGAGTTTGACAAGCTCATTGCTTGGTGGTGGTCCTAGATGTAATTTGTTTCCTGTGTGTTTAAGTGTTCAGTTCCTTGTGTGTTTCTTCGTTTCAGCTCAATAGACGTTTCCAAATATTATTTCTTCTTCTCAAAGTTGTAGTTTTTTCCATAGTAGTTCGTAACCAAAGCGGTGGACTGCAACTGGGTCTTTGTAGTCTGAGTAACATCTCTGGTTTCAGTATTATTATTGTCTTGCCGTAGTATCTTATATTGTCTATAATAAAAATTTAAAGGTTTTATCTTGTAATGTGCTTATGTGTGCTTGCTTGGTGCTGCATCCTATACCAACATGGTGAGCTTGATAGAGGGTTGCATCAATGAACATTTTCTTTTTCTTTTTAAATCTTTATTACACTTGAAGTTAAATGAACTCGATTGAATATTCTAAGAAAGTGAAAAGTTTCTTCATCTGTGGATAGAGTCACTGCTGATGAAGTATCTTTTTGATAGTGAGATATCTGCAGCATCTATCTTCTGTGTTCAAAGCCTTTCTTCTTTTTAGCTCTGTGACCGGGGTACTTCTTCTTCTTCTTCTTCTTCTTCTTCTTCTTCTCAGTAGAGCTAAACTCTTGAAGTTGATGTTGAATCATTTTACAAATGATCAATAAGATGTTTAAGTGGTAGGGACTATAGGAGGTAATGAGGCGTCAGTGGGTAACAAGGTTTGGATTAAGATAGTAAGTTCAATCCCATCAAGCCCGACCAAAGTGAAGACTAGAAACTTGCATGTTAGTACATTGGACATTGCAAATGCAAGATTTGGGGTTTTACTGTATTTAAGTCTTATCTTTCCTTCACAAAAGCTGCAATTTTATTATGTTACATAATCTTTTCACTCTGAATGAATTACGGCTTCTTGTGGTTGATACCATAAAATTTTCATTATGAGTTAATGACAATACCTTTTTGATTTGCAGACTGTCCATTGAATTTAAGTGGATCAAATGCTACTCTAGTAGCCTCTTTGTGCTCGAATAGAGATGACAGAGGGAAATGTTGCCGCTACATAAATGCTTTCATTGCAATCTCTATTGCTCAGTATGCAATTGCAACAGGCAACTTAGGGGTTCCTCCAAATTTATCCAACACATGCCTTGATTTCATATCACAAACGTTACAATTGCATGGAGTTCCTCAAAATGCAACTGCTTTCTGTGGTTTGGGGACAAAAATCCCAGTAAATTATGTGTGTAAGGGTCGAACAACTGTTACACAGATGGTGCAGTCTCCAGAATTCCCTGATGTCATGAAAAATTGCGAATTACCACTTTCAGGGGAAAGTAACTGCAAGAAGTGTATAAATGCTGGCATTGTATATCTTCATCACCTATTAGGAACTGAAACTAATATAACATTCAGTACCTGCCGTGATGCAACTTTTGCTGCAGTAGCAAGCCAAGTTGATATTGCTTCAGCTGTTGGCATTGCAAGCTGTTTTTTTCAAGTCCAGGGGCTCAACATCCTACCAGGTACTCACAATTTTGGCAGAAAATGAGATTTATTTTGTATGTAGCAGAGGACATGATCTAGTTCTAGTTTCCGACTATTTTTAAACTTCGTGGTGATCTTTTATATAATATCATTGTTTCACTATCTAGTTGGAATCCTGTTCTACTCTATTTATTTCAGTGGATCATGTTGTAGTAGTTCATAACTCAGCAGGTGTGATATATGATATATATATATATACCATAAATATATATAATATTTATGGTAGTTACGTGATGCAACATCTGATCTTAATGGATTATGTTTTCAAATATTTTAGCATCCAAAGTTGATACTGTAGTAATTCCGTACTCTTTCTTGCAATAGTTTCAGACCCATCACCATCATCCACCCCAGAGGCATCTTCAAGTCCATTGGTGGCTGCTAGTCCTAACCAACACTTGTTGGGCCTACCATTAAGTGAAAAACATCATACCTACCATCTGACACTGGTTCCAGTTATCGGCATTGCAGTAACAGCTGTTGCTGTAATGCTGCTTTTGGTCATGATAGTTCTTATCCGTAAGAAAAGCAGAGAGCTAGTGGATTTTGAAGATATAGACAAGACATCTAAATCATTTCCCCTACCTCGTCCCTTAAGGAAATTTCAGGAAGGTACAGTTATGTCTTTTTCCTAGTAGCTTGCCATCTTGATGTCTGGTAAATTTAACTAAATCATTGCGGGTGTCTTGGATGTGACTCATGTGCAGGACCTCCATCCATGTTTCAAAAATTCAGCTACAAGGAGATAAAGAAGGCAACAGACAATTTCAGTACTACCATTGGACAAGGGGGATTTGGAACTGTGTACAAAGCTCACTTTAGTGATGGTTTAGTGGCAGCAGTGAAGCAGATGAACAATGTTTCTGAGCAGGGGGAGCATGAGTTCTGCAGAGAGATAGTGCTTCTTGCCAGATTGCATCATCGACACCTAGTTTCTCTTAGGGGTTTCTGCATTGAGAAACATGAGAGGTACGTTTATGTATCTGATCAGAAAATGAAATTTTGCAAGTTGTGGATATCATTTACATGGCCTAATGCTTTTATCTGGATGCTGTCTTAACTTCAGGTTTTTGATGTATGAGTACATGGCAAATGGTAGCTTGAAGGATCATCTTCATTGTATGTTTCTTAATCTCTCAATCACTTGTGCTGTGAATGGTGCAACTGTAAAATAGTTTTGTAGAAGACGGTGGTTTCATGATGTTTTTACTGCATTTGAAGTCAACCTTTATAGTTGCATTTGTTAAACAACGTTTAGTTCCTAAAATCATGGTGACATCACACCAGATATGGCAATTCATTTCTTTTCTTGAATGATAAATTACATACATTCAAATACAAGGAAAGAGTAATATTATCACTCTGATACATTTTTGAATGTAACATTTCTTAAAGGCCCATGTTTTTTGATTAAGTTTACTCTCATACAGCTCCAAATAAAACTCCTCTAAGTTGGCAGGCTAGAGTTCAAATTGCCATTGATGTGGCTAATGCTCTGGTAATTTGCAGAATTTTCTCATTTTGGACTGACTGCTCCAGTTAGATTTGTCATTCTTTGCTAGAGCCTTATACATAGTGGATGATATTGATTTTAGTTTCTAATTGCTGTTTTGACATACAGGAGTATCTTCATTTCTATTGTGATCCTCCTCTCTGCCATAGAGATATCAAGTCCAGCAATATCTTACTGGATGAAAATTTTGTGGCCAAGGTAAATAGTGGCTGTATGCACAATTATCACTGATAAATTAACTCATATCATTGGTCTTGAATATGTCTAAACAGTCCAACCATATCAGTTTTGTCCTTTTTATGTTGTGCCATTCAAGATGGACAGACACATTGATATATCTAAAAAGATTTGAGAGTATTCTTTTCTGAAAAAGAATGAATGCCAAGAATCCCTTAAATGATTTGAACTAAATTTGTTTATTCTTTCAGGTTGCTGATTTTGGCCTTCTACATGCATCAAAAGATGGTTCAATTTTCTTTGAACCAGTAAATACTGATATCCGGGGAACTCCAGGTTAGAGCAAATTCTATTTATTAGGCTAAAACATGAACTTAATTTTGGTGCTTAAAATCTTCGGATGTGGGATATCTTCAGGTTATATGGATCCCGAGTATGTCGTTACACAGGAGTTAACAGAGAAAAGTGATGTATACAGCTATGGTGTCCTGTTGTTGGAGATAGTGACCGGGAGACGAGCAATACAAGACAACAGGAATTTGGTTGAATGGTCTCAAAAATACATGAAATCGGAATCAAGGCTATCAGATTTAGTTGATCCCTGTATAAAGGACTCATACAACTTGGATCAGCTACAGACACTCATGTCTGTTGTCAGTTGGTGCACCCAGAAAGAAGGCCAGGACAGGCCTTCAATTAAACAAGTGCTTAGGCTTTTGCATGAGAGTTCGGACCCGATGCATAGTGGATTTATTGCATCTGTGGATGATGAAAACTACGAAGAGACAGAAGGAAGAGGCAGTAAAGGGAAGATGCATAGGAATGACTTGATCTGTCACAGTGGGGATGGGAGATATCTGGCTTCTTCTTCAAGTACATCCAGGTCATATTGTAGCAGAAGCTTTTTGCTTGAAACTGGGTCTCCTCAACCCCCTCCTAATATTTTATCTGTTTGATGAGTGCGTTCATTTTCTGTAGTCACTGAAAAGGGGTAGCGCTTGTGCATGCATATTTGAAATCAGTATATTAGATTGCCATTTTCTACATTTACATTACCCTAACCTTTTCAGAAGCACATCAAACAACTTCCAGAGGATAGTATAAGAACCCGTTCTGTTTTCGGTGCTTTTGGGGAAGCTGATTCATGTTTGCCTTTGTTGGTTTGGAGTTGCACAATTTTGTAACCAGTATCATTTAGAAGGAAACCAATTTTACAGTTGTGTTACATGTATATGCTTCCGTAATCCATATATTATGCCATTGCATACTGTTATTTCCTTTGGAACAAATTAATTGTTACCCTGACATAAAAATGGCATACCAACTAACATATTGATTAATGTAAACCCAACAAGCTACAGGCTCTACATTGATCTCACAATCCAAACATTAATACTCCATAGACGTCATTGTCCTAGCTAGCTGGACTGCAGAAACAGAAGCTGGGAAATGCAGAACCCTAGAATGCAGGCAGACCTGAAACTTCATTTGAAAAAAGACCTCCAAAACAGCAATCCATTATTTGATTATAGGAAAGAGAAGTACATGATATGTTTGCTATAAGTACAGCAAGTACATGTGACCCAACTGAGATCGAAGCACCACGGCTTTCCACCACAAGACCAAACATACATGAATATAAATCTATCACACCTACAAGCGCGCTGCATATATATGCATACGCCCATCTCTCTTTTCTTCTCACACCATTTAGCTTGCTCTCTCGAGGCTTTTCTCACTTCTCCAAGCCGCTGGTACTCTTCACATTTCGATTCAGTAAGTATTTTAGTAGTTATTACTGCGATTATCTTTGCTATTTCCATGCTAATTAAACTATAACTATATGATACAGTTTTATATCTATATATACTTGTATCTAATTCCAATCAGTGAGGATAATCGTAGCTGTTTAGCAGTTCCCTTGTGGGAAATTCTCTTTTTAAGCTGCTGAGTGAAATTTTAAGCTAGTTGTTTTCATATCAGAAGGTTTAAGTTGCTTATTAGAGTGATCTACTTTTGGGCCTGGATGACAAAACTTTGGCGGCATTTTATTTCTCCAAGATTTTCTATGCTTTTTTGGCGAATCCTACATGACAAGTTACCAGCTGATGATCAGCTTCAAAAACGTGGTATTCCAATTGTATCGATATGCCAACTTTGCTCTTTTAGTATTGTTGAAAACCTACATCATTTATTTGTTTCTTGCTCTTTCGCCCAACATGTCTGGCAATGACTCTCTTGTTGTTTTGGAACATCTCTTCCATCTGAGGGATGCATTGGTGATTTATGGAACTCAATTACAAGCAAACGTTTCTCTTCTCAACTACAAAATCTATGGATGGCGAGTTTCTTGTATAGTTTTATGGTGATATGGAAGACTCGTAATAAGTTGTGTTTTAATAACAAACCTCATTCTCTTATGTGGGTTTTTCGCTCCATTAAAGCTTGGATTCGGTTCATAACTCCCCATATGCCTAGTCAGTCTAATGGTCTATTAGACGCTCAATTACTGATGGGGTTGGGGGTTCAACCAGCTTCTAGAGTACTTCCCATACCACGTTTGATATTTTGGAGTACCCCACTTACTCCATGGGTCAAGCTTAATACAGATGGTCAAGCTAAAATGTAATCTTGGGCTTGCTACTTGTGGAGGTGTCTATAGATATGCAAGTGGACATTTTTTAGATGGTTTTTGTTAAGACTTAGGCCATCAAAGTTCTTTTTTTATTGATCTGATAGGCATCATCATTGAGATTGAGTTTGCTTTTCAGGTTGGTTGGCATTATCTTTGGTTGGAAAGTGACTCTGTAATTGCTATCACATGTATCTTCTCATGCCTTCCTTCTTCCATGGCCATTACGAATAGCTTGGTCAAGGTGCTTGAGTCGAATTCGGTCAATGCATTTTCGTTGCTCTCACATTCTCAGGAAAGACAATTCAGTTGCAGATACTTTGGCAAACTTGGGCTTGGCCTCAAACATGCTGGTTTGGCATCAAACTCCTACCCCGATCACTCCATATCTAAATATGGACGGACTTGGTTTTCCTTACCTTTGTACTCATTGATTTGGATGTTTATTACTATGATTTGGATGAGGTTGATACATAGACATCTCTTGGTTGTTATTAGGTTGACATGTGTAGTTTTTTTATCTTTTTTTATTCAATACTTTTATTTTATCAACTTTTAGTTTTTTGTATTATTTTTCAGAAAATGGTTTTAACAGTATTCCCTCCCTATTGTATTTTTTCTTTATTTTAATAAATTTACAAATAAAGGCGATAATTTAGTCTCGCTTACCCAAAAAAATTGGAGTGATCTTTACAGGCCAAGTACGTTTCTGCAAACTAGCTAAACCCTAAACCTCAAAACCCAGACCTTATCTCGCTGCCGGTCTCTTCCTCTTCTTCAAAACCCAGACCTTGAACTTCCTTGGAGATTACAAACGAAGAGGAGTGACTGCCTTCCTCAATTCCAGGCGTGCGGCGGCGGCGGCGATGGCTTCGAGAGGTATGCGTGAGTTCGCTTTCCTCTTCTCCTTCTTCCTATGCCTTTGGTTCCTTCAAATTAAGCCCTAAATCGAATGGCCTTGTTCTGGGTTTTTGATTCATGGCTTCGACGACGAGTTCTTAACTTTTGGTGAGTCTCTCAACCTCCAACGAGTCTAAAAAGGTTAACTTGGAGGCAGCTATGGTGCTGTCTGGGTGACGAGGTAGTGTGCTGCAGTTGGATTCGGCGTGGAACAAGCTTCTACACTCCAATCTGTGATGGCTGAGCTGCGGGGTCAATATTTCATTGACTACTTGGGGTAAGGATTCTTTTGTAAATCGAATGTATCTAGAATTAATAACTCTTTTGTAAGAATTCTCCGTTGGTTTTGGTAATTCGAATGAATTTAGATTTCTAAATTAGTTTGTGGAAATGCTTTTGGTGACATCCACGCAAAGAACATATTATATATTAAAACGACATATTTTTGTACTCTTATACAAGTACAGACGATACACATATGTCGTCTGAATCGTAAAATCACAAAAAAGAAGTGTTCATACGACATAATTTTGTTGTCTGACCCAATCTCAAATGACAGACAAGTATAGTTTTAAAGCTATAAACTATTACAACGACATATAAATGTAGTCGTATTACCATATAGTTGATAGATTCAGACGTTAGACATGACATGTTGAAAGTGCTTTCAGACGACATATATTAGAAACTATTTACAACTTTAGTGGCTTTCCAATGACAATCAACTGTCATTGTTACGATTTCTAATGACATAAACATTTTTTTTGGTTATGAACCTGGATATGTACAGACGACATACTGTTTGTCGTATTAACTTGAAACAGACGATGTACATTGTCTGACATCTGAGGGCTTATCAGATGACAGCTGAATAGACGACACGCAAAAAACATTCAGACGACGAGCAATGCCCGACGTCTGCAGCCAAAATTGACGTAGTGCCAACTCGGCCTGGTTAGGGCGGAGGGTTCAAAACCTTGGCCCGGTCCATCACAAGGCCGTTAAAGCCCACTTGACATGCCCTTTAGATTATTTTATTAATATTTTTATAGAATTATTTACTACATATGTGAGCTAATTAATTCATTAAGTCATAATTTTCTTTTATCAACCTCCGTCAAATCAGATGGTTTCCATCTAATTTTTAGTTATGCATGTGATGAATATCATTATCAATTTATATTATTTTCTTTTATTAATTAAAATAATGAAACAAAATCTCTAAAAGAATATTCATATATACTTATCCATCTAAAAATTATGTGTGTTATAAATATTATTTTTATCCATATATTTGACTTGTTGAGTCCTACAAATTATGTCATTTTCATTGTTATTGACATCAAATCAATTTTATTCTTATCTTTTTATGCACTTTTCTTATTAACATTACAAATGTGAACATCTTTAAAAAGAAGACTCATACATATGCTCTCCAAAAAGATTAAATGAATGATTAGACAAACAAAATTGTACAGAAAATATATTAAATAAATAATATATTTTTGATAAAAAAAATATGCATTAATATATTTGAATCTCTGTTTTGAATATTTTTTATGATTATTAAAACAAAAAAATATAATATCATAGTTATACTCCTCACGTGCATAACACATGATTGAAAATTAGATGTAAACCGTCAAATTTAACGGAGAGGGTGCAAATCCGCAGCTATTACCAAGTTGAAGAGGTAAATTGGCACGAATGCTAGTTAAGAGTGCAAATTGATAATTAGAGCTTAATTCAAGGGGTATATTGGCTATTTTGCCTTAATATTACCCATTAAATAGATACTAATACGTATCGATAAAATTAATTATTAATAAATGTTAATAAAGATAGAAGTTTTTTTTTCTTTCAAAAAGTCTTATTTAAAAGGAAAAAAATGTTTGAAAGACTAAGGGCTAAATAGGTTACCTAAATTTAAAATATTTAGAGTCATTAGATATATTATAAATCTAAAGGTCTAAAATATTCAATAAAATTAAGGTATGAAGGAAAACAACCTACTGAAGCACCATCCAACACTATCCAATGACTTAGAGGCCTAAGTGAAAGATTTATTTGGACTTTAACAATATTATTACGTGACTTGCAGACCAAGTAATTGATTAGACCTAATCTAAGTATATTACGAGTTGTATTATGGAATGTAATATTTGTGATATGCGAATAACATATAGTTTGCATATTGATATGGAAATCCTAATTATAATCTGATATGATCTCGTAATCTTTAGTAGATCTTATAGCATACAACTAGGACTCTTTTATGGGCAAAGCACTAGTTGTTCACTATATATAGATGAGCATAAGTCCCTGTTCTCAACACAAGACGCATTCTGCACCTATCTCATTCTAGGAGCGAACTGTGACTAGAGAACAGAAGATTTGAGCTCATTCGCGGTCATGGCAATTTCTGTGAACGCTGCCGGTAACACTCTTGCTCTTATTCTTTCATTCGAGACAGATGATCACTCACGAATATGGTTCTGAGTTGATTACACGTGTTTATATGTTTTTGGCTAATTATGGATTACTACACCTTCAGTCTTTTAATTGGTATCAGAGCAATATTTAGTCTTGCATGTAAATCGTTTTCAGAAAATCAACATAATAGCAATTAGGGTTTATGTGCTATGCTTCAGAAACAAACAAACCAAAAGAAAACTTCAGTATTCAGTCTGGGCCTGTGAACCGCGTACCCTAAGCCCACAACCTGACCCGGAACCCCTGAAAAGAGATCCATTCGCGTCGTTGTTTCATAACGACAGATTCTGGGTTTTGGTTCTTCAGCTGGCGAATGAGGGAGGAAGCGCGCGAATGCGAATTTTTTCGCGGATTCAGTTAATTGGGTTCAAAACCCAATCTCTCCAGGTCAGTTTAAGAGATTAGAAAACCCTAGAGCACACCCGGAGTGCAACTATGTTAGGACAGATATATATGGTGATTCCGGATGAAATTTAAAATTCGATCTCTGTGTTTATATGAATGGATTGTTGGTTGTTTGTTGATCTGTGCTGCGTATATGTATTGTTCTTGCTTCCGCTAACAATTGCAGCGCTGTAGCAGAGGCCAAGGTATGTCAATTGGGTGAAAAATCTATTTTTCAATGACAAAGGGCTTTCTGTGTTAATCTGTGAATTTTTGGTTGTGTTATGATTGTTTAAGTCTCCCAAATCAGTTTATTTTGATCATGACTATAAAATTTGCAGAAGAACATTAGTTTTTATTCAAGGATTTCGTTAACTTGGATTAAGATGAAAACTGTTTAGAAAAATCTTCAAGTTTTGGTTTTCTGGAGATATGAACGAGTATATTGCACACAGCAAAACTTTTCATGTTTTGAGAAGATCATAAAGTGTAAAAGACTTAATCTTGTGTTACTGATTTTCAAAATTTGCACTTTTTGTCTTCCATAGAAGTGTTAGTGCATTGCTTAAAAATTGGAACAGCTGCATACATGATTTTCATTCTCATATTTGGTTATTTTAGAAGCTTTTCTTCTGCCATATAGGTGATGACTGCTTCTATCATATGACTTGAGTTTAAAATTGTGGGATGTGGATTCATAAATTCAGTTATGCTTTATCTACTGTCATACAGGTGTTGTGAAGCATGTTTTCAGTCTGGGATTATTTGGTGCTTGCATATATATAATTTTTGATATGTATATATGCTTATGTGTGTTAAAGTGTGTTTTATACTGTTTCTGTGATTTTGGTTTTGTTTTGTTTTATCAAATAAGTTTTACTCAAAACACAGAAAACATCGCGAATAGTACAAGAACTAATCGCGAATGAACTACACTTAACAAATACAGTACAAGAACTAATTGAAACAAAACTCCTTTTGTTTGCTCCTTAGGTGTCCAGGTTGTCACCCTCAACCAGATTGAGCTTTTAACTGGTTCAAACTATAAAACTTGGTTGAAACAGTTGAAAGTTTATTTCTCTACCAGCCATCTAGATGATTGTATTAGCAGTGGAGTCCCTGAGCACATTGAGGTGGAGGATAGAGATGCATACCCAGCAGCAGCTGAGTATGAAACCAATTGGTATAGAAATAATAACACCTGCAGGAACATCATCAGAGCCACCATTTCAGACACTATATCTGGTACCATCCCTGAGATGGATTTTGCTTATGACATGCTTGAACTGATTGAACAGAAGTTCAAGCACACTGAGAAAGCTGAGAGAGCCAACTTGTCCCTTCAGTTTAACACCCTTAAGTACAATGGTGTTGGTGGAGTTAGGGAATATTTCCTTAAGGTGGAGAATACTATGAATAAGCTTAAGAATCTTAACATGGAACTCCCTGAAGAATATGTGGTGCACACTGCACTACATTCGCTGCCTCCACAATTCAGTCAACTCAAGTCGAGCTACAATGCTCAAAAGGACAAGTGGACCTTCAATGACCTTATCGCAATCGCGACTGAGGAGGAGACCAGAATTAGGGGTGAAGACCCCAACTATGGTGTGATTAAGGCTGCTGTTGCTGCACCTGAAGCAACAGTAAATTTGGTTGGCAAGAAAAACAAGTGGAAGAAGAAGCTAGGAGCTAAGAAAAATAACTTTAAGCCCAATTCAGCTAAGGGGGCAGGAACATCCAGTAATACCAGTGGCAATGGCAATGACACATTCAAGCATAAGTGCTATTTTTGCAAAAAGCCAGGCCACATTAAGAAGGACTGTGCAGGCTTTCAAGCTTGGCTAGTCAAGAAGGGTAAGTTTCTTGCTTCATCAAAATCTATTAATTTCCCATCTCTTTATTATTTAGAAGTTGATTTAATAAGCATAGAGCCAAATACCTTTTGGCTTGATTCGGGCTCTCCCTTACATATAGTTAACTCCTTGCAGGGTATAACAAACAGGAGGAAACCAAAAACTAATGAGGCACACATTCGCGTAGGCAATGGATCCAGGGTGTCAGTCAAGGCCTTGGGGAATTTAAAGCTTGACTTAGGCCTAGGAAATTTTCTAGTTTTGGAGAATGTTTATTTTGTACCCGCTATGAAGAGAAATTTAATCTCTTGGGATCTTTTGATTGAACTTGGATGTAGTTTTCTTTATGATATCAATGGAATTAAAATTTTCAGAAATTCCTTGGTTATTGGTTCTGTTTTACGTTTGAATGGTTATTTGCAAATTCAGTGTACTACAGCTTCTCATTCAGTTTATGCTATTGAGAACATTGCAGAAAATTCAAATGACTTAAGTAATAATGATAACACCACTGTTGGTGTTAAAAGAACCATGTTTAATAAAAAATCTGCATACTTGTGGCATAGAAGACTTGGCCATATATCAAAAGAAAGAATGAAAACACTCATTAAGCTTAAGATGTTACCAGAACTAGATTTTTCAAACCTAAACGAATGTGTGGAATGTTATAAGGGAAAAATGACAAACAAATTTTGTAAAGGTTCATACAGAAAGAAAGGTTTATTAGAGTTAATTCACACTGATATTTGCGGTCCCTTCAGTCACCAAACTATCTGTGGGAATGTCTATTTCATCACTTTCATTGATGATTTCTCGCGTTTCTGTCACATTAAGTTATTATCGGAAAAATCACAGTCTATTGAAGCTTTTAAGATTTTCAAAACTGAAGTTGAACTTCAACTAGGTTTGAAAATAAAGGCTGTGAGGTCTGATAGAGGGGGTGAATTTTATGGAAGATATACTGAAACTGGTCAACATAAAGGGTCATTCGCGATGTTTCTTGAGGAACATGGCATTTTAGCACAGTATACAACCCCTCATACGCCACAGCAAAATGGCGTGGCAGAGAGGAAAAACAGATTTCTTTTAAACATGGTAAGAAGCATGATGTGCACTTCAGGTTTGCCCAGATTTTTGTGGGGTGAGGCACTTAAGACTGCGAATTATATTTGCAATAGAGCACCCAGCAAATCAGTTGATAAAACTCCATTTGAGCTTTGGCATGGCAGGCAGCCTAGCCTGCATCACATGCATGTCTGGGGTTGTAAAGCTGAGGCCAGGATTTATAATCCTGATCTGGGAAAACTTGAACCTAAATCCTTAAGTTGTCACTTTATAGGTTATTGTGAAAAATCAAAAGGGTATAAATTTAACTCTAGAAAGCATTCGCCAAGAATTTTTGAAACTCATCAAGTCAAATTTCTTGGAGAAACAGTATGCAATGCAGAGTATGTAGATTTATCTGCAGACTTTGTGGAACTTGCAGAAGATTCAGAAAATTCACAAAACCTAAGAAACGTGTCTGCTTTACCATTAGTTTCAGATATGCCTACAGTGAACAGAAATTCAGCTGAAACTAGTAATTTTGGGGAAGAAGCAAACACTGAGCCAACAAATCAACAAAATTCTGAAAATATGGAAACTGATGAACCTTTAGAAATTTCAGAAAATTCAGAAAACTTAGAAATTCATGAGAAACAGCCTGAAATTGTTGCTGAACAGTCTGAACCTGTAGTTAAACTTAGGAGATCCGCAAGGGAAAAAGTTCCTACTTATGGAACTGACAGTGACTACATGGTGTTTGCTCAAGAAATTGAGGAAGCACTGGAAGTAGAAACTGATCCTAAAACCTATAAACAAGCTATGGAAAGTGAGGATTCAGCTAAATGGCAAGATGCCATGGATGCAGAAATTGAGTCCATGAAGAAAAATAAGGTTTGGGATTTAGTTCAACACAATGGGAACAAAAAGGCAATAGGCTGCAAATGGGTTTTTAAGACCAAGAGAGATGCCCGGGGAAATATAGAAAGATATAAGGCTAGACTAGTAGCTAAGGGTTTCACACAAGAAGAAGGAATTGATTATACAGAAACATTTTCTCCTGTCTCTACAAAAGATTCTTTTAGAATTATATGGCATTAGTAGCTCATTTTGATATGGAGTTGCATCAGATGGATGTCAAAACAGCTTTTCTGAATGGAGAGTTGGAAGAGACAATTTTTATGAAACAACCAGAAGGTTTCATAATTCCAGGAAAAGAGAATATGATTTGTAAACTTAAGAAATCAATTTATGGTTTAAAACAAGCATCAAGACAGTGGTATAGGAAGTTCGATTCAGTTATATCAACCTTTGGATTTCAGGAAAATATAGTGGATGAATGTGTTTATCTTAAAACGCAGGGAAGTAATTTTATTTTCCTTATCCTCTATGTAGATGATATTCTCCTTGCTAGTAGCAATCTCCAATTGCTTAAAGACACTAAAATCTTTCTGTCAAAGCATTTTGACATGAAAGATTTGGGGGAAGCATTGTTTGTGTTAGGCATTGAAATAAAGAGGGACAGAAAACGTGGCCTTTTAGGTTTGTCACAAGCAAGTTATATAGAAACTGTTCTTAAACGTTTTGGAATGGAAACTTGTGCTTCAGGTGAAGTCCCTATGTCTAAAGGAGATAAATTAACTAAAAATAGAACTCCTAGGACTGACAAGCAGAATGCTGACATGGCTGCAAAGCCATATGCACCTCTTGTTGGTAGTCTGATGTATGCACAAGTGTGTACCAGACCAGACCTTGCATTCGCGGTCGGAATGCTCTCGCGATTTCAAAGCAATCCTACAGTTCAACATTGGAATGCAGGTAAAAAGGTTCTAAGGTACCTTCAGAGAACCAAAAACCACATGCTTGTTTATAGAAGAGTGAAACATTTAGCTCTAGAGGGTTATACAGATTCAGACTTCGCAGGAAATTATCATGATTCAAATAAGTCTACTTGTGGTTATGTTTTCTTATTCGCTGGAGGTGTTGTCGCATGGAAAACCATGAAACAAAGCCTCATAGCTACTTCTACTATGCAGGCTGAATTGATAGCAATTTATGAAGGTGTTTGTGAAGGTCTTTGGATTAGAAATTTTCTAATTGAGACCAATATTCTGAAAAATATTATTTCTACCAAGCTTACTGTGTACTGTGACAATGAAGCCGCTGTGTTTTTCTCAAAGAACAGTAAAAGGTCTGTTCATTCCAAACACATTGATCTGAAGTACTACAGTGTGAGGAAGAGATTTAAGGAAGGTGAAGTTGTGATTGAAAATGTTGGAACAGAGAATCAGTTGGCTGATTCATTCACCAAAGCCTTAGCAGTTGGTACTTTTAAGAAACACTGTGAGAACATAGGTGTTCTTGATAAGTTAGATTCTGGAATTTAGTGGGAGCTTTTCAAATTTTCAGTTTGAGTTTTTATTGTGTTTTTATTCTTGTAATCTTCAGTTATGGTTTTGAGTTAGTAACTCAGCCGTGTAGACTTGATTTTGGTTATCAATAAATTGAGGTATTTCAGTTCATGATTGCTGCAGCATTATGTATTGACGTTTTGAAATTTATTTTCTGCTCAATTTTATTTTATCAAGTTGTTGTGAATTCTGGTGGTTGGAAATATGCAGATTTTGTTCTGTTCATATGTTTGCCTTTCAGTTAACAAGTACATCACCACCTGTGTTAAGTTGTTACTTGTGATTTTGGAGTTTTTGTGTAAAACCATTTGGAGGACAAGAGAATTTTGACAATGCAGTTAATATATGTGTGAAAATGTCATTAGCTCTATTCAGTTCATATCTGGAACTCTTGTGCTTTACAGAAACTTGTGTTGTGATCTTTAATCTACAGTTTTGTTAATTTTGTTTAGATTGGAGGTTCGTCATTCGCGACTGTAAAGTGACCAAGTTGTTGTTGTTGGATTTTCTTACATTTATATGACTCAAGCTAGCACTTCAGTGTAATTCTTTGGTTTTGTTTTGGTTCAATTACTGCTCACTAATATTGTACAGTCCAGTGGGAGATTGAAAGATTTATTTGGACTTTAACAATATTATTACGTGACTTGCAGACCAAGTAATTGATTAGACCTAATCTAAGTATATTACGAGTTGTATTATGAAATGTAATATTTGTGATATGCGAATAACATATAGTTTGCATATTGATATGGAAATCCTAATTATAATCTGATATGATCTCGTAATCTTTAGTAGATCTTATAGCATACAACTAGGACTCTTTTATGGGCAAGGCACTAGTTGTTCACTATATATAGACGAGCATAAGTCCCTGTTCTCAACACAAGACGCATTCTGCACCTATCCCATTCTAGGAGCGAACTGTGACTAGAGAACAGAAGATTTGAGCTCATTCGCGGTCATGGCAATTTCTGTGAACGCTGTCGGTAACACTCTTGCTCTTATTCTTTCATTCGAGACAGATGATCACTCGCGAATATGGTTCTGAGTTGATTACACGTGTTTATATGTTTTTGGCTAATTATGGATTACTACACCTTCAGTCTTTTACTTGCTCCTCCTCATTCTTCTGTCGGACACCGGCGACCTTTGCAGGGGAAGGGAACAACTGGACCCTCCGAATTTGCACCAGATGCCTTT